>OX243819.1:1450860-1895860 GCA_945859605.1 Lumbricus rubellus
ATGTCTATGCTTACAGACATACATGCATACATACATACTTTCTATATGTGTGTATATAGGTATCCATATGTGTAGGTATATGTGAATGAATGTAGGCCTATATATAAACATTCATACATACATACATACATACATACATACATACATACATACATACATACATACATACATACATACATGCATACATACATACATACATACATACTTATCTATATACATACACACATACATGTATGCCTGTAAATATGTATAAACATACATACATACATACATACATACATACATACTTACATTCATACATTGGACCTCTTGCAAATAGACAGGAAGGGCAATGGGAGAGGCGGGTAATTCCTACTGGGGGGTCATGGTCGGGGAAGGGTAATGAGTCGGAGGTCATGAGTCGGGGGGTGGGTAAGGGGGGTAATAGCACGGGGTAATGGGAGCCGGGGGGGCTAATGAACTGTACCCTTTGGGAACGTCTTCTGGGAGTGCATATCTATGATGATTTGCACACATGCATTTAGGTGTAGTCTCTCGTGCCTACAATCCCATATATGGGATCGGGCTACTGCCCCCTTGCTTTCGAAAATAAAATTATAACTCGCAATTCTGGCAAATTTCTATTTGCTAAAACACATTTTACTAAGAAAAAAATTAGTTATTTTTGCTTCATAACAAATTAGTGAATTATACCAATTTTTTGCGCGTAGCCATTTTCAGAAATCACAAATTTCGAATATTTGTCCAGAAATGACACCATTGCACCAAATATTTTACAAACTCTGCCAAATCTAAAATTATTATCTTGAAGATTGATATGTTAGTTAGTAAATCAGTAAAAAAAATTTTTTTTAATTGCACTTAGTTTATAGAAATATTAGCAATTTTTGTTATCATCCCATATATGGGATTGTAGGCACTAATACTCTGTAGGGGTCACTTTGATATATTGAGCTAATTGCTTTTCTCGGGCTACCTGTTGCTCCGGGGATTGTTCCGTATCCGCTACCTGTACTTACGTTCTATTTTCTTTCTTTGGTGCACTAATTAAATAAATAAATAAATAAAATTTACAAAGTCAACATTCCGCATTCTGTGCAACATATTGTGCTCGTTCTGTCATGTAGGCTAGAGATTGTCAGGTGTGCTCCCGAA
This sequence comes from Lumbricus rubellus, assembly GCA_945859605.1. Lineage (NCBI taxonomy): Eukaryota > Metazoa > Annelida > Clitellata > Crassiclitellata > Lumbricidae > Lumbricus > Lumbricus rubellus. Next base: position 1,452,016 of record OX243819.1, read on the forward strand.
ACTCGTAAATGATAGGCCTATGACTTATCGATGGTCAGTGGCGTAGACAATTGGGGTTTGGGGCTAAACCGCATTGGCTTAGGAAAAACGGTTTTGAGGTTATTTGTCCACTTATATAAGAACAACATGCATTCCGGCCATAAACCCCTCATCATAAATTCTTGGCTACGCCACTGCCGATGGTTTAATATTACACAATGCATATCGAAATAGTAATGTATACATTTTGTTTGATCTAGGCCTACGCATCGCGCCACAGTTCAGTTTTAAATAAATTTTTAGACCTGCAAGCCCCTTCCTTCCATCCTAATTCTCTATTGTAACTTACTTCCAATCGGATGCTAATTATTTGTTGACTGTTTTTAGCTGCACTGTGTACAGGAACGCTTCTGCAGTTGCACAAATACATTTATAACTGCACATTATGTGTACCAGTACAATTACACGCTAAAAAAGTCATGTTGCGCAGTTCGGAAACTTTTAAAAGTGTTTAAAGTTTTCGTGCCGTAATTACCGTTTTGCTGACAGTTTCCGAATTCCAAGCTGATATTGTTAATCGTAGCATTATCTTTGAAGTAAACGCCGAGCTGAATTTGAGAAGTATCTTTGTCGAGTGGAATTTGGAACTCTCCGCGAATTCTGTCATCCGCAGCACTGCCACTCGCGAACACAGTTCGGTTCCATACTGTGCCATTCTGCGATTCTTGGAAGAGTTTCACCTGAACACTAGATGGCAGAACCAAGTCAATTGCTACACAGACGATCCCAGCATTCACACCGAGGACATCTGACGTCCACTGAGCTGCTTGATAATCCGATTCATTGACGTTGCTTTCCGAGTTCCTTTCCAACTTCAGCGAGTAACCTGAGCAATGAAGTAGTGAACCACATTATGGTGTGTATGCATCCATTTGAACATTTTAACGATACCAGAACGCAAGACTACAGTGTTAATAATTAACTGTTAGCCCAATGTTCAACTCTCAATATGAGGTTCAATTCCTCAGCGCCTTTTGCATTTCAGTGCGTGTGTTAGAGATGATATAGGCCTAACTCTCCCTGACTCGTACTTACAATGTAAAGCAGCTGGATTCGCATCTTCCATTCAGTAGGCCTACCCGCGTGGAGTTCCTATCGGGCCAATATCAAGACAGCAGGAATCGGATATGAATGATATGTTCCATGTGAAAATTCTTACCGTATGGTATCACATGAACACACATGCGAACCATGCGATCCGATACGATACAAATTTGCAGATCATCATCATATTATTATTTCGTATTTGCAACAGCCAAAAGACTTGTTCAAAGATACCAATGACGTTAACAACCAATCCATGTTACCAGGATGCCAAAGAGGTAAACAAACAACAGGATATTTTTCGCTCTGGACGAGAACGATTGTTCGGGAAAGCAGTCAATAGACCAGGTCAGAAATTCTTAAAAAGGTGAGTCTGGGACGAAACATCATGACGAGAAGTTTGAAGCAGATGATGATGATGGTTTACGACGAGATGAAAGGTGGAATGACGAATTTGCAGGATTCAATGAAATGTTGATCATTTTTTAAACGCTTTGCGATGTGGAACGTAGTTGACATAGACTGAGCTAGGAAGAGAAATATTCCGAAGGTTCTTACCATGCACAGTGTTGTTCTGTTGGATGGTATACTTAACAACATCCACGCAACCACTCAGTTCCACCGGAAGATAAATCTCCAGCATATCGGTTGAAGACCAAACTGAATCCGATTCCAGGTTGACCATGACTTCAGACACGGTTCCATTTGCTTTGAAGCTTACCTGCAGTTACATCAGCCTATGTCACAGTATAATTATGCTACAATTGAGTTATTCATAATAATCATATTCAGGGTCGGAATGCAGTGGATGACGATTGGTTGGATATACGCTGAACCAAACAATGTGTTTCAGTGTTGAGAAGAAGACTATGTTTGATACGTTCCTCGTGTAATTTTCTTGTAAAAATATTAATCATCGAGATTGCAAAATGTAAGCTTATTCCATAAATCAGTCATTATAATGCCATAAACGAGCATAAGCTTACATCATAATAAATAATGTACACCGTGGTTCAAAAAAAACTAAGCCAAACTGTTTTGCATATATCTCTAATACCTGATGACATCTCAAGCCAATATTTTCCAAATCTTTAGAGAAGTGGACCAAGAATATGATTCCAAAATTTCATGAGACAAAGTTGAACGGATAAAAAGATATGAATATTTAAACTTCATATGCCGAAATTTCAGTTTACAAGCAATATTCTGTCATATTCAATCAAATGTTTTCTTATATCTCTATTGCCTGTTGATTAATCATTCTAAATTTTTCAGATATGTAGAGAATTAAACTAACAATATGATTTCAACAGTATGGTTTTTATTATTTAATTGAATAAGATGCTCAAAATGTCCTCCTCCTGCTTGCACGCAAGCCTGGAAGCGCTGGCGCCATGCATTACGCAACAGCATCGTCAATTATTCTCTGGTCCAGGCCTTCCCACACTTCCAGCAAGCGTTGGTTGCTTCAGATCGTTTATATCATGGATTGTTGTCTGCTAGACTTGGTCTTGCATTACGCTCCACACTTTTATAGTCGACAGGATTCAAATCTGGGCTGTTCGGAGGCCATAATGTGGGAGAAATGAAGTCTGGCGTCTCTCTGGTCAGCATTTCGATGGTTTCCTTGGCTCTGCGGGCTGGCGCTGTTCTGTTGAAAAAGAAAACAGCTTTCTGAGGCTATAGATTTCTGATAACAGGTGGACGATGTTGTGACAGCAGAATATTGCGATAATATACTCCGTTAATTTTACTCCAGGATCCCTGAAGACCAAAATTGGGAACTATCAAGCATCGAAACCGCAACGAACACCATAACAGACTTGCTGAAAACAGAAATTTCTGGAGATGAAGTTTAAATATTCATATCTTTCTATTCGTTCAAATTTATGACATGATATTTTGGAATCCTATTCTCGGTTCAATCCTCTGAATATCTGTAAAATTTTGTTTTGATTAATTATCAGGCATTGGAGATATAAGAAAAACAGTTTAGCTTACTTTTTTTTACTGAATCTGGCAGAAAATTGCTTGTAAACTGCAATTTCGGCATATGAAGTTGAAAGATTCATATCTTTTTATCCGTTCAACTTTATCTCATGAAATTTTGGAATCATATTCTTGGTCCACTTCTCTAAATATTTGGAAAATTTTAGCGTGATATGTTATCGGCCATTAGAGATATATGAAAAACAATTTGGCTTAGTTTTTTTTGAACCACGGTGTATAAATGAATTTCATGCGTTCATGCATGCATAGCATTGCCAGTGGCGGATATAGGGGGCCGATCCGGCCATGCCCCCCTCCCCATTGAAAACTGCCATGGAACGTGGCCCCCCCATTTCGTCTGAAATTAGCATTACGAACACGTGTGTAATGGAGATTGGTCCCCTATTCGGAAAATTGTATGGAACGTGGCCCCGTACTTTTTTCCTCAGCCAAAGACCGATGACTAAAAAAAGGTCATCAACTTTTTTGGCGGATGAAAAGTACTTTTTTCCTCAGCCAAAGACCGATGACTAAAAAAAGACAGATGACTAAAAAAAAGGTGATCAACTTTTTTAGCAGATGAAAAGTACTCAACGGCGAACTTTATCCCTTTTCGCCGTCCAAGATCGAAGATTTTGGCCCCCCTTGAAACAGTTCTGGATCCGCCACTGAGCACTGCATACGTGAATGTAGGCCTACACTGTCATTCAAACAAAACTTGATATAGCGCCTCTCAAAAACATATACTTTTTAGTACTCAGACGCGGATGTAAGCTTATGTTTCAAAGTCTTCGTGAGCGTCAACATAATTGATGGCATTCAATTTTACTCTGTCATTATGCATCCACGTGCACATGAACAGGCTTATAATTAGTTCGTGTGTATAAAAATGTGCAACGCGCATATAAATGGGGCTACGTGCCTTCCTATGCACAGCTACAGAAAATACACGATGTTTCCAAGTCACACGCCAATCATATTTTAGTTGATATCAGGAAACCGCCAGAAACTAACATTTACGTATACATTTGAGAGATCAACGCAATTCACTGTACTGCCAATGGTTATTTGCAGAATTGCATCGAAACTTCCGATCGCATTCAGGTAAATTGTGGTGACATTATAGACTCCCGTAATGTTGATCGCACCATCGAGATCGTAAACGACGATCAATAAAACTAGAAGAAGAAGAAATTCAAGCAAAAATGTAGACTACGTCAGTTTGAATGACCTTAAGACACATACAAGCGGGACCTCATTTCCTTAAAAAATAACAATTTTCAGCAGCCGGAATGAAAATACTGTAGTTTGGTTAGGCTACCTTTTATGGAATGGCATGAACTACTACAAAATGGTAACTAAAGAAATGGTACCATCATTGCCGAGATGTATCCAGTACTCGGACTGGTCGATCCCTACGGTCGGCGGATAGGGAGTGCTTGCAGTCTCGCTTGCTCGCACCTCCATCATGCAGAATCGTGCTTTTTCTGTGGTTGGCCCGGCGGTATGGAATGGCCTCCCTCTTGAGCTGCACCTGTTCCATAGATCACTCTTTAACGCATTATATAAGCACTTAAAGACTCCTGTTTAGCCGTGCTGGAGGGTATGCGGACCTTTCATCCTCGGACGATTCATCCCCGGACGGTTCTTCCCAGACGATTCATCCAGTAAACTGTTCATCCCCGAACGTTTCATCCACAGACGGGAATTTAAGGCACGGGTTCTAAATAGGTCTCATAAAAAGAACACTTAGGCCTTTGAAACATGCAATTAATAGGTATCATAAAAACTTGGAATTAAATATTATAGGCTTATAGTTGTTGCATGGTGCTTGCAACAACGCATGCTGTTATTCATTCTACTCTTTTCCCCCAATATTCGTAGTTCCCATGTATTAGAGTGCACGCTTGGACAGTCCAAAAAATCTCGCCATCGGTTAAATAATTTAAAAACAAAATCCAAAGCGTTCTATAACAAGTAGCGTATAGGCCTACTGTTCGAACTTAAACGTAGCCAATGTCACGTCGATTTGTTGAACGCTGTTTCTGAGCTGATTCATTCGTAGGCTACTGTGGTTACCAGAATTTTAAACAATGGCCAATTGAAACTTGAAAGTACAACACTAGGTCGTCGACACTTTAATAGGTGATGATAGAACAATAGAACAGGTAAGTGACTACGTATTACCATGCCGACTAATGAACACATGCTATTATTATGCGTCCGAAGATGAACCGTCCGGGAATGAAACGTCCACGGAATGAATCGTCCGGGAATGAACCGTCCGGGAATGAAACGTCCACGCGATGAATCGTCCGGGAATGAAACGTCCACTGGATGAATCGTCCGGAATGAACCGTCCGGGGTGAATCGTCCGGGAATGAATCGTGCTGGCGTCGGGAGCGCCTCTCAGTAGTTTCCTTAACGATGCGCTGTGTAAATAATTGAACGACCGAATGAATCTGATGACCCAGACAAATTCTTACCAACGCCTTCTTTTCGTACGAGTTCACCCGTCGAATATTTCCAGACGAACTGCGAAGACGGACTCACCACCCGAGACAGACAAACGTTGTCGTCAGCACACGCTAAATGGGTCGAACACATAGACTACGGTACACTAACTCAGAATCATAATAATATTATGGTCTATATAATTACTGAACTTTCTAACAAACCAACTATAATTATTATCACGGACAGGAATATTTTTAAATATTTCTATTATTTTAAAAAATTAAGTATTGTAAATGCATAACAATGTGTGACTATGAATGTATATTGTCCTACCCAAACGTGATGTAACTCACGCAAAATGTAAAGAGCCATGCATTCTACTCAATTAGGCCGAATGTCATTCGTTTAGCAAATTAATGAACCACAAATCTACCGATTTCGATGCAAACAAATAGATTCGTTGTTTAGTGCGCAGTCTATAACAAATGGTAACAGCGGCTTAAGAGGAAGTCCTATAGGTTACTTTTCACAAAATATGTTTGGAGTATAGGACTTCCTCTTAAGCCGCTATTACCGTGTAGGCTATATTAAGCTATAAATGCGCTAACGATATTGCTGCTGTCAGATACTCACAGTAACTGATTTGTGTTGGCGGATCACACGCTGTATCGGTTAACTGAAATCCAGACAATCTCATTTCCGTGGAAAGATCGTAATCGTTGCTGTATGCAAGAAATCCCAACCGAACTCGTCCAGATGGCAGACACAGTTCAACAGTTTCTTCTTGAGCACCAGAATACACGTATCTGGCCATTTTTGACGTAAGGAGACCAAGTGATGACATCCTGTATACCTCCAACTTCTGAAGGATCTTAGACTCAATACGGTACATGACCAGACTGATAGTAAACCTTAGGAGCAGTGATCTGTCAGTATCGATGTACGGCGTCAGTGCTACATTCTGCGTGCTTCTGTAAGTTGTGAGATCATCGGGATCAAGCATCCAATACAAACCTATAACAAAAGGCAACAGTCAGCTTATTTGGCTCAATAAAACACCATCCGAAAAAGGAAAGTCAGTCAGGCATAGATTCTACTCACTATAGGTTAGATTAGAAGCCTGCACATTGTGAATATTGACAGCGCTAAGGAATGAGAGATAGTATCACATGCCGTTGCATCCAATGAGACTCAACGAACCGAATTGAATTCGCCTGGCGGTTGGAACCCGATCCGAAATTTACTGCGGTGGCGGGTACTGGAAACAGTGGGAGTGGAAAGATGTCTGCATGCTCAACTCAATCAGAAGAAGGAAGATGTCTTACTTCGGACATCTGATGAGGAAAGAAGGAAGCTGTCTTGAAGTGAACATCACATGCACAGTGCTGGGCACAAGGGCACAGGGAAGACCGAGAACAAGCTGGATTGCAACTATAGGAGACTTTATGAAAATGCCGTTCGTTTGTGTGTTTTGTTTCCTTCTTCAATTGGAGTCTCAGTCCGAGCCGGATCATTCGGACATAATAAAATTTTATGAGATGGCCAACAACACCATATCTCTAACGTCGCACTAGTCTACAGCACGATTTGTGCATCGCCTTATGTAGCGAGATGTTTATTATGTTCACAAATTATGTCCAGTAAATATCATCGTTATAGTTGCTTGCATGCCTGTAGCCTAGTTACTGTGATTTACGGTAACTAAAGACACTGTAAATAGTCATAGCTATAACAATACTGACCACTGCACGATGTGATCAGACGGACAAACAAAAATATCAGTTGTCAAATATAATAGGCTATCTGACAATAGTCATAGCCTACAGTAAATTATTGCTGATATCATTGCTAGCATCAGAAAACTCTTGTATAGATCTAAATAGGTTACCGTTACTTGATTTCACAAGTATAACGAAAATTAGGCTTATAGCCTAGTTCTCACCGGACATGATCAATTGAAGTAAGTGAAATGTTTGTTTTGCCGCGTTTATACAAATCGATTTCTTCTAAAGTTCAGCTTCATAACAACATCTAGGCCTATGGATAGTAGATTCAATCTCTCTTACTAGGGGTGCCAAAGAAAACCAGATATCTCCAGTGCGATTCAACTTGGACGCCACACAAAATGACATCTGACTTAGGACATCTGATGGATTCCTCAAACGGTATCTCTGAAAATAAATTTAAAGCGCACATTTCAATCACTCCTAACCATCCAAACATAAATATGCGACGATTATGCATAGGCATACATTTAAAAACTTTCATATGTTGGCTACAAAAAAAACTATAACAATGCAGGTCTACTTAGGTCTTTAAATGCTTACATTTTTGTATAAATAATATTATGTAGAATCTTAACAACGAATTCCACTATGCTCTATCCAACTTTTCCTCACTTCCATCTGCGCACGCAGAATGTAATGCTCAGCATACGACCCTCGGTTGAGTATCATAATTATTATAGCAGTATTAAACGGTTTTTGCACTCCATGTCGCAACCTTGCATTTGCTTAAACTTTTTCATTGTTCTCGGATGCTTGAACTAATAATATTTTATTATCCTCTTTTATGAAACACCGTCATCCCATCTAGGCCTATTCTTCACTAACCTTTGATCATCTGCTGGTTATTCCGACTATTAATAGGTCTCAGTAATATTTAAATAATAGTTACCAAGATGCTTATTGTGTTTTTCCTCTGGTTCCTATTGCGTCGATATGACATTGTGTACTGTTATATTTCATGTGCCTAATGTTTCAGGTTGCCATTACTGACTGATGTTTGTTGTTTTTTTTGTTTTAGTTTTTGTTTTTGGTTTGTGTTTTTTCTTATGTTGTTGTTTTTTTGGCTTGTTGCCAAAGGTTTTTTGTGATATTGTGTGATCTTATGCCACATTGATTTCCTCACTGGCAATTTCTTTAAATAATTTATATTTTCTGTTTATATCTCTAACCTCATCATCTTGATTTACATTACAGAGGTTATCCAGGTTAGCGAGACCTGGCCCTTTCTGGATGACACTTTCTGAGTGTTCACCGTTTATACAATGAAGGTGTCCAATGAACAATACTTTTTATTCATGTGTACTATTTTTCTTTGCTGTCTACCTTGGTTATTTGTTTGTATGTCTGTTGTTCATTCTCAGAATAAACATATTTTGAATTGAATTGAATTGAATCTGGATGTCTGCATCTCTTTCTCACTGTATCCACTGTATCCTCAATTAGAATTTTGTGTGACTATGGAACTCTTCCACAATTTTTTGCTGCGATTCAATAACAATTATATATTGAAATGTTTACCAGCATCTTCGATGCAAAAACGGCGAAAAATAAGCTTGTTATAAAAGTCGCTTTCTTCAGACCATACGCTGACAATCAAACCGAGTCCTAGATGTAGTAAAAATATCCGTAGCATCAACCTAGAACCTATAATTTTTTTATTAAGAAGCTAGTTATCAATGTTTTAACATTACTCGGCTGAACTTTGCACGAATTCGGTTCAATGCGTCGAAGGAAGACAGCTGAATATTGCATCGATCCAGAATAGAACTGAGACGCTTTGATCTCCAGCATAACTGGAACTCCAACCGGTAGATGGATGTAGTACAGCTGGATATTGAATTCGGTCGGGGAAGCTGTCTGGACGACCTCTGGCGGAGGCAGAGGATCCGTGTTGTCTGTTGATAGTAGAGAGAAACTAAGACGGATATTGGTGGAGTTGAATGTGGCTGATAGCAGGAGACATGGCTCGTCTGTGGTTGAAGTGTATGGAGGATAAAGTAATATGGACACTTCTCCAATGGCGTAGCCGTCGAATTCACTGCGAAGGACTGCCGTCGATTCTGTCGCCAAAAGAATTATTGATAAAATCATTGTTGATGTTTTATGCAATTAATTTAACAACTTTCATTGCCAGGGTAGTCACGTTCTCGTTCAGTCAAAACTGTCAAATGTATGCGCTTCAAGCAACATGGCTGCTTTAAGTCATATCCCACATCGAACGATTGACTCTGTTGTTGATAATGTCAGGCAATGATCGACACTGAGTCATAGCAGTTCTAGAGCTAGGAACCAAGAAGTCAACCGTTGGATGAACTAAGTATAACGTCGGCCAGATACTTCGGATAAGACCCCACTGAGTCACGAGAATCAGACTCAAAGTTCTTGAATTGTATACAAGCAAGGAGAGGAAGCCAATGAAGTCCATCAAACAAAATGGTAGATATGCGAGAGTACGAGTTATTAGACTACTTCCAACAATTTCTAGTCTATATTAAACTGGGATAAGATAGATTCTGAATTTGCTATGCTTGGAGAGGCGCTATATAAATGGTAAATACTGCATAATTCGACTACTTACCACTGTTACCAGTGTTGGCATTTATCAGATTAGCAGGTGACCAACTGTAGCCGAGCTCTGATTGGTCAGCCAATGGACACGAGACATCTGTCGATGAAAAGTCGCAGTATCCATTCCAAGCGATGACATCTGCGAAATCTGAAATTGAAATCATGTTTCCATAAAGATCACTAGAGCAACCAGAATTGTGTGTCTGTCTATTTTTGGCATTGTTCGATGTGAGCGTTGCTTTCGACACAGTAGACCATGATATCCTTATAACTATGCAGCTAGGCTTTCGAATCTCTTTTGGAATCTCAGGAAATTTTATCAACTGGCTAACTTCCTACCGTCAGGCCCGTTCTTACATTGTGGCTTGTGGGACTACTAGATCATCCTGGGTATACCTGCCCCGTACGGATTTCCACAAGGATCTGTCCTATGTCCCCTATAATAATATACACTGCAGACCTTGGACCACTCTTATTGGCAAATGCAAATCTGAGTCAATCCTACGCTGATGACCTCCAGGTATACATGTATGTTCACTGCGCAGCATCTGCCGCTGCTGCTGCGGTTTGAGTTGTAGGGCCATGGAAACCCTGGAGGCCTGAATGTCCTCTAACCGTTTGCGACTGAACACTACCAAGACGCACTAAAAATCTGGTTTAGGACGCGTCAGCAACAGTAGCCTTTATTATATACTGGCAAAAATGAACATGAAAACCTTAGCATTAGAGTTTCCTCTTATTACTTCCCCCTCCCTTTTGTGCGGGATCTTGGTATTGTTTTGGACCAAGAGCTAACTTTCACTCGGCATATAAACCTACTAGGCTACTATGCCGAAGCTATTACTACAAGTTGCGTCAACTTAAGGTGATCGCCCGCGCTCTGTCTTTTAGTGCTGCCTCTACGCTGTTCACCTTTTCGTAGTTTCCCGCCTTGACTACTGCAGCACCCTCTATCATGGACTACCGGCTGACCGGATTGGCTGCCTGGATCGGGTCCTCCGCTCTGCGGTGCGACTTGTTGGTCATGTCCCAAAATATGGCCATGTCTCATCTTACATGCGGGATATCTCACTTTTCCACAGCGCATTGGGTCTGTGCGTTGATTAGGCGGTGCATTGAAGGACTAGTTCTACCGTATATTAGAGAACTCTGTTGTTCAATCTTAGGAGTTCAGCGTCGATCCACCCTTCGATCGGCGAACCAAGCTGAACTTCTGGTTCCCTGCTCGCGGGCTGCTATCCGACAACTCGTTCATTCTCTGTTGTTGGTCCTACAACCAGAAATGGTCTCCCTGTTACACTGCGCTTAATTCCCAGGGGTCACCCAGCTCTGTTCCTTAAGAGGTCTAAAACTGTCTGATTAATTTTAGCCGTCGTTGTGACTGGAACGCTGCTGAGTAGCCTACCTTGAAGAGGCGCTATATAAATTTCTGAAATAAATAAATATTTGCCTCTCTATGTTTTTGGCATCTTGTCGAACAAAACGAACAAAAACATAAAAAGAACTTTTATCTGCTAGTCAAAAAGTTCATCTGTTTCACACTCTATTCTTCTGAAAAAGTTAACGTAGGCCTAATAAGATATACAATATAGAATTATAATTTGTGCAGCGCGGTGGTGTTAGTTTTTAGAGTTTCTAGGTCTCTGGCCAGGCGGTGACCAGTCTTCTCCTGGTAGGGTAAGGAGATCGTTGGACCATTTTGGCCTCATCCGGTTTGAGGTGTCCTTCCAACACCTGCCTCCTGCGTTAGCCAGCACTTTCAGGGTTCCCGGTGAGCCTGTCCACCTCGTGTAACGCCCTATGTGGTACTTCGACCGAAGTCTTCACCACTGATGGCATAGCCTCACCGGGCTATCCCCTACTTGGCTGTTCACCATCCCACCGCGGTGGGAGGGTAAACAGCCCTCTATGGAGATCAGGCAACATCTCAACAAGAACAAAAATCAAGCTATATGAATCACTGGTGATACCGGTCCTCATGTATGGAGCAGAGTCTTGGTGCGTAAAAAAGGAGGATGAGAGAAGACTGCTGGTGGCGGAGATGGGATGGCTACGAGGTCTACTGAATAGATCACGGAGAGAAAAGATACGGAATGAGGTGACACGAGAAGAACTATACCAGAAGGAAACAGTAGTAGAAAAAATAAAGAAAAGAAGACTAACATGGTATGGACATGTGATCAAGATGGAGAGCGGAAGAATGCCGCAAAAGCGCTGCACGGAGAAGTGGAGGGAGCGAGGAGCAGAGGACGACCGACGAAGAAATGGATAGACAACGTACTGGAGGACAAAGAAGACAGAGGAATGGAGCTGGGAAAGGCAATAAAACTCGCAAGAGACCGGCCGAAATGGAGAAGTTTTGTTAGAGCTTCATCATCGGCGGATACCTGACGGAGGAGAAAGAAAGAAGAAGAAGGTGGTGTTAGTGGGAATGTTGGCCGCCTTGCAGCTGACAGGTTGCAGGTTCGAACCCACCTCAAGTCGCCGCGTAGAGATCTTGGGCAAATCTTTACTTGCATTTGCTCAGCGCTTCGGCATGAAACTACGATGCAATGTCCGTGCTGCATTAGGGAGCGCCTCTGAGTAGAGAAAGCTTAAAGGGGCGCTATAACAAATGCACTTACAAACAGACATCAAGCTCACATAGTCCTATTAATATTATGAATGCATGATCGCAAGTTATAACAAGTAATGAAAATGTTACAGATATTTAATATAACAATATTGTATCGTCACCCACAATATGAACTGCGTTCTCTGAGTCTCAGTGCTGACAAGTCGGGGAAAGAAAATTGCCTTCAGGCAACGAGTAGACGAAGGGAAGATTCCATACATAAACTTAACCCGCAAAAGAGAGGACTGTCATTAAAAGAAGAGGGGCCTGTCATTATTTTTGTGCGAAGGCTGAACGAGAAGGCGCGGAACGGAAGTGGAGAGGAAAGAGGGGTGGAAGGAATGGAGGAGAGCGATGGGTGGAACGAGATGGAAATGAAAGAGAGAGGTCTGAGAAGGAGGGAGGGAGAGGAGGGTGTGGGGGGAGTCGAGAGAAGAAAAGAGAAGTGATAAGGGAAGGCATGGGGACAAGTTTGGGCTGGCTGTGGACAACATCGAATTTCAGGATAACACCGGGTACCCCATACAAGTGAACTAGTGGGGGCGGTCTGTGGGCGAGGCAGAGTGGATTGTGGTCGGTGTGTGGTAGGCTGGTGTACGGTTGAGCGAGGTGGAGGCGGGATGGGGCGTAAAACTGAAATTTATCGGGCAAGGCCTGTATCCCATCAGGGCGGATGGGGTTGGTTGGGGCGAAAAACCATATATCCCCAGCAACGCCGGATATAATAATCTATTATTTATAAAACAAGCAGATGAGATATTCTTACAGTTGCACTGGTTCCCCTGAAGTTGTATTTTGCTGATGATGAGCAAATTTTCGTTCAGTTGTTGACTTTTAGACTCAAAGACGAGGACGAACTGTTGACCTTCGACCGTAAAACCACCAACGTCTCTTCGAAGAGTAAAGAAATCGACGGAAGACATTGGTTTCAGATTGCGATGGACCAATCTCTCCTCGTATCTACCGTTGCTCTTCACGTATCCGAGCATGACTCTGAGCTCAGACAGGGCTTTGAACTGAAGGACGAGACAAGACGTCTTCTCTTTGCTCAACTTGAATATAGGAGACATCAGTCTGGCCATCTGTTCACCGGCGCCCATCAAGCGTAACGCCAGCTGCATGTCTACAATAAAACATTTTCATTGGCGCATAGATTTAGGCTATAAACAGACAAGATGATTTAAATTTTTCAAAGCCCACGTGCACGACTAGGCACCACAACAATTGGAGATATATGTTGTTAGCTCACAATGTTGGTGTCGGTTATTGAATCGTCATTTCTAGATTTCTGCTTTTCATCTCTGGTCAGAGGCGATCGAATCTCGACGAGCAGGGATGTATACCTTATGATGCACCTCGTACGTGTCCTGCTTCCAATTCATTGCAGCCGTTTTCATAATTTCGAAGGTCATTCCAAACGAGAAAACGGGTTTCAACATGTAACCGATGTTCGTGAACGACAAAGAAATGAATTGGTGGTAAGAAAAAAACGAAAAGTCGAAAACCTTCTTGTTATTGTAGGCCTATCGCTTTTTTAATACGAAAGACACGTCCTAGAACGCAATGAATTGCACAGTTTTCATAAATGAAACATCTGACACCGCAAAGCCCAAGAAAAATATTACTTTTAAATCCGATACTGCAATTCCTCTCAGTACTGCAAGGCATAATTCACACACTGTGTGAGCTAATTCCCTCACGCCTGTCCAGTCTTTTCAAACGTTCAGCGTAGCCTAGGCCTATCCCTAAGTAACTTTACTTTCGCAGCTAATGGCTATTATGTAGAAGTATAATTATACAGTTCTTTAACTTTTCTACCGAAAACAACGATAAGTTTCTTGTATATTTGTTCTTCAAAATTCAGCAGAAACAAACCAACAGCAACCAGGGCCTATTTTAAAGAATTTTTCACCAAGCACGTCCCCCCCCCCTAAGAAAAAATTGTGAAATTGCAAATGCCTGTTTATTAATAACTAAATGCTTTAGCACATCTATCACACTTGTAAGGTCTTTCTCCAGTATGAGTTTGATTATGCGTTTCTAGCTTATATTAATAAGTAAATGGTTTAGCACATCTATCACACTTGTAAGGTCTCTCTCCAGTATGAGTTAGATTATGAAAATTTTCAAATTAGCTGAGAACTTGAAATGAGTCAAACGACATGATAATTTGATATTGAATTTGATAACATTCCAATTTTTGCATGAACCAAATAGTTTCTTATACTATTCTAACACTGTCATTATAATTATTAGTTACGAAATGGACGACACATGTCTTAACGGTATCATTGATCATGGGTCAAGTCTTCAAGACAAAGGCAAAGTTTATAGCTAAGCTAACAGACTAACAGTTACTGGCGCCGTCTTGCGGCTGGTCAGTTTGAGTCGCAGTCAGATAATTAAAACACGTCCTTGAACCATTCCTGGGATTTGGCCTTCACAGTTGGTCGCGAACGTCGGTTACAAGCTTGAAACCATGCTCGCAGTGCTGGGCGTACATCAAATTTTGATGTAACCGGCATATTCATTCGGACATGTAAATGTGCATCAACTGTCTCTGCATTGAGGCTGCTTCTATCATCATCCTTCATGAGATTGTATGCACTAACAAGTCTCTCCACGTCACATGAATGAGGCTTTGCTGCGAGTAGTCTGGCGACAGCTACAGAAACAGAACGCCAGTCTGCATTAGTCAGACTGATCTTAAGGAAATCCTGCAATGTGCTTGTGTTGGACATCTGCGCTTTCTTTGCAGCGTTCACCAGCTCTCTCCGTAGCTACTGTAGAAGTCACGCTTCGCAAAGTCTGATGCGAGGCCAGTGTACACCCGTTCAATGTCTTCATCAGATGCATTGCCGTTCAGAAGCATTGGTAGAGAAAGCGCCTGAAACTCCAGTGCATAGCGAAGATCACTGGCACCTTTGTCAGTTCCGAGTCGACTGGTCAGAAAGTTGCACAGCGACCAAATAATCTCAGTCTTGATGGCATACACATCGCGACCGCAACTGCTAACGAGAGAGTGCTCTCTCTTACAGTGCCTTAATTGGACGACTGTGAGCTTAACAGTGTCGTAACTCTTGATAACTTCATCGGCTTGTTCCTCATTCCCTGTAATTGTTACTTTCTCCTCATATCCACCTGGGTGCGGACGCTGTAATAATTTCCTTAGGTCCTCCACTTATTTATCACGATCACTTTCGACGTCAAACAGAGTCACTTGGTTGCCCTGCAACTTCTTCTGAAATCTAGAGTAGATGTACAGCGCGTCACACAAGATCGCTGCAATGTGAACAGTGTCAGCATTAATCCACTTCTTCAGCATGCCATATTCTTCAGCGTCTTTCAGGGAGAAAGTCTGCAGATGTCGCATCATCGGTCTGTAGTTGTCCAGAATGGATGACAGAAGACTGTTAGAATATTGTGTGAATCTTATGTCGATTACTGATGGATACTGTCTGACTGTGACGCCAAGTTCTTCCGCATGCTTCTTGAATTCCTTTGTTCTACATGCTGAACTGTTATAGAAACGCGTAACTGCTTTACAGTCATCTATAACACGCCGTGCTTCAGGAACACCTGTAGTCATGTCTTTGAACACTAACTGAGAACGGTGAACACTGCACCATATTTTGAGGAGAGGGCTAGGGCCCTTACATGGACTTGACGTGTCCTTAGTGGTGTTGTCTTTGCGTTCTTGCTCGAGCAGTGTCCATAGCGAATGATGTCTTCCAGTATTTTCTGACGCGCCGTCTGTGACAATAGAGGTTGTTTGCTTAAATATCTCTGGCCATGTTGCTCCACACTTTGCAGACGCCTTCCTGAGTGCCTCCAATAACCCCTCGCTACCTCGCTTCTCGCTTTCAGCCAAGCCCATGTACCAAGTCTCCATGTCTCCAACCGCCGTTACAACCTGCGCCATAACATGCTTGTTGTCTATTCGCTGCTTGTCAACAGCACCATCAACTCTGAGAGAAAGCGCAAGGATATCTTTAAATCGGAGTGCAAATGCCTTACGGTCCGTTTCTGCGATTGTCAGTAGCATGTCGCGATGGCTTGCAGGAGTGACATACTGTAGATCTGTGTCAGTAGGAGAAAACGGAATTTCAGGGTTGTTCAAGTCTATTCTTTCAGCCATCAATGACGCCACGTATCTAGCTGGAAATGACCACGCAGATAGTGTCCCGCGTTTGGCATCCATGTATACCTTAATCATGATTCTTGCTATCTTTTGTTCCAATGCAGTGTTAGCAAATCGCAGTTGTTTCTCCAACACAGTTTCTCCCTCATGTATCCGACCCTCGGCAAGAGCCTTCTGTTGTCGACTACGTGTCAAACAAGCATTGTGTACTGTCGATCCACAGTGTTCATCATACATCTGCTGCCTGAACACTGCACCATTTGCAGTGCATATGGCTGGGATCCTTTGACAGTGGATCTTCACCAGATCAGGATGTGCACAACAGATTTTGCAATGCACAATCCTCCTTCTACCAGACCCACCACGAGCTTCACTTCTGTACTCTGCCCAATGCTCAGCCTCAACCTTCTGTTTGCGTCCTGACTGATTTTTGCTTGACTGTACAACCCCTTGAAATTCAATTGCCTCGTGAACCTTTTCCTCAAACTCATCGACTTTCACATCCACCGGTTTACTTCCAGCTGGAGATAGCGAAGCTGTCACACTTATGGTTGACCCTGAACATGTTAACTATGCGGATGTCCTTGACTGCTCTTCGGTTGTGGTACTATTACTAGCTGCAGTACTTGTTGAAATTGAATGACCAGTGCCACATTCGTCATCAGAAATGTTTGTGTCTGATTCCGCTGTGTGTTGACTATTCTGTTTTTCAATACTTACATAGTGATTTGTGCCAACCAACCCCAGATATATAGCGTAAGACTCAGTCTCACATGACGATGCTTGAGATGAGGTAGGTAATGTTGCCATATCAATACGCTGTTCCCCCTCCACAGTTAAAATGATGATAGGTCGTCGATACAGATTGACTGCTACAGAAAGAATTACACCATCACCCCATGTGCCACATTTCTTCATGTTGTCGATATATACTTGCAATTCCTGCTCTGTCATAGCTCCACTGTCCAAGATCATCTGCGACTGTGAGTGCGACTGCAGACATTCAACCAGTTCCATGCGTACATCATGAGCAGTTGTCGCTGTCGCTGAGCTTCCGCGTCCAAGCTGAGTCAACTGTCTGGCGAGTGAACTAAATAAACAGTTTCCATCTGCAGCCACATTGACAACCATCATATTTCTCTGTGCAGCTAATGATTTCAACTTATCCATTTCCGTCAACTGTCTCGGCTCAAACGAATCTGAAATTGCAAAGTACACAAGTATGCCAAAGAATGTTAGATGGTCGAAAAAATGACACCCACTTTAAAGAACTTGCTTATGCTATAACTCTTACTAAACTACTATTATTGTAGGCTATATATCAGATGCTAGTAGCTTATATCTATTCATAATTACATATCTTCAATGATGACACAGAGTCACGGAAGTGCTGAGGGAGACTGAGGGAGACCTTTACCTTTAATATAATACTATATGACAATAATGATATAGACTGTTTGACAGGTCACTTGGTACAGTTCATCATTTACTTAGCTACATTTATCAATGTAATCGTTTCTTAACTTTTTAAGTTAACATACTGCAACAATTTATAATTTTACAGCTGTGTTGAGGACCAAAGCAACTAACCTGCGTGCGCGTTCCTCTTCGTCATTCGTTTAAACATGGCCTGTATGTCGTTTCCAGGTGACGACGCAACCCGTTTTTTACTCATCGTGAAATTCGCAAATGAATGAACTAAAACAACTGAACTGACCGAAAGGCCTAATAGTCCTAATATCGTAATAATAAATGTCAATAAACAATTATGAATTATAATGAAAACTCAACTGTAGCCTAAATATTATTTTTACATCAGTCACAAAATTGCGCGTCCCGTTCTCTCGGTGCTGTTTGTAAACAAGTTTAACGCGCTGCATGACGTCATGAGCGATGATGAGCCCAAATAGATGTATGGAACGCCGTTCGAACTTTCCTAAAAAAATTAAATATATTATTGGCGGTGTTTTTTAAAACAACTTTAAACAAGTTCAGTAAGTGCCGTGCCAGGCGTGCCTGAGCGATCAAGCACGGACCGTCAATTCCTCAGGCACGTTTTTGTAATCTCAAAGCACGGACGTGCCTGTCGGCACGTTAAAATAGGCCCTGACAGCAACGACACCACAGCGACTACTTTTGCGTTATCAAAACAACTCAACGTTAAGACATTCTTTCATTCTTTCAGATGTTAGGCCTACTCTACCATTCTTGTCCACCAACTGGCACTCCTATCAAAAGCCTATAATTATCACTCTTAGCCTACATTCTTCCTTCAGTCGCTCTGTCCCTCTGTCTGCCTCTCTCTCGCTACCCGGCATCGGTCCGGCAATAGTAACTTTCCCGCCACTCAGCCACCTGGCCTACCTAATTATCTGTAGCCTACGCTCTTGCACAATAATCAGCTGACCGTTATATGCTATACAAAATTAACTTACACACTGTTTGTTGGATAAGAATTAACCTTGCAGCAAGTCCAACCTGTGTCTTTAGACGCGGAGATTTTGTAGCTGACGTTGTACTTTGTAAATCGGCCTGCACCGTTTGGGATCAGCCTCAGTGCGGTCGTCTTAACGGATATTTTCCTCGGTCGATCCGATGCCAGGATTGTTTCTTGTGTAGTCCAGTTGCCGTTCTCATCGTCGTAGTTTACTACCTGAAAGTCACGAAGCTTACACGCGTATCATGTAGGCATAATACAATACAGAAAACGACAATATTGATGTTCGCTTCTGGTGAACCGTTCTCAAAGTCATGGTCATCTATTTCGTTTGGAAAGCCTGCGCACGATATCCGATTGTTAGTCATTGAAACCAGGAGTCAAATTTACAGCAGAAAATAAACTTAAGCAGATGGGTGTTAGTTCTTTACCGACCAGCTAGATTGGTTCCCCAGTCATTGCTAGTAAACGCTCGTTGTTTGAGTGTTGTGTAGACTATAGCTTCCGATTACGTTATGGAAATAACAGAACCTTAAAAATTACACGGTGCAGTAAATTCCAGTGTCACGATGCAAAATCTCCCGCAAAACAGAGTCTCCTCTGTGTAAAAATATAATGTATTCCCAAGACTCTGTGTCGGTATACTGAGCCGACCTGTGCGTGAATGATCTTTAGCTAATCTTACCTCCAAGTAGAACACATTCACAATATCTAAGAAGGAGAACGTGATCGCGATCATGCCTCCGCTTGGACCTCGAATCGTATAAGTCGTTGGTTTGGCGCATGCCCACAACCACTCGTACTCGAAGACGAAGAAGCCCGCTTGCTCTCGATAGACCCGTGTACATACATCTGAATCCATTTCGTCTAAAACGACAACGCAGCTTGTTTTGAAACAATTAATGAGGCACTGAAGGGACAGGAACTCTTCGATTTTTATGCTAAGAGACACTGCAGCAAGGTTAACGGCGACCAATGAAAGGATCGCCTTTATAGGAAGCATAGTCAGAGAGATTTTAAATCCTGTTTAAATATTGCGCACCTAAGATCGAATGTAGTTTATCAACTAGTCTATCGCGCATGAAAATAGAATTATGGCATTTTAACAGTGATCATATAGTTATGACTAATAGTTTCTGTGCTTAAGAGTTCCTCCGAATTATTCCGCGAGAGTCGCATGTAAATCTATACAGTCATTGCAGATACGCTTCGAGACGGCCACAAATTTGTTCACAGCTTCCAATTCCAATGCAGTTAGGCAACTCTACAGGATACACCAACATAACTGCTATAACTTTTACATGTAGGCCTATTAAATCTGACTACTGGCCATTTCGGCAAGTCAAGTCCATTCATGTCCTTGCCGAAAGAGTAGGCCTATATGTGTGTAGGTTCGGAGTGCCTCCGCAATGCTTTCCTCTCTTCTTGAGGTTATACAAGCACATGTACATTGTACATTCTACTTTTATGCAGTGCATGGTCATGTCTGCGCGTGCATACACATGCAGAGTAGACTACCTCTTAAGCCATGGAGAGTAGTTAACAAAGGGTTGTTACTGGGCCAAAACAAAGGGTTGTTACTGGGCCAAAACAAAGGGTTGTTACTGGGCCAAAACAAAGGGTTGTTACTGGGCCAAAACAAAGGGTTGTTACTGGGCCAAAACAAAGGGTTGTTACTGGGCCAACTCTCCATCCAGCTTCGTTAATTGGATGACGTCACTGATGTAGTATACTAGGCCAGCCACGACCCTGTGCTAGTATACTGGAACAGACACACAATCTGTCCGATGGCAAGCCTCAAAATTGTCCGGTGACATGTCAATCAAGCCAAAGGCATGCTCGCACCAGCCAATCAAATTTTGTCCGTGTTTTTGTATGTCCCTGTATGTGTCTGTGTCTTTGTATGTGCGTATGTCTATTTTTAATTAACAGTGAAGGCGAGCACATGCGGTATAATTAAATTGGACCTGTCAGCACCCAACAACCGTCGCCGGTGTCACGAAATAAAGTCTCAACCGATACAAAGTCTCCCCAAAAATGGAGTCTCCCTCTGGCTCAAAATCTGTTTTGGAAGACATTTTCTGGTGTAAAAGTATATATATTTTCGCGTTAAATAACGTGTTAACGTGTTAGCAACGCAAACTAACGGTTTGATATGCTCATCTATTAAATTTATGCGAATGTAGCCAATTTCACGCTCAACCGGAGGAGACTTTGTTTCGTGGACGGAGGAAATGTTCTCTCCCCCCGGAGACTTTATTTCAAAATATAGTCTCCGGGGGAGAAGTTATTCTAGAACAAATCCTCCGGGGGAGAATCTATTTCGAAATAGTCTCCGGGGAGACTTTTAGGGGGGAGACTCTGTCACGCGACACCGGCTTTGAACATTATAATTAAACGAGTAGGTGTGGTATGCAAAAGATGCAGAAAAATGTGTGGCATGCAAAAGGTGTGATATGCAAAAAAAGTTCCGTCAGCTTGTGGCGTTCAAAATGTGATGCATGCAAACTGTGTGCCCGGCAGCAGTGGTAGTAGCAGTATGGGACAGCAGCAGTGTGGTACAGCAGAGTGGGGCAGCAGAATTAATTTTTTTGAAAAGTCTTATAATGTAAGTAGTCGTATATCCACCGGTATCGGATCACTTGAACGAAATTTTTTTATCACAACTTAAAATTATTCAATTTTTCAAAATACTCAACATTGTAAGCAGTTGTATAACCACAGGTATCGGCTCACATGACTGAAAATTTTTCCTTATTTCAATTCGGCCGTTTATAAGCAAAAGAGCTCAAATGTAACAATTTGCATGGCATTTCCAACCCTTTTCAATCACTCAATTCTTAATACTTACATGTTTCAACTTCTCAATCGTGCAAATTCTACAACTATTCCACACCT
The DNA here is from genome assembly GCA_945859605.1 of Lumbricus rubellus. Classification (NCBI taxonomy): domain Eukaryota; kingdom Metazoa; phylum Annelida; class Clitellata; order Crassiclitellata; family Lumbricidae; genus Lumbricus; species Lumbricus rubellus. The sequence goes on from OX243819.1 coordinate 1,473,990, forward strand.
GCTTGCTTACTTACTCACATTATTTCAACACTTTAACAGATTTACATATGCTTACTTACTTACTAAAACAACTGAATGTTTGAAGAATTAAGAAAATGAAAAATATGCTCGTGTGTAAAGCTTAAGATGTGCAGAAATTAGTTGAATAAGTAAGTAAGTAGCATAGGAATTGTAGGCCTACAATTGGACACCTGATATGTTGAGACATGCAAGTACTAAAAATTGAATGTTTGTGGAAATGAGAAAATGAGAAATATGGGCGTTTGTAAAGCTTATGATGTGCATAAATTATTTCAGTAAGTAAGTAAGTAGCATAGGAATGGTAGAATTGGACGACTGAGATGTTGAAAAATCCAAGTAGTAAGAACTTAAGGAGTTAAAAATGAGAAATAAGAGCAGGAATGTGAAAGAGTATATATTTGTTAAGTGTTGAAATCTTGTGAGTAAGTAAGTAAGCAGGTATGGAATTGTAGAATTTGCACTGTTCAGAAGTTGAAAGATGCAAGTATTGCGAACTGAAGAAGTCAAGAAATGAGAAATAAGAGTAGGAAGTTGCATGTGTAAATCTGTTAAAGTGTTGAAATATTGTGAGTAAGTAGCACTGAAGCAAAAAGGAAACCCCTGACGCAAAGGTACTGCATACTGTTTTGTGGCTGCAGGCAGTAATTTAACCATCACGAATATAATCTTAATCATGATTAAAACATATCTATGTTTAAAGGCAGCAAATCAACTACCAGCATATTTACTAAAACATCTTTGACAATTAGGGAAGACAATTGACCATCACGAATAATATGATTAGAATAAATATGTGTTGAAGATACAAAAATTGGCTGTCGCGCATGTGTGCAAAATAGCCTTATGGTTGAGGCAGTAGCCTAAATCAATAATATTATGCACGTGTGTTTTTTGATTGAAGGCTGTCCATTCAATATTCGATAGCGTAGTCAAAACTGATTTAAGATTGCTGAACAAAATATCTCGAAAATCAGATCACTGCGTAAAAACGCCGTAAAGTTACAGACGCCATGTTCGTTATCGCTCGTAAAAATGTCATAAAAACTATGTTGTCCTTTGTCCAATTTTTCAATTCTGACTTTGAAAAGGTAAGTGAGACCAACCTGCTTTATGTGGAATCCTGTACAAGAGGTTGAAGTTGGTTGTGGTGGAAACCAGAGTGTAGCCACAAGCCTCGTTATCCGCAAACGTGCAATTGACAGACGTCGCTCCTAAGCATGCAGAACATTTAATGCAAGTCAAAGAAACAAAGCGCAATGCCGAAGCTTTGGGTTGCCGGTGCGCGGCGAGTCTTCCACATAGAAGCTCGCTTTTTGCAGTATCTACCTATGATCTTGGCGAGGTACAATATTGGTAACGTACTGTATTTTAGGCGTATCGAAAAAGATCAATAAAAATCAAATAATCTCCTTAGACCTAGTAATAAAAATGATAATAGCCTAACTTTCGTCGTTTATTCGACAACCCTGTTGACAACCCGCAACCGATTACATCGTACATTAATGCAGCTCCAAGAATTTACAAAAACACAACTCACAGAATATACAAATCCCAACTAAGATTATACTAACATAGCGGACAGCCTGGAATAATCATAATCGGCGGCAATAGCAGCCTACAAGGCATGTCCAATTGTCCAATGTCCGCACAACGGGAGGGGGGCTCGAACTCGCTACCTCTCGCTCTCTAAGCCAGCGTGTATCCATTGCGCTACAGGGTCTCCAGCTAACAAGTCAACTGCTTTCTGGTTCAAGTTTTACCACTGCTGGTTTGAACCACAATAGTCGAAAAATAACTCAGTGGAGAGCACGGAAAATAATGAGCGATTTGTTAAACACACGATTATATTCACCGCAATCTCATCCACGCTAGTTTATTCGATTGTACACTTCGACGAAAAATTCAATAGCTAGGGCCTACCATCCTTTTCGATCAGATTGTGATCAGCTGTGCACGGCTCGCTTGGTGACAGTCGGATGTTATCGATGGCTACATACGACTCAAGAGGATTGCCCATCGTTGCTTGGAATGCCAGGTAGTACGACTTGTCGGACGGAAGACAAACGATTGCCTTTTGCCAAGTGGGTCTACTCTCATCAGCTGTCATTCTGAATTCAAACAGCTGCTGAATGGGAGTTCTCAGCGCTGAGACTTGGAAGAGTTGAAGCAGTGACCCTTCATCATCTGATTTCTTGGACGGCATGTAGTAATAGAACTCCAGCTGGGTTGGATGAGAGATGGTGACGAGTGGAGATATCAGCTGCATTGTGTCACCCACTTGACCAAGGCGGGAATTGAAAATCATGTAATTTCCTATCAACGACAAAATACCCACAGCCCACGTAGAACGCATTACACATTGATAATCTCCGACTAAGAGTCTACGATTGGACTTATTTTCTGGACACTGTTAGAATTGTGAGCACATAAGCTTATCGAAGTCTAACGTCGTGCTTTTTCAGCGATTGGAACCGCCACGTGGAATAACTTTCCTTTTAACTTGGCGTTCTTTGAACTAGGAATCCGAAAACACACTTTACAAGCAACTGGATTCTTGTTTTTCATAACTTGAGCCGTGAGCGCCTCCGATTAGATTTTATTTCAACCAGGCGCTCGACGCAGGTTGTCTTAATGAATATTTGCTAATTTGTCAAAGCGTTTGGCGTGCATTCTGGACAAACATACGTTATATGCATGCGTACAAACATACATACATACATACATACATACATACATACATACATACATACATACATACATACATACATACATACATACATACATACATACATACATACATACCTACATGCACACACACATACATACATACATACATACATACATACATACATACATACATACATACATACATACATACATACATACATACATACATACATACATACATAGGTCCTACATACATACATACATACATACATACATACACACATACATACATACATACATACATACACACACAATTTTTTACACACATACATGCATACATATATAGACAATTAAACATACCACAAAATTATTTATAGATAATCATAGATGAAGGGCTGCACGCTCGATTATACGATGGTATAAACATGAATTTCGCGAGACCCCGTTTGTAAGTCTCAGTGGTTAAGTGCCACAACATTTGTGCACAGACAAAGATTTGCTGTGATCCATGATGTGCCATGAGGTCCCGTATGCACTTTGGTGTTGGGGGAGTTTCTCACTTCCAATCAGTCAGTGGGTCCCTGGACATGAAAAATCACCGAGGTGCTTGTCCGCCATGACGGCACGAATGACGTAATTGACAAATCCAATATGGCCGCCGCCGGCCATATTGGAAAATTTATCTTCTTTATTTCTTACAGCATATGCACGTGCAATACCTCTAATGGTACTGATTCAGGTATGTAGAATTCATTTATGATATTGTTTTTGTCATCAAGGGTCATCTTGAGGTCATAAGGTCATGGTCAAGGTCATTTTTTCATCTTTTTCATTTCTTACAGCTTATGCACGTGTAGTACCTCTAATGGTACTAATTCAGGTATGTAGAATTCATTTCTGATATTGATTTTGTCATCAGAGGTCATCTCAAGGTTATAGAGGTCAGGGTCAAGGTCACCGAGTTTCATCATTTTCATTTATTACAGCAAATGCATGTGTAATACCTCAAATGTTACTGATTCAGGTATATAGAATTCATTTCTGATATTGTTTTATCATTCGGGTCATCTGAAGGTCATAAGGTCATGGCCAAGGTCATTTGTTGCATCAATGATGTCGATTATAACTCGAATGAATGCAGAAGTATAAACAGATGTTATTGCTTTAATTGAACAAACGTAGCTAATTATGACCTGTTAGAAGTCAATGCTGCTTTAATATGTCATTTTTCACTGCATCACTACGGCAGCCGAATGGTTCTTTGCCAGTCGATACTCTGAGGATGGGAAACCAGTGTTGGTGGAGGCCGGGTGTCGCAATGTCAGCGACTGGGTAGAAACAGCAAAGTTTGATCTTCTGTAAGGGGCAGGCATTGAATGGGAAGAGGCCGAGTCCGGTTCGGGTTCCACCGCAGCACGGGTCAGCGGAGTGGTCCAACTTGCATGATTCGATGTACTGAAGTTCGGAAGTCTTGACGGATGAAGGTCAGACGGAATCCGATCTTGTGGCTGGAAATCGATGGTCTGAGCAAATCGTATCGAGTGGTTTGCTGACATGTGTGAAGAATCAACCGGATGTCTTCTTTCGAAGGCAACTCCCGACGATTGATACTTCCACGAGTTGCTGTTGCCCGTTTCCAAAGTTACTGCACCGCCATCTCTGATTGGTTCTCTGTTTCTACGAGTAACGTCCTGTAGACAGAACTTCGTTTCTTTCGGCCGTTGATCGTTTTGCTTTTGTTGAAGTACGCCGATGGTCAGTCCAGAAAGACATCGTTGCTTCTGCTGGACGGCTACTTCCGAGTATCCTTCTCATAGCGGAAGTCGGACCAGCCTCGTCCTTGAACGTCGGTCTTTGTTATCGAACGGAAAGAGGTCTTCGATCTAGTTGCTTTCACTTACTGAAGCTGTCCAAACGTTGTTCCGTGCACTGCCTCATAACGGTTTCCAGTCGCCTCGATGGCCTCGAGGAGCTTGCTGAGGCTGGCATAGGCTGTGCCACTACTGGTGGTGGTTGATCTGACTTCCTGCCGCCGCTCGAGGTGTGCCCGCAGCTCATCGATGGCCTTCTTCTGCCTTCGAGGAGCTGGCTCGACATCTGTCTCAGTCTCCCAGTTCGTCGTCGTCGTCATCATCGTCGTCTGCCGCCCGGCTGGATCCGACAATTTAGTTCCGTCGTTTTTCTTTTCTGCTGCTCTGCCATGGCCACGCCTTGCAGATTGTAGACCTCGTTTGATCGATTCCAGTCTCGAATTTTCCAGATTTACGAACAACGGAAACTGCGGTGTTGCTGGTCGCTCCACCGATTGACGTCCAACGTCCGATTCTAATCGTCGAGAGTCGAAGCCTCCACTTGATGGAAATCAACCTATGCTTGGGTTTGAGGAGTTTCCAGAGAATCCAGACCTTGTAACGGTCTGATCGTCAAGGGTTCTTCGGAGATAATCGTCTAAGCTCAAGGTCGAAAGGTCAAGTGGTGCATCGTCGGCGTCATTCGGTTCTGCCCGGCGAGGGGGTGTCGTTATGGTTCGTCCCCGAGGTAATTCAATCGCACTGAACTTCATCGATGGGGTTCTATGCTGAAGGCTCTTGAGGCTCTCTGCATGGTACTCGGATCTGGTCCAACAAATGATGAACCGCTAGGCTTCGAGGTCTCCTGCGATGGATGGAAGGCCGCCCATTGAGATGGACATGGTTGAGGGACCGCGCTTGACTGGACGTTTGGGTGTGGTCCAGCCACTCGAAATTCCTCACGGAACATTGGGGACCCATGCGATGATTGGAGGACTGACCCTGAAGAGAAACCATTATGATGAATGCCTCTCCCGCCGCTACTGTTACTCGAAGGCAGAAGAAGGCCATCGACGAGCTGCGGGCACACCTCGAGCGGCGGCAGGAAGTCAGATCAACCACCACCAGTAGTGGCACAGTTTATGGCAGCCTCAGCAAGCACCTCGAGGCCATCGAGGCGACTGGAAACCGTTATGAGGCAGTGCACGGAACAACGTTTGGACAGCTTCAGTAAGTGAAAGCAACTAGATCGAAGACCTCTTTCCGTTCTATAACGGAGACCGACGTTCAAGGACGAGGCTGGTCTGACTTCTGGTATGAGAAGGAAACCCCGGAAGTAGCCGAACAGCAGAAGCTACGATGTCTTTCTGGACTGACCATCGGCGTACTTCAACAAAAGCAAAACGATCAACGGCCGAAAGAAACGAAGTTCTGTCTACAGGACGTTACTCGTAGAAACAGAGAACCAATCAGAGATGGCGGTGCAGTAACTTTGGAAACGGGCAACAGCAACTCGTGGAAGTATCAATCGTCAGGAGTTGCCTTCGAAAGAAGACATCCGGTTGATTCTTCACACATGTCAGCAAACCACTCGATACGATTTGCTCAGACCATCGATTTCCAGCCACAAGATCGGATTCCGTCTGACCTTCATCCGTCAAGACTTCCGAACTTCAGTACATCGAATCATGCAAGTTGGACCACTCCGCTGACCCGTGCTGCGGTGGAACCCGAACCGGACTCGGCCTCTTCCCATTCAATGCCTGCCCCTTACAGAAGATCAAACTTTGCTGTTTCTACCCAGTCGCTGACATTGCGACACCCGGCCTCCACCAACACTGGTTTCCCATCCTCAGAGTATCGACTGGCAAAGAACCATTCGGCTGCCGTAGTGATGCAGTGAAAAATGACATATTAAAGCAGCATTGACTTCTAACAGGTCATAATTAGCTACGTTTGTTCAATTAAAGCAATAACATCTGTTTATACTTCTGCATTCATTCGAGTTATAATCGACATCATTGATGCAACAAATGACCTTGGCCATGACCTTATGACCTTCAGATGACCCGAATGATAAAACAATATCAGAAATGAATTCTATATACCTGAATCAGTAACATTTGAGGTATTACACATGCATTTGCTGTAATAAATGAAAATGATGAAACTCGGTGACCTTGACCCTGACCTCTATAACCTTGAGATGACCTCTGATGACAAAATCAATATCAGAAATGAATTCTACATACCTGAATTAGTACCATTAGAGGTACTACACGTGCATAAGCTGTAAGAAATGAAAAAGATGAAAAACTGACCTTGACCATGACCTTATGACCTCAAGATGACCCCTGATGACAAAAACAATATCATAAATGAATTCTACATACCTGAATCAGTACCATTAGAGGTATTGCACGTGCATATGCTGTAAGAAATAAAGAAGATAAATTTTCCAATATGGCCGGCGGCGGCCATATTGGATTTGTCAATTACGTCATTCGTGCCGTCATGGCGGACAAGCACCTCGGTGATTTTTCATGTCCAGGGACCCACTGACTGATTGGAAGTGAGAAACTCCCCCAACACCAAAGTGCATACGGGACCTCATGGCACATCAAGGACTACTGCCTTTGAACTGCATGTGGCTCTCTCAAACACGTTCGCGCTTTGAGAACGGACGCGTTTGAGGGCCGCAGGACAATTTTACTTATTCAAACTTCAAGCCTGGATAAGGAGAAGGACGACTCTAATGATCTTTGTTATCACACAACTGTCATCATGCTTAAGATATTTTACTTATTACAACCGAACTCGTCTGGTGCAAAGACCAAGCACGAATAGCGGAGTAGAGAAACGCCGATCGCCATCTTTACGAGCGGACCCTGCCTTTAACTTAGACAATCAAACTTCCATTATCTAATCTAATTTAATCAATTTGTGCGTGACTGCCATCATGAAAATTAATCAACGTGAGAGTTGGCTTTCAAGCGTTTATGGCAAACCGCGTCCATTAGCCTACGATGTGCAAAGACTTCCTTTAACCTTATTAAAAACTGCTCTGTAAACAACCCGTTTTATTGTTTATCAGTTGTATAGTGTAGACTCATAATGTGCGTGAATAAGCCGAATCCCTATTAGCTCTGGGACAGTCTTTGAAATAACAAAATCTACTCGCTTATTCAACATAAACAGTTACAGTTGGCCGACAGTTGTCTGCCGTAATGCCATCAGAATAAGTGATTTTGAAACAAAAGAAGCACACAAACCATTGAGAGATGCACTTGCATCTCTTTGTGGTCCAGGAGAGCTGATGCTATCCGCGTCACTTGCCTGTCTACGCTGCCAAGACAGACTACCCAGTCGCAACGATTCATATCCGCACAGGTAAGGGTCTTCGAAGTCACAGGTAACTCCCCGCTTCCTGGCTGAAATCAGAATGAATCTAGCAATAATTTTAATACCACTAAAGAATTTTTCATATAGGCCTACTCCTAGATTCGTCCATTCTGAGAACAGCCCTGAGAATATTCAGTGTCCACTTTTCAAACAACTCGTATCTCCGGTCTCTTCACATTCTCCACGCTTCTTATAAGCCTAGCCATTGGCGCTCGCAGAAAATTTTGCAGGGGTCAATGTTCACGATAGTCACGGTTAAATTGACAAATTGTTTAGGAGAAATTAATGTCCCCTACGCCTAGGATGCTACCCTATCAATATTTTTAACAATAGCACACGCAGCTGCATCTTTTAGATTCACTGTGGATTAAAACTCAATTACTGTATTTAGCTGACGATCAAGTTTAAAAATTTACAATTGACAGAATGAATTTAGTCTAAAGACCAAATAACAAAATTATGGTCAACTTTGTATTTTTTTAGTTTTAATAATTATTAGGCCTATACCACAAAGATTCGGGTCTTCGTCGCTTCCATCGGTGCATTCGGAAACCCCGTTACACGTCAGTTCCGGCGGAAGACACATCCCAACCAAACATCGAAAGTGACTCGTTGCTCGACATCCTGACGAAAATAAGAGAAAAACCTATGTTGTATGCAATCAATTTCAGGCATAATTTATTATCAGCAAACAGAGAGACCGAGCAAAACTTTAATAGCCCGATCTCGAAATTCTTAAACTAAATTTGCGGATTGATTGCTTTAACAGTGTCCTTTTTAGATAGGCTACTAAAACCCGATAAGAGGTAGCCTACCTAAACGGAATATATATATATATATATATATATATATATGGCATCTGGTACGGTTCTAGGGCAATTACCCCGCAGAACAATTACCCCCCAGACAATTATCCCGACAATTACCCCTGGGCAATTACCCCCAGGACAATTACCCCCCCGGACAACTACCCCCGTGCCAATCACCCCCGGACAACTACCACCCCCGTGCCACAGTGTGAGCTTGTTCCCTCACGCGTTAATCTCTTTACCAGCCTCTCTGTAGCCTATTTGTCAGACGTTCAGCGCTGCCTAAGCCTATCCTAAATTAATTAACTTTGCTGTGGTATATCCATCTTTCTTCACTATCTCACTTTACAATACTTATTTTACACACTTATACACACTCGATCCTTGCTACTACCATTATGTCTCAGACTCTCAGCTCTCTGCGTACATCCCTCCTTCTATCACTCCATGTCTCTCTTGTGCTTCTCTCTGTCTTTCTCTATGTATATGTTTCTCTCGCTCTCAGGCATACGTTACCTGTAAGCTACGCTCTTGCATAGGCCTAATATTTAGCTGACCATTCAATGCAATGCAAAACTAGCTTGTAGTCATGATGAAATTTTCTAAATCTGAGAGAAGGAAAGATAAACTTAGTTTCGAAGGTTTTATTTACGTGAAACAGAAGAAACAGAAGAATTTAGAAAAAATGGTGTCGTTTCGTTTGAGTACGAAAATGGACAGGACTCTATCGATGACATTTAAATATTCTCTTAGGCAGTATTTTTCTGGAACTATTCCACGTTTAAAAATCCTAGTTAAGAAAATAAAGGAGAACATTTTGATCTAAGCAATGTGGCCAGTGCCTGTTTTACTAACCACAGTATCTGATATCGCAGAGTGCCAATCGGATCAATGTGGCTGAAGATGCGACGGTGGTAGCAACGATACATGAAGGCTGAGACCAGGCTGAAAGTCCGAGGATGTTCCTGCAGTAGTTTCGACTCTCTTTGATGTTGAGCTCTGGCATTTGTGGTCCATAATCGCTTCCGTATTCCGCCCACAACAGACAAGACTCACCGGAAGCAGATCGACTCATCGTCCCAAAGTAACCGCTGCCCATCGGATTTACACGACATTCACGCTCAGCATCTTAGAATAGCAAAGCCGTAGCAATACGGTTACCAAAATATCTCTTTCAATGCATCATAGACAATTCTATATCAGTTTTTTATAATTAATAAATAACAAGTAGAAATAGTTTGTAAATTGTAGCTTTCTGAAAAGTAATAAAATCTCACAAATCAGACTGTTTTACTTAAAGACATAGAATTTTTTTTTATTGATCCCAACAATTCAATTGTAGGCCTACATGTATGCTTAACGAAGTATCTATAGACATAACCAGCAATAAGCAAATACTCAAAGTGAATAAGTAGAATAGTAGTGAGGGAACAAATAGGCACACCAAAAAGGACAAGCCACGAAAAATATTAGCTGAACCGAGATAACATAATCGTTACGGAGTTTCTGGCATCGTTGTACGATGATGTCATCGACAGCCAATCCGGTGTAGCTGACGTCTCCCCTCTTTCCCTCAATGACAATCTGATAGACTCCGCTGGGCAACTCAGTGAACATGCGATTCCATCCGGCCACTGGTTGTCCGAAGGTTCTTGCGACCGTCTGTTCGTCCTTCTCTTCAGAGACGATGATGATTGAGAGGACAGACACATCAACGGACGCATCCATCCAGTAGAAGAGTTCAACGCACTGACCGGTTGTGTTCATGTAAGGCGACTGAAGGCGACCAAAGTAACCGAGACGCTGGTCGGTCGTTAGCATCAGCTGAAAATGACCGCTTCCTGCAACAAGAAGTAGATACACCTCAACACATCTCACAGAGAATATAATTATAGATTGAGGTTTACAGATGATTAAACAATAAACATACCTATATTGAACCTGAACATGAAGTGCACAGTAAGCTTATGGCCTTAGCTTTAGCCCTTGTTGCATCATTGAAACAGTTCTAACGATATCGTTGTTGCAGAAGATGTTCGTGTTTCAAAATCTTTTATTCATTAATGTCTTTAAGTCAAGATGTATATACGTGACTTCTTGAGTTGCATTCGAACCGGAACCCTCCGGCTGCATGGCAACGAGCATACCCACTACACCACCGCGCCCCAAAATATGATCGGAACTTGATGACTGCTGATGAATAGAAGTTCTGGACGAAAAGAATCGCTATAGGTCTAGTTTATAACGGAAGTGCTATGGCCTTAGTTTATACGACAGAAGCAAGTTTGAAAATCGTAGTTTCGATTGATCTTTTGTAGCCTGCATTTTGCTACCTAAGTTCAGAGTGTTGTCGACGGCGATCGTTGTCAGCATTGATGGTTGTGCTACAGTCCACGGTTCACTGGCAACTGTCGTATCGTTGGTTAGAGGACAACGGTCGTCTTCGAAATTGCAGAAGAATTCATCTAGCTCTAGAATTAATAAAGAAGGAAAAGAATTATCATCGGTTGCTTAGTCTTCGTGGTGATGATGATAGCTTTAATAAGGGGGAGTGGCAGGAGGCGTGGCTCATTAGGGATAATCTGGGCTGTCAGCCGCCTTCTTTCAGTACTGGTTTAACTGATTTGGCGTCATGCAAGGCATCCACGATGTCCCACTGCAGCTCGCTTTACACACACACCATCCATCTGCTGAATGGATGGCTGAGTCGACCTTTCGAAGGTTAGTGGGATGCGATCCCAAATCCTCTTTGCCTCGGAGTGTTACCCTAAACGCCCTTCCTATATGCTACGATTTTGATGCGTATGGTAAGGCACGGATGACCAAGGGCGGAGTTTATAAGGGGATAGGGGGAGGCTAAGCCCCCCCAGAAAGCCCAGATTCAGCTTTTTTACCATGAAAATTGTATCTTTTTCCGGGCTTAGCCCCTCCAAGAAAGCATTAGCCCCACCAAGAACGGAAACCAAACTCCGCCCATGCAGATGACTTGGTAGGCCTACTTATTAAATGCAATTTTGCCTGAACGTCTATTAAAAGCACCATAAATAAAAAATAAACTAACTGAAACATCGCTTTCGTCTATAGAATTCTATTCCATTGTCGTTGGATGAGCAGTTAGCAGCCGAGTTGGATGCAGTGGAGCGTGGCAGCCATTCGCCCGTGTAGGAGCTGATGATGCATGTGCGATTGATCCGGTTGAATAGGAACGAGCTGCATTGTGTATCAAACACGTCCGAACACAGACTCCGACAGACAGATCGCGTCGCTTCTCCCACGAGAAAGCTGCTCGTAGTGATTGTATCCGGAATGACGCAGATACCGGAATAGAGAAAGTATTTGTCGCAATTAACTATCAAGACAGGAAGAGAAAACAATGCAAAAAACTATCAGTAACTTGAGTCAAAACAAAAACAAATCAAAATGGATAAAGTCTGATTTTTCAGAAGCTAAAATAAATAATACGACATTTAATGCATTTTATCGTCAGTATTCCTTCTTTCTTAATGGTCACAGGTCTGATGATATTTCTAGTCAGCTCTCATAACTATAATTACTTCACAAGACATGGAGGCAGCAAGTGGAGTGAGTCTTCATTAGTAGACAGACATTATGTATGACAGTCAATCAAGTATATTAATCAACTGGTAATGAATTAATAATTTAGTTAGCACTCCGCAATCCCCACTCCGCCATCTTCTCCAACCAGGCCCACCCCACCCATTCACTCCGCAACTTGCATCACACCACCATCTCAATCCGGTCCCAACCCGTACTACACGCCGCTCCACCCACCTTCCAAAATCAGCCCCGTTCCTCACACCGCTCAGCCACATTCTTCCCCACACAACCCGACCTCCCACCTCGGCTTCATCCACGCCCATCCAGTTCAGGCGCTGCACGGTAAATTTCCGTTTTTCGCCCTCCAGGCTCCCCGCGCACTCGCCTCCCACCCTGCCACCCACCCCGTAACCCTGCGATCATCCTGCAATACTGTCATTGTGAATTCGCTTGAACTGCATATTTAGCTACGCTTCGGCGAAAAATGACATAAAGAAAAATGACGTCAGGAGTAAATGGTACAACATAATTGTAATAGTTCCACGGCAACTGGTCTACCGACAACTCGTCTAGCGACAACTCGTCTCCGGACAATTGGTCTAACGACAACTGATCTACAGACGAATAGTATTGATGAAATGGAAGCTGGATTTATTTAATTTTTTTGCCTAAATGTAAGCTGGATTTAAGATTTTATTCATGTATTTTATGTATCCAGCTTCTACTTTAGATTTTAAAATACCTTCTTCCAGCTTCTATTTCTCACCTGCTATTTTCGTCAATCAAGCTTGTATTTCATGTATAAAATATCCTCATCCAGCTTCAATTACTTACGCGTTTTTTCATCAATCCAGCTTGTCTTTGAGATAAAGAAATATTTTCATCCAGCTTTTATTTCTCATACGTTATTTTCGTCTATCCAGCTTCCATTTCACATGTAAAAGAGCCATAATCCAGATTCCATTTCTCGTGCGTTTTTTTTCATCAATTCAACCTCCATTTCTCTTCTAAAAACTTTCACCCAGCTTCCATTTCTCAAGCGCTGGATCAGTTGTCTGTAGACCAGTTGTCGTAGATGAATTGGCTGGAGACCACTTGTAGTTAGACGAGTTGTCGGTCGACGATTTGTCGTGACACTAATCGTAATGGCGTCCTAATTTTCAGCGCTAACTGCTGCATCGAAATTTTAAATGTCTAAGTCTTGGGATTTAAAATGAATTGTGATCTGAAAATAGCTCTGCTGGATGGTCTCGGTGGTTCTCTGTCTATTTGCAAGGTTTCATTTCAATAACTGCGAAATTGTGGACAAAACATAGTCAACCCGCCCGCCAATTTCTGCATTTGGCCCTATAGGTATCACAAGTTCTGCGCAGGTCAGCGGCCATGTTGTCGTTTACCGACATCTCTGTCATTTCGACGGATTACTTCATAATAACGCAGAATTTGCACAGTTATTTCAGATAGGTTGGAGTTTACTGCTTCTAGACTCGCGTACTGGGCTTTCCGTTGGATTTCTCAAGGATTTTACGCTATTTAGAAGGTTTTTGTTGCGGGTCGTCTTGGCCACGTGACTGTATCAGCGACCATCCCTATGATGCCGTGCGTGTACACCGCTGCTAGCCGATGTTTACATATCGTCGGAGGACGGTCCACGCGAATCAGTGCATGGAGCGACCTCGCCGGTTGTCACTGATGGCGCTTCCAACTACCGACGGACAAGCGACGAATGCCTTCTTCCGTACGTATCCTTGATTGAGATTCGACGATTAGCCGGACGGGGGTCATCTACCACTTACCAGAGACTGACCAACCACGCCATCTACCAGCTGTCTACGGGAATCCGATGGTCAACTCCACGTGTTTGCGAGGGCTCGCCACCGGTGACTTTTTCAGCTAACTGTGTTTTGTTTTACAATGTGTTGTTATTTTTTGCTCGCTATGACTATTAATATCATTTGGGCTAGTTAGGGCAGAGAGCGCCTCTGAGTAGTTATCTTGAAGAGGCGCTATATAAATTCTCAGAATGAATGAATGAATGAATGAATGAATAATAAATTACTAAGTCTTGCAAATACCTAATAGCTGTCATACATAAAGTTTGTCTACTACAGACTTCCCCATTGAAGTTTAGAGAGAGTTATCATTGACTTTTATTCGCCAGCATAGCTCTCCACAGCTAATAAAATCACTGGGTTCAAATCCAGATAGGCCTACTTGGTTCTTCTCAATTAAACCAGTGCAATAATAATATTGACGTTGAACCGATCTCCTGTTAATTATCAACTGCACTTTTCTTAACTCTCTATTTAGCTCTTATTTCTCTGCAATCACTGTTTTCTCAGAGTTAGCGGCGATTATAGGTTTATCTCTAAGGTCTTACTCATGAAGTATATGCCTATGCATTCTAAATTTGTCTGCCATTGACATCTTGGGCATTTTAATTATTTTGATATAAATTTTGATTTCTTATTTTAATTTTTATTTATTTATCTGAAACATTCTTTATTTACCAACGCGACAGTCATCTTGCTAAATAAAATGATGTCACATAGACGTGTAGCTATGCTGGTACCTGTTTTTGAAAAAAAACAGAGTAATAAACCTAATAACAATTTTCTGTCAACAACAAGTTTATTTGACACCAAATATTTGAGATTTTAATTCATAAAATCGTTTTTGTTACTTTTTGGTGAGTCATGTTTTTAAATCGTCAAAAATCAGTGAGTGGTTTTACTAATTGTGATATAACTTTTGTTCTGTTTGAAATATTTAATGGAATCTGGCCATCATGTGTAAATATGAATTGTCTTTAAGCGTGAAATTTGCATTTAAAAATTCCGACTGGCCAGATCATGGGCAAGAAACCATCATCATCATCATCATCAATAACCCTGGGCTCAATGCCCGTAGGAGTCCGATGCCACTCTCTGTCTGAGTCTGTCTCATGCCAAGTTTCCCAGCATCAACCGGTCCGGTCAGCAGGTCCGCTCCATACCATTAACATCTTGGAGCATCTAGACCACCTTGTCCGATTGAAGAGAATCGTGGGAAAGAGGTATGAAGGACAACGTGGGTCAATGCCCGTTGTGTCCCATGCTCTCTCTCCCCAACTCTCTCCACCGGTCTGTCGTAACCGGCCTGTGCAATGTGCATGTATGCTACACATCATGACACCTTGAAGCATCTGGGTCGCTATGTCACTTGTGTCGTGGTTTTTGCGGATTACAAACGTCTTGGTCTTTTACTGCCAGAGTATCGCCACCCATCTGGCAAACCTTCCTCCTTTTGTCCGGGCTTAGGACCGGCACAGGTACGTTGTTGGTTCCCTGTGGCAGAGGATGGATGCAGTTTAACGTCGTGCCCAGGACACCAAGAAACCATAAGGGCCTTTTTATGGCCAAACCTGTAGACTAATCTCAGTGACTTAGTGAAGTATTGCAAATCCTCTTTCACGTAGCAAAGGGGAATCCAGGGTATTGACCTTTCACAATTTGCCTCGCTGTTTCCTCATAATTATCTCCTTTTCCTTCACAGTTCGTGATCTGGGTCTCACCATCGATTCTGAACTTACTCTGTCCCAGCATGTGAACTTGGTCGCGAAGAGTGCCTATTATCAGCTTCGTCAGCTCCGTGTGGTCTCTCTCTCTCTCTTTCTCTTTCTCTTTCTCTTTCTCTTTCTCTTTCTCTCTCTCTTTCACGATGCGGTTGTCGCCCTTGTCCACGCGTTTGTTACACGTCGAATTGACAACTGTTGCTCCCTACTTGCTGGTCTTCCCCTTGGGGCTCTGGGGCGACTTGATCGTGTCTTACGCTCGGCTACTCGCCTTGTTGGGCGGCTTCATAAATTTGCTCCTGTCTCTGCTTATATGAGAGATGTACTGCAGCACTGGCTGCCTGTGTCCCAGCGGATCTCATACCGCATTGCTGCTGTGGTCCCTCGCTGTGTCCTTGGCTGTGCGCCGTCATACCTGCGTGATCTGTGCTGTCCAGTCTCTGACATCGCAGAGCGTCGTGTGCTTCGCTCTTCGGCTAGGAAAGAGCTTACTTGGCCTGCGGGCAGCGCCGTGCTTTCTCTGTCGTGGCATCCACTGTCTGGAATGACCTCCCGGTTACGCTTCGCTCTCTACTTGTGGTCCACCCGGCTGGGTTTTCCAAGTCTCTCAAGTCTTTTTTCTTTGGTCGTGGTTGGGCTGAAAGCGCCTCTGAGTAGTTCATTGAAGGGGCGCTATGTAAATGCTCTGAATGAATGACTTTCGAAAGCAAAGTTCGGCAAATACAGTAACTGAGTCAGGTATATGGGTTTCTTGTTTACCCAAATGCTTACGTTTCATTAGAAAAACGATAAAGCGACAGTTAGGCCTATGCTGTTTGTTGTATACGTCAATGTAGATAAACAGGAACAGAATTTTTCGCTGCCAGAACATTTTGACCTGCCGAACTTTTGCCCTGCCCAAATTTTGTCTTACCATAAAGTTTTCCCTGACATTTTTTTTATATCCATGAACTGATGCCCTTCCAGAATTTTACCTTGTCAGAACTTTTGCCCCACCAGAGACAGTGGCGGCGCTACGCCAGGGCATGGCAGGGCAAATGCCCTACCAAAAAGCCTTTGCCCTACCTGTTGCCCTGCCAGAAATTTTTCCCTGCCAGAATTTGTTACTGTTCACGTCCGTCCGCTCTCTGGAATGAAAAAAAATCATTATAGAAGGCAATAGTTCTGGGGGAGAAAAATTATTCTGGCAGGGCAATAGTTCTAGCAGAGAAACATTCTGTCAGAGCAAAAATTCTGGCAGGGCAAAAGTTTTGACAGGGAAAACTTCTTGCAGGAAAAAGGTTCGGACAGGGAAAAATTCAGACAGGGCAAACATTCTAATAGGGAAAAATTCTGGCAGACAAAAATTCTGGAAGACAAAAACTCTGGCAGGGCAAAAGTTCTGGCAGCGCAAAAGTTCTGGCAGGAAGAAATTCTGGCATGGAAATAATTCTGGCAGGGATTTGCCTATATTGAAATGTCGAAACGTTTTTTTCTGCGAAGAGCTATTTCTTTGCGTCACCATGCAGATTATATAGGCCTAAATTATTCGTGAATTGACAACGTAAGATCTTGATTGTGAAGTTTCAAATTAAAATTAGTGGAACAAAAGGCATGTAGCCATGGGCGCCCGCACATAGGGGCAAGGGGGGGCACTTGCCCCCCTCCCCTGGAAAAGTGAAACTTATTTTTCTAACTACTACTTTTGGACTTTTAACAAATTTCTTCGCATTGAAGCATTAATGATACGAACGATACATACAGTGAAAGTCACAAATCTATATTTAGACATCTTTGTAGAAATATTAATATGCTCTTACTTTTCTGCCTGGCATTATCAATATCTTGCTAAAAACTGGAACAATGACTTTTGGCTTTTAACCCTCTGGCGGGGGTCCATGCAAATAGTAGGCCTATCGATTATGGCTGTAATGCAACCTTTCACAACTGCACAAAATTAAATATCAATAGGCTCTAGATTCAATACCAATGTCAAAATTAGAAATTTCTCAACAGTGGCTTTCAAGTGGCGCTTTAAAAGTTTAGAAATTATTATTACAATATAGAAGTAGCTGGAGGAACACTTGCACCTTGAAAATTGACACCTATTCTTCGCTTATTTATTCATTCATTCAATGGACTTATAATATTACAGCGTCGCTTCAGGAACCCAATTTTAACAGCTACTTTTTAAATTTTTAACACATTTCTTCACACTAAAAAAGCTAATTCATATTAAAGCTGATACACACAATGAAACTGAAAAATTTGCATTAAGAAACCTCACTGAAAAATACTCGTGTTCTTAATTTCCAACTTTGCATTTTTCATCGAAAAATATTTGCCTCCCCCCCTGCAAACATTTCTGCGGGCGCCCATGCATGTAGCCGAACCATTTCACATTGAATTTCACTATAAATACAATGTATATTGCAATGCTCAGTGCACATGCAGAAATATTCATGCGTTGTAAATACAATGGTTCAGTAACTAAAAAAAACCGACATTTGCCCTCCCCCCAAACCCCCAAAAAGAAACCCAGACGAAATTCAAACAATCCAGATCTACATGTAGTAGAAACACACAGCTGTGGCATCACTTTATAGAGAGCACGGTAGCCAAAGCCGGATTAAAAAATGTGGGCCCTTTTTGAAAAATTTGTTGGGGGATCTTCGGCCAAACGTTTTTATGACATTTTTTCAGTCGTTTGGTCGACATTTTGGCAGAATATACCAATTGTTTCCTTTGAAATAAATTGCATGTGTGGGGCCCCTAAAGTGTGGGCCCTAAAGTGTGGGGCCTCTATTCGGCCGAGCATGTTGAACAAGCCTTAATCCGGCCCTGACGGTAGCGCCAAAATTATAAGCTTATGTAAGCCCGTACTACCAAGCACGCGACTCGACCTCTGCCCTGGTTACTTGTGTGACTGCCCTGGCTATGCCCTGGCTACAAAAAGTGTCTGGCGCCGCCACTGACCAGAGAGCGGACGGATAGGCGTGAACAGTAAGAAACAATTAATATGCCCGAACAAATTCTCGCAGGGTAAAATTTTGGCAGAAGGTTTTTTTGCCAGGGCATTTGCCTTGCCACGCCCTGGCGTAGCGCCGCCACTCACTTTTATTTGATTTTGATTTTTAGAAGGTGCAATAAAAACTGTTCATTTGCACTCAGCAAAAATGCAGGAAAAACTTTTTTGTTAAGAAGAATTAAACATTTGAAAGTGTGTGGGCCTTTGTGATTAAATTAAAATCTTCCTTACCCGTGCCATTCGTTTGCAATGGTTTGCGACTGTAGTGCGACGTGATCAAGTCGTACAGACCATTCTCATGCAAAGCGGTTAGTCTGTAAAAAAATGTACATGATTTTTTCACATTTTCTGTTCAGTTATCATCTGCATTTCTTTTCTCTCCTAATATCCATAGAGATTTCTCTATTGAATGTTAGAAATCGCCGAATCAGCTGTAAGAGAAGGAGTCGCGGGAGATGGAGATGGAGAAGAAGTAGAAGGTGGACAATAATAATAGTCATCAACACTCAATAATCAAAACTATGGAATAGCCAGTTTCTGGAAGAAAGAGACAAATAAATTTAGAAGTGCTTCACAATTCGGAAAAAGATTTTAGTCTCAAAAACGTTTCATAACATGGTTCGCATTCGAAAATCATAGACCAATAACATTGATGAATATACAGGGTGGCTAAAGAAAAAGTACCACCGGGTAAAATGCGTCTGGCTGGTTGTAATTGTAATTGTAATTGTAATTGAACATTTATATAGCGCCGCTCACAGATTCAGTAACGCTCCCAATTTATATAGCGCCTCTTGAAGAATAACTATGCAGAGGCGCACATAGTGGGAGAACATCCGCCCTATCTAAGCCTCAGTTGGTTCCCCAAGTTCACATTGCCTGGGATGACTTCCAAATGGTCAATAAACAATCGGGTCGTCCTGTTCCCTTGGACATTAATTTTAAAATATCTTGGATCCAACGCTTCAAACTAAGATATGTGTTTGCAGATTCATATGTGTTACTGTTATTCTTCTCTCATGCCGGGAAAGGGATCTACGTCGCGCTGTAAATCGACGGGTTCCATGGCAGCAGCGGCGCGGAAAAGACAGCAAATGAATAACAGAACTTCAACGCTGTCTCAGGAGAAGAATTACAAGAAATTCTTCGAATACATCCTGCGTCAAGATTAATTAATTTGTGTTATGTGTTAAAATATAAGAATATAAATTTTAGATTAGGTGTTCTCATACATGTTATTATATTTCTTTTCTTGTTCATTGTAAGCTTACGATTAGTCGGATTACGTGTTTTATGATTATGATGAATCGACGTTTTAATAAGGAGCGAATGTATTAAGAAGGTGTAATGCAAAGAACATTGATAGTAACGAATGTCAATTATCTTGTTGTATTCAATCGAAGGAAATTGTATTGAACATTTAGTTTATGTTATCGAGTAGTGAAACAGCACAGTGCACTCGAGACGATCGTTTAGTAACTTAAGAGTTTACAGAGACATTTATATTAATGAATATTGTCAATACTAGTATCGATTGGACTACAATCAGCACGTTTATATTTGCAGAACATTTTTATCTTTTTCTCAGAGACATTATTAGTAGTCGTTTAAGAGTTAATAGTTGGAAGAGACATTAACTAAATTAGAATTACTCTATTTCGTAAGTCATCTTGTAACGACTTACCTATTGATGTTGTGCTTTGTGATTTTGCTTATATTGTGCGATAGAATCGTAAACACACCGTTCCTATCTAAGGCAAAATTTGGACGGGACCTTAAACTTACACGCTTAATGCATACAATAGAAAAACGAGGACGTTTTTGGTCTTCTTCACGGTAGGGGGGTTTGTAATGAGTAGAAATTAGGCATGCACGAAAATAGTACAGATAGATAAGGATACATGACTTGAGCGTAGTGGGGGATAGGAAATAATAAGATATATATATATATATATATATATATTTATATATATATGGTGTCAATCATTGAAGCACGCACACACATAGCATCATTTCATTGGCTCCACCTCTAGGAAAGCCGGAATGCTGCTCCAATCACACAGAGCTGTAAGAGGCGATTGGATGGCTACTGTAGACTATAGATATGCAGGCAATATATGAAGCCCCGAGCAAGTGATGGCATTGGATGGCAATTAGTGATTATAGTTATATGATTGTTTGTTTAAACTTGTCGTGCTGTGCTATCGCATTTGATTGCTTGCTGCCATAATTTTGCACTGTGATTGAATGTCAGTGTATAAACACAATGAGTTCTACTAATTCCTTGACGATTAGTAAAGATAAGGTAATCTTTTCGAATGGCGGTGGGGTTTCTGATATTATTACTTTGACCCTGCTCTAGACCTAACGAAGAGTAAATTATGGGGTTTATATTGTGATTGGTTTGGTTCTATGTCAGATGCCTTGTTTCTGTTCCTTGTTATATCGCTCTTGGTTAAACAGTTTGTAAACCATGAATCATGTTAAGAGTTTGACAAAACGTCTTGTGTTAATCGGTGTACCTTTGTTATGTACCAGCCAGTACACACTGTTTTGGAAATGTGTATTCCGCAGTGATTAGTTATTGTATATTTGTGAAGATAGTGTGTCTCGGAGTCAAGTATGGGAATTTTCCAATATTTTGGAAAAGTAAACTAGGTAGGGGTGTGTGTAACGACATATAAGGCCGCTACAAGTTCTTACTTACTATTTGTTTTTATCGGTATATCGGGGAGCTATTTTTAGATAAATACATAGAAGGTAGTTTCTTAGGAAGGCCGCAATCGGTTTCAGTATGAACCTTCTGTACGAGGCTTCTGTCGAGGCTTCTGTATCATGCTGGGTGGCGACCAATCACCGCCGGTCGTCCGACCAATCAGAAGCCGAGTTTGGAGCTCGTCGGCCGTTTTTGGTGCACGTTGTGTGACGTGATCGCGTCCTCGAGGCTGATTGGCCAAGTAGGCCCACGTCATGTGCGTCGCTGACGAAAAGCGTCAGAAGAGCAGAAGTTTTCGACCGAGTGGGACCTCGCTCGTGTTAACCCTCAGGCTACCACGCTAATTTTGTAACACTGACTACCAAGGAAGGGGTGGTTACCACCCCATGGATTTTGGGTTTGGTTTGGGATATCATAACTTGTAATACACCTATGGATTCAGCATTCATTTCTGCACAAAATGGTATATTTAGGTTTAAAATATATGAAAGCACCCCGAAGTTATGAATTTTTTACCGTAGGCACCCGTCGATTCCACAAAATGTATACTTTCGCATATGCAATTCATTAGATTCTGTGTGTTTTTAACATAATTTATTTAATTAAAAATAGTTTACATATAATAAAGTCCAATATTCAACTATAAAAACTAGTAATAAGTTAGTTTTAGTTACAATAAAAAGAAAAAAAACATGTAAAACATGCTGAAAAACGTTTACGCAGACTTATCAGTAGAGGTCAAAGTAGCAAGCTCGGACAATTTGACCAGTATAGCCTTGAGCTTCGGACAATTTGACCAGTATAGCCTTGACCTTCGGACAATTTGACCAATACCAGCCTAAAAAAACTGAGTGCCCGCGCAGTTTGACCAATATAGCCTTACTTTTTCAAATTCGGCGTCTGTCGTAAAAAAAGTAAAAAAAAATTTTCTCTGGCGTATAGAAAATAACTGAAAATGGAATATACAACTCGGCATAAAGACAAGATATCCCAATATAAAATGGACTACTCATCGTATAATCTGAAAGAATTACGACAAATTCCTAAACAGAGAGGACAAAGAGGATACTCGAGTTTGCGAAAAGCGGAACTCATAGCGTTCATATCGCAGGGAGATCGACTAGGCGCTCGGGCTCAGGTCAACAAAGCACAAGCGCATACTCCCGCCACTGTGCGAGAATTGCGAGAAATTGCGAAAAAGAGAGGTGTGCGAGGATACTCGAGATTAGCAAAAGCGGAACTTACGGCATTCTTGACTACTACTTGGAAATTTTTGCATCCGGGGAAAAATAAAATAGTTTTTTCGGATTGGCTGACTCGCGAGATTAGTCAGTTACCCCCGCAAATAAAACCACCCATTCATAGGTTCAAACTTCGAGAGACTGCGACGGCCATCAAAGGGTTTACAAAAAGATACACGATCGATGGCGACAACGGGATCGATGTTGCAACTTTTCTCAAGGCTGTAAGACCGCATGTAGTTAGGCTGCTAGGGAAAAATCGCGGGGTAAAAGTTCAATTCGATCTCATGTGCGAAATGGAGAAAGTAGATATGAAAACCGGCGAAGTAGTAACGGCTGAGCCTAATTTCAAATCAAAGAGTGATATTATTTTAGAAGCAACCGATGTGAGGGAAATATATGCCAACGCAGCGGATAAAATTAAGGAGAGCATGGCAAGTTTTCAGATGCGGGGGAGTAATTGGAGATTCAAAACCGTTTTGAAGTTGGATATCGATACGGTGGTATATAAACCATTGAAAGGTAGTTCCTACATTCCACTTCCCGATTATTTAGCGAATAAAAAGGCTATTATTAATATGAAGAACAAAGATGAGGAATGCTTCAAGTGGTGTGTAGCGAGAGCTGTAAACCCCGTTGAAGAACATCCGGAGAGAATAACGAAAGAATTAATTAGACAGTCTGAGGAACTCAATTGGTCTGGTATTGAATTCCCAGCAGCAGCGGATGCTAATGTGATAGGTAAGTTTGAGAAAAATAATAATATTAGTATTAATGTTTTTGGTTACGAGAAAGAAGTGAATGTATTCCCACTATATATATCAAAGCATGAGAATGATAGGTGTGTAGATCTATTACTCATTTCTGATGGAGAAAAGAAGCATTATTGTTGGATCAAGAATTTCAACAGACTGATGGCGGTGAAAACAGAAAATACTACTACATCAATGTACTATTGCAAAAGATGCTTGATAGGGTTCAGTAGAAAAGAATCGCTTCACAAACATACTGAGTACTGTTCGCAGCAGGACGCCCAACGAATAGAACTTCCAGAACCTGGGACTATGCTAAGTTTTACACATTATTATCGGAAGATGCGTGTACCGTTTGTGTATTTTGCCGACTTTGAATCGTTCATCAAACCTATCGGTACATGTCAACCCGTTCCTAGCACGTCTTACACCAACAAGTATCAAAAACATACACCCAGCTCGTTTTGTTACCACATGAAATGCTTCGACGATGATGTTTATTCCCAAGAGCCGGTGCGGTTTACAGCTGAAAACGAAGACGATGATGTCGCTCAGAAATTCATAGACAGTCTCGAAGAAAATGTGAAACGAATATACAACGAGTTCAAATTCCCCAAGAAGATGATATTCGGCAAGAAAGAGCAGGAGCTTTTCGACTCGGCTACTGTTTGCCATATATGCGGGGGAGAATTTATAGACGATGAAAAACGAGTACGAGATCACTGTCATTTGACTGGAAAATTTAGAGGTGCCGCTCACAACCTTTGTAATCTGAAATACAAAGTCCCTAAGTTCTTCCCTGTCATATTTCACAATTTGACCGGTTATGACAGCCATTTATTTATCAAGAAATTACGGGGTGAACACGGCGAGAAAATCAAATGCATTCCCTGTAACGAAGAAAAGTATATCTCATTCAGCAGAGAGGTCGTCGTCGATAAATTTGTAGACAAAGATGGAAAAGAGAGAGAAGTCAAGCGCGAATTACGTTTCATCGATAGTTTTAGATTCATGCCCACGAGTCTCGACGCGTTATCGAAAAATCTTCAGAAAGATCGGTGCAAGAATTTAGGGAAATATTTTGAGGGTGAGAAGCTAGATCTTTTACTCAGAAAAGGCGTTTACCCATATGATTACGTCGACGGTGTTGAAAGATTAAACGAAACCGAATTGCCACCGAAACATGCCTTCTATTCAAAACTAAACGATTCGGGTATTAGCGAAAAAGATTACGCGCACGCGAAAACGGTATGGGACAAATTTGAATGCAAGACATTACGACAATATCATGACTTGTACAATTTATCGGATGTTCTATTATTAGCGGATGTCTTTGAAAACTTTAGAGACGTCTGTATGAAGAACTACAACCTAGATCCTGCGTGGTATTATACTTCGCCCGGACTTTCTTGGGACGCGGCGTTGAAGACGACTGGTGTAGAGTTGGAGTTGTTGAGTGACTACGATATGTTGCTGATGATCAAGCAGGGAATACGAGGAGGCGTCAGCACGATTTCGCACCGATACGCGAAAGCGAACAACGAGTACATGGGGGAAGCTTTCAATCCCACCCAGCATTCAGTATTCATCCCATACTTGGACGCGAACAACTTGTACGGATGGGCGATGAGCAAACCGTTACCGACTCATGGGTTTGAATGGATGAACGATGACGAATTGAATGATTGGAGAAACATTACCGAACGAGATGGCGTGGGATGTGTGTTAGAAGTCGACTTAGAATATCCAGAGGAATTGCACGACCTGCATAATGATTATCCTCTAGCTCCTGAGAGTGTAAAACCTGCGGGATCGAATGTCTCAAAACTAATTCCAAACTTGAATGACAAAGTAAAGTACGTCGTTCATTACGAAAATTTAAAATTGTATGAAAGTCTCGGATTGAAAATCGTAAAAATACATCGAGGAATAAAATTCGTGGAAAGTGCGTGGCTGAAAAAGTATATCGATCTGAATACCAACCTGAGAACGAAAGCTACGAACGATTTTGAGAAAGACTTTTTCAAGCTGATGAACAATAGCGTTTTCGGAAAAACAATGGAAGCTATCGAGAATCGAGTTGACATACGATTGGTGAGTGATGAGAAGGAAGCTATCAAGCTAGTCGCGAAAACTAATTACGACAGACGAACTATTTTCGATGAAAACCTCATCGCCGTTCACATGAAAAAGACCAAGTTGTTTTACAACAAGCCGATATATCTGGGGATGTGTATATTAGACGTCAGTAAGACGCTCATGTATGATTTTCATTATAATTACATCAAGGCTAAGTACGGAGATAGGGCCAAGCTATTATTCACCGATACCGATTCTTTGGCGTATGAAATTAAAACGGAAGACTTCTACAAAGATATTTCCCGCGACGTCCAAAGTATGTTCGATACTTCAGACTATCCGAAAGACCATCCATCCGGCATAGAAACCGGTGTAAATAAAAAAGTGGTTGGTATGTTCAAAGACGAGGCCGCGGGAAAACAGATTGAAGAATTTGTCGGGCTGCGATCCAAGTTGTACTCTTACAAAATGGCGGGTGAAGACTACAAGAAATGTAAAGGTGTGAAAAAGAACGTCGCCAAGAAATCAATCACTCACGCGGATTACAAAGACTGCGTGTTTACGAAAAGACAACAGTCGAGAGCGATGAACGTCATTCGATCCTACCGCCATGAAATTTACACCGAAGAAGTAAATAAAATAGCTCTGTCTGCCGACGATGACAAAAGAGTAATAATGGATGACGGGATCCACACCCTAGCCTATGGGCACTACACGCTGAAAACTAAACAAAATAAAGAATAATTTACACTAATATAAAATGGATGCGGCAAAAAAAGTGTGTAGCAAATGCAAAATAGAAAAAAGCTTGGACGAATTTCACAAAGATAACTCACAGAAGAGCGAGTATTACCCCAGCTGTAAAATTTGTAAGAATGCCAAAGTGAAAGAGCTTGCGCACAAATACGCAAGACAGGAAATTAGGGAGACAAAAGACACAAAAGTTTGCAGCCGGTGTAAGGTAAATCAGAACATATCGGAATACGTCAACAATCGATTTCAAAAAGATGGAAAGGCGAATGAATGCAAAAATTGCAGACATAATTATTATCTCGCCTGTGTAGAAGCCCGAAAGCTCATTAGTTTGTGAAACATCTAGATGAAATATTAAAATGAGCTATACAACTGTGAAAAATATAAATGTCGAAGGTGTAGTCCTCCCGAATCATCCGTTGACGAATTTTGAACTACTAGATGCCGCGAAAAAGCTCAATATCCCTAATTTCCGGGGAGTATTTCTCAGAGACGAGCTGCCGAAGAAACCTAGACGGACTGAATGCGGGATATTGAATCTAGACGATTCTAATGGAACCGGCTCGCACTGGGTCGCTTTTTCAAAAAAACGGCAAGGACAAAATATATTTCGACAGCTATGGCCTGTCCCCTCCTACAGAACTGGTAAAGTATTTACAGAGTCCCGTGTACTACAATAGCGAACGCGTACAGCCCGACAACGAAGTGTTTTGCGGTCATTTATGCCTGCACGTCCTGAAAAAAAGATGTAAAGATGGAGTGAATTTTCAAGAAGTTATAAACAGCCTGCATTGAAAATTATATTCAGATGTAAAAAATGCCTGTTGATAAATTTGGACATACAGATTCAGGATCTACGCAAAGAGTAATTGCTGGGGGAGTTACTGAAAGTCAAGTAAATAGTACTTTTCTAAGGCTAGATGGAGCAAACCCAGCGACCGGCGATCTAAATATGAGTGGCCATACTATTAGAGGCCTGCCTACAACGAATACAGCGAATACAGCGAATACAGCGAATACTCGGGAGGCGGGAATAGATGAGGCTGTGAGTCGGGGGCAAGTAATAGATTTACTGCAGAATCACGACGACGTCCCGACCGACAATAATCATTTGACGAATAAGAAATACGTCGATGAACAACTTACTTCGAAAGTGGCGGCGGTGGTAGGACCCGCGGTTAGCGCTTACAGTTCAACTCAACAGGCTATACTCGCTAGATCCCACACTGCAGTTACTTTTGACGTAATAAGATGCGGTACCGCAAAACACGGTATTGAACAGGGTATCGGAACGACTTCTTTCTTCCCCAGTAAAGCCGGGTACTATATCGTTTCGGCGTACATAGAATTTTGTAATAGTAGTAATTCCGCGTATGGCACCGTCCACCTGTATAAAAATGGGGCGTCGTACATGCAAATTGCGGGCGGAGGGGCTACGGGAGGTTCGTACAACCATTCAACCGGTAGTGCCGTAGTTTTTCTAGACGAGTTCGATTACCTCAACATACACGCTTTTTCATCTGTCGCTACGCGCATATTAGCTAGAGACTTTTCAGCGGTATTCATACGGCCCTAATTAATAAAAATTATTATATTCAAAATGCCTGTTGATAAATTTGGACATACAGATTCAGGATCTACTCAAAGAATAATTGCAGGAGGCGTTACGCTGTCCCAAGTAAATAGTACTTTTCTAAGGGTAGATGGAGCAAATCCGGCGACTGGGAATCTAAATATGAATGGCAACTGCATCAAAGGCCTGCCAATAACGAATAATCCGGATGCGGGAATGGATGAAGCGCTAAGTTGGGGGCAGGCTATAGATTTGATTACGAATCACACGGGCGTTCCGTCAAACGATAATCATTTGACGAATAAAAAATACGTGGACGAACGAATTGCTTCGATAGCGCCTACACCCACTGCTGAGCTCGCATTTGGCCCGGCGTTTAGTGTTTACGCCCTCTCGGCTCAGGCTATCATCGCTAACACAATAACGCAAGTATCATTTGGAGCTGTAAAATTCGATCCTGATAATTGTCTAGTCAATTCGAACCGTTTCCTTCCTCGGAAAGCCGGCTGTTACATGGTTACGGCGTGTTTGGAAATACGCGATAGTAGTGGTAAATATAACGAAACTGTTGGCTTGTACAAAAGTGGGGGAGTGGACGAGCTGATTGTCGGCGGCGGGGGTAAGGCCGGGTCGAAAAAATATGTGTCGGGCACTAGCCTAGTTCGATTAACTAATACTGATTATCTCGAGATATTTATTAGTTCGTTTGATCCGGTAAATATTTTTGTTCGTGAATTTTCAGCGGCATACTTACGACCTTAGAATTCAAAACCGAATCAAGTTTTGAATTTGAGTACTACACTTCAGCGACCATTCTATCATGATCTTCAATATACCACACTCATTTTCTGACCGTCTGATTGAAACCTCAGTAACTTGTCTGAAATCACCACTGCGTACGCTTCCGTATTAGCTGGCGGCGCCGTATTAAACGTGCCTTTGATCTGGATATCGACCACCGATGACTTCAGACGCTCGGATTGCTTGCTCACGTCAAACACCATAATCGGAAACAGATCTTTGAAGTCCGAGGGTGTGATATTGCATTGCGTCATTAGTTCGTCCATTCCATAGTATTTTTCACTGAACGCGGCTGCTGCTCGGTACGCCCGCGCGAATTGTTGATTCGGAAATGATAGATTATAGTCGACAACTGGGTATCGGTCCTGGTTCATCATCACGAACATGTTCTTCAGATCGCAATGATTGAAAACTGATGGATTTTGTTCTTGATCGCCGCTTTTGTCGGTTTGAAAACCCAAGATGATGTACCTAGGCTTCTCAGGTAATGTCTTGACGCTAAGTCTCCAGCTAAAATTAGTCGACTGTGCGACGGAGGTGGTATCGCATTGACGGGCTCTGTACGCAACTGGCAACGACGCTTTCGATTCGATCGTTTTGTACAATTGCATCTTCTCCATATCCGCGGGAATAACGTGCGGCATGAACCATGAGATTTTATCCAGCCTAACTTTCCCCGCGGGCGCAGCGGCCACTACACCCGCAGCGGCGGCTCTAAAAATTGCGTCATCATCGGCTTTACGAACCAGAGTTAGCGTATGTTTCACACCAAAAACAACCTTGTCGTAATCATCGCAAAATCCGAAAATATGCTTCAATGGAACTACAAAGCTGAAAGTACCTTTGGCATTTGGTTTTTGAATTATATACGACTGTCTCACGGCGAAACCTTGATTATTCGCGATAGCAGCCGTCGCTCCGCTGTCCTTGTACCACAACTGATTCAGACCTTGAGCTAGTTGAAAATCATTCGGGTATTTGAGTAATCCGAGCATCGTCGTTGCCTGGCCTGGGTGAAATAACGATTCAATTTCCTGATTCGACAGGGAATACGAAATTTGGCTGAAAAGATGCATGAGCCCATTATTCGTAAGAGTTGCTTCATCGGCATTGACGTAGAAGGTGTTGTCTGCCTTCGTCAATCTACCCTCGAACAACAGGTAAGATTCTGCTGGATGACAAAATAGATCTTGAAGTTCGATGTTTATTCTAATCTCGCCGGAGGTGTTTAGATTCGCCCCCGATATCGGCTCATACTCATACCATTCGTAGCGTTCGACGCTTTCATCGCTCAATGGTTGTTCGGTAAATCTCAGAATATCAGATGATTGCATTTTTACTACTACGCGATAATATTTTTTACGCGACCTTCATTCCGGCGCCGTTTAGCGAGCGTACTAAATCTTGTATCGATATGGCGTCGTTCTTCTTCAGGCCATCCCCCATCATCAGATTATTAATATTCGGGATATTCGAGATATTTGGGATATTCGGACTCGACCCGACGCCACTCAGCCGCTCTAAAATTTGTCTAGTTTCCGGCGTAATTTTCTTGGAGGTGGGAGTAGGAGCAGGAGCAAACAGTTTAGTCACTGCTTTGTCTACTAATCGTTTGCCAGCGTCGATTGCGGTTGTTTTCCCAGCATCGATGGCCTTTTCCCCAATTTCTTTCGCCACGTCTTTACTCGCGCTGAGAGCGGTCGTTGCTAATTGTTTGGCGGCGTTCGACGTTACTAGTCGTTTGAAAAATCCTGAAATTGTATCGAATATTCCCGATCCTCCGATAACGTATTGTTTCCTATACCTCCTTCTATTAATGACCTGCATTTTTTCTGCATTTTACAATGTCATCATTATATTTTTGTAAGCATCTTTACTCAGCACTTCCTGCCTCAATAACGCGTCGCACATCGCCACGATCTCGTTTCTCACGCCGGTATTGCCTGCTTTGAAGCTTTGAAATCGTAGTTCTAGCTGTTTCGCTAACACGTTTGGATCTTCGGAAATAACAATTACACCACCCACGCCTTTACCCACCGCATTACGAGTCCTCTTTTCCCATATCGGCTTGATAATTTCCCGATATTTGACGCTCGCAGATGCCTTCGGTTTGTTGGGATTTTTCGGCTGTCTGATAGCATCCGACGCGAGTAGAATCTCGGCGTAATCGTCTCTATCATTATTATCGTATATCGACGTGTTCGGCTGTTTCATCGTCAACAACTCCCAAAGCCCCGGAGTTCCGCTATACGTCTTATTTCCAACCGTCACGTCGTCTCCTTGAATAAAAATCGGTGTGTCGCTGATGTAGAATTGTCCATTTTTTGATCGTATTCCGAACGTCGTGTCTACGATTTTTCTATCGGAGGCGTATTGATGAAGGTACTTGGTGGCTACATCACCTAATTCTAAAGTTCTAATATCCTCAGTCGGATCGTCGCTATACGCTTCTATCGAGGGATACTGGGGAAATTGAATCTTCAACGAAGCGGGTAGCGTCTGTAGTGCGTTTGTAGTAGCTATCGAGTTTTCTTTGATGGCGGATAGTAAGACATTTTGCTCTTTGGAAATTGCGGATTGCGAATCGACGATAGGCTTGTACAGCTTGGTTAATTCTTGTTGCAGCCCCGAATCCCCCAATCTCTCCGATAAAAAGTTCTGTTGAATATTCTTCTTGGATTTCAGAAACTCTTCGACTATGAAATTTCTTTTCGCCGGGTCATCTATCTTTAGAAACGACATTTTTAATAAAAAATTTAATGTTTTGCGATGTGTTTTTCGGCGTGTTTTACGACGTGTTTTTCTACATGTTTTTCGACATGTGTAAAAACACAAGTTAGACGTATTTTCAGACATAGCGACATAGGTCTACATAGGTCTACAAAACTCTACAACTCTACATGATTTCGTACATGTTCACGTTAGTCGTCTTTTTCACAGATTCGGTATTTTTCTCAAACATGCTTTGAAAGGACTGCCTGACCTCTTCTCTTCCCCGATCGATGAGTGATTGTTTCGTTTCCTCGTCCATCGCGGCTGCCGCAACTTTCGACTTACTTTTAATTTCTTCTTTCATGCCATTGAATTTTTCAATCTCGCTTAGAATCAGAGAATATTCCTCATCTGAAATGTGATCATCCACGAGAGCTTTTGAAATATGGTCGCTGATCGTGTTGAGCTTCGCATCAGCTAGCGTTTTGATCTTTTCATGCTTCTCCGCCTTCAGGGCGAGCTTTTTACAGATTCGGCTGCCAATTATACTCAATAGCCCCGCACCTAGCGCTGTCCCTTCCATAGCAATAGCGATGGGGGCTGCAATTATGGTAGCTAGTACGCCGATTCCCGAAATTCCGAGCCCCATCGTGACCACCATGAGGAAGCTGTCTACTACGCCGATTACGCTCACACTTCTATGGTACTTTTTACTCAACGTTGCTCTTTTGTCTCGTTCTTGCTCGATCTCCTTTTTGATTTCGCTAATCTTTTGAAGCCGATACGTTTGTGCAGACCCTGCGGCTATTTGTATTTCACCTTCTGGCGCGGAGGGTGTTATATTTGTTAGGTTCGGATAGAGTTTGATGCCTTCGTATTCCATTCTTTTATTTATTAGCAATATATATTTTTTTACCGCAGATAATTTACACAGCATAGCGAATCTCCTTCGTTTATCGTTACTGCCGAATCGGAGTTGTTTTGAATGGAAACTATGATATCATCAATCACATCTTCTGAAATCACTCCATCTAGTAGACTGCATCGTCGTTCTTTGATACTCTGTCTGAGGGAACGAGGCAAAGACCGGCCGCCATTTCTACACCGAGTCCAAGCCTTAGCGTATTTGCCGCCTTTGGCTGTATCGTGATATCATTTTGCGCAAAAATCTCCCATCGCAGACCTCCTAGTTGTCTTACTGGGACGCGAGTAGCACCGCTCGTAATCTTCCAAAAGACTGAAACGGGCTGCGTTCTAACCTCTACCGGTCTAGTTGGTTTAGTTCCAAATTTGTGTATTGGTCTCGACATTTTACATATGATAATTTATAATATCATGCCGAGAATCGGAATGTTTCGAAACG
The DNA here is from genome assembly GCA_945859605.1 of Lumbricus rubellus. NCBI lineage: Eukaryota > Metazoa > Annelida > Clitellata > Crassiclitellata > Lumbricidae > Lumbricus > Lumbricus rubellus. The sequence goes on from OX243819.1 coordinate 1,506,787, forward strand.
GCGAGTTGGGGCCGAGCAAAAGTCCTTCGCCACTCACATAGCCCGACCCTGTTTTCATGTAAAGCCCGGATGCCCTTATCGATGCGCCTTTTTGCCACGGAGACAAGTACAAACCAGATCCAGCTGGTCTTATTTTGCACGCTATGTCACCTTTCTTGACATACATTACACCTGAACCGCTGATTTTATCGACAAGTTTCGATCCAGCCGCAGCACCTAACCCACCTAATGCGCCCTGTGCTAAACTTGGCAGTACGCTACCAAGAAGGAACCGTCCCGCCGTCGCTAGAAACGGAAGTATAGCACCTATGAATCCACCTTCGACTTTCTTGTTGTTCTCCAATTGCGTTTTACTCATTTTAATAATCATGCCAGTTCCTTTTTGGTAGGCTGCCGCCATTTTATTGATTTGCGCCTGGGTGAGAGCCAAAACGTGTTCACCATTCAAATCATCATGCGATAGTTTGATACTCACGCCGCTCCCCGCTTGAAGTGATCTTTTAATTTTGTCTTGTTGCGCTTCTGAAATATTAACTTTTACGCCCGTGTAACGATTCATTTTAATAATAAATTACAAAAACTTTCAAACTTCTCTGATGTGAAATCGAATCGCCAATTCTTCTCCTCGAAGATTTAGTAGGTTCCCGTGTTGGTCTGTGAGTCTCGTTTCCATCGTTGAAATTGTAGACAGCAAAATCGGGAGATATATCAAATTATGCGGCACTTCGATAATCTTGTAACCCGGGCCTACGTTTGGAAAAAAAGAATATATCACGTTTTCCGATGTTCCGTTAGTGTACGAAGACCCGATAATGTCGCTAGTCACTCTCAGGCTGCTTACACTCATTATATTTACCAAGTTCTCTGATTCGTTGTATCCCGCCGAATAGATCCATTTGTCAAACCCTAGAACCTTTCCGATCGAATTCTTTGGCGTAAAGTCAACCATATATCCTGCTGCTGATATATTTACCACAGACCTCAGCGTATTGGTGTTTGGTGCTATTGAGATACAATATTCTCCATTTACTCCGTCGTAATGCCCATTCCCCTTCATGACTCTCTGTATATATTCGTTGATATCCGTTATTTCATAGCAACCCTCTGGAACTTCAATGTTTACCCACGGTGTGTCGCGATTTGGCGAATACCTGAAGACGTTGTTTGTCGCGTCGATATTCGGAAAAGAATAGTACGTCTCGAGGGCAACTAAGGCCATTTCATATTTCTTATTCTTCTCCAGTTCGAGTAGCGGATTAAACTTCGTTCTGATTCGCGTGCTCTTTTCGCTGAGAAAAATGGAAAATGATGTTTTTGGTTCCGTGTTGCAGGCCGTCTTTTCCGTGTTTTCCGATATCTGTTTGAGAAGCGATGATTCCATTTTTACTATACAATACAATTTTACAATGGCGGATCCTCGATTATATAAAATTCGTCGAGTCCGCATCGGTATTTACCATTGTACTTGTCGCTAGTCAGGTCTAAAACCACGAATCTATGAGGTTGTTCCCATACTGTTTTACATAGTTTTCTAAATTCATCTTTCGACATGTCTGTACTCACGTGATCGTTGTAAATATGATTACAATTTTTCAAGTCTTGTTTGAACAGGCAAATAAAGTTCGCGTTTTCTCTGATTGTTTGGCGCGGTAATTTGAAATAATTCTGGGCGAGGTAAAAACAATCTACATTACTATGCCTCCCCCGATTGTAATACGTTTCACATTTGTTTTGTTTTTCCAATTGAAGATCATCGAATATCATCAGGTTCTTCTTTTCGGCGCTCAAATCTCTCGGGTCTGGCACATCGTCGGCGCTCTCAAAGAACTTGGCAATTATATCGGATTTAGCTTCTGAGTTTTTCGCCATTTCCTCCATAACAAGGTCTGGCGACGCATTTAGACCCACGATTTCATCTCGGTGCTCGAACAACCGAACGATCGCTGCTTTCGGTAATTTTTCTTCGTATGCTTTTTTGATAATACGATATTCCGGCTGAAACAGAGAAGTGCCGAATACTTGTAAGTTGTTATAATCCAACCAGTCTGGCCTGAGTAAAAGATTGAGAAGAAGCGTTGTTTTTCCACACGCCGATTTCCCAACTATCAAACCACGTATGCTTTTTGGTAACAACAGATTATTGAATCTTTTCGAGAGCGCTGTGCCCCAACTCATATCTCTAATCTCCATTTTTAAAAATATATATTATTAAAAACCAAATGTATTGCGTAAAATGTAAAAAACAGACCCAGACGACAGATGTGCAGAACGCCGTGGCTAATAATGGGAGATCGATGCTCAGAGGTGTTTGCGTCGTATGCAGGAAAACAAAAACTCAATTCGTGAAGGCGTCCGCTGTTGCGCAAGGTGGGGATCTAGTTAGTTCACTGAACGCTGCCACTAGCAACATTAAATTACCTTGGGCTAAATTTCCGGGCGAATTACATTTGCCAGGCCATCAGTTTACTGGACCCGGTACTAGACTAGATTTGCGTCTGAATCCCAACGAAACCCCCAAAGATTGGAGCAAACCTATAAACAGGGTAGACAGTGCGGCATATATTCACGACCTGGCATACAATCACCACACTGATACGGCTTCTAGGAATGTCGCTGATAGAACGATGATAAACCAGCTGAATAATATACCTAATCCAAGCGTGCGGGAACGAATAGAGAGGGCGATAGTCAAACCTATTTTGTCCGCTAAAACGAGTCTCGGGCTAGGTTTAAAAAAAGCCCAGAATTACAGCAGGACCTGAAATGGACTAATCAATTAGCGAATGAATTACACAAACCAGTAGTGAGAAATTTTAGGACGAGGCGGGTCCGTGTTGGCGGGATTGACCAGATTTGGGCGGCTGATCTAATCGACATGCAAGCCTTCGCTAGAGATAATGATGGTGTGAAATTTCTATTGACCGTCATAGATGTGTTTTCCAAGTATGGATGGATCGTTCCATTACATGACAAGAGTGGGAAGTCTACAGCCGATGGGTACGTGAAGATACTCAGGGGTGGCCGACAGCCAGTCAAAGTTTGGTGCGACAAAGGGAAAGAATTTTATAACAAAAATGTCAAGAATTTAGTCGAGCTGTATTCTACCGAGAACGAGAGCAAAAGTTGTATCGTAGAAAGATGGGTGCGTACGATGAAAGAGAAGATGTTCAAGTACTTCACAGCTAATTCAACGAGAAGATATATCGATGTATTAGATGAGATGGTTAGTAATTATAATGACACGAGACATTCTTCAATCAAAATGACTCCCGCGAAGGCTAGTATGAAAGTGAACGAAAAGACGGTATTTATGAATTTATACGGTGATGAGATTTCAGAGCCTATTACGCCAAAGTTTACAATCGGCGATCGAGTCAGAATAACTAGGAAGAAGAACATTTTTGACAAAGGATATATACCTAGATGGACCGAGGAGGTTTTTGTAGTATCTCAGGTTCAATATACAGATCCGCCAACTTACAAGATCACTGATTCTAATTCTGAGGAAATACAGGGGTCATTCTATGAGCAGGAGCTACAGAAAACAACTCAAGAAATATTTAGAATCGAAAAAGTGATTAGGAAACGCGGGAAGAAATGCCTCGTGAAATGGTTGGGCTACCCAGCCTCATTCAACTCGTGGATCGAAAATGAAGACTTGGTAACATTGTGAAACGATTTTGATAAAATACGCCAGACGCCAACATTCCCTACTACTTGTGATAATTAATATCGAAACTGGTAAATCCCACCATTATTGCGTTCTATCACTTGACTGTGAGTGGCTATGGCGGGAGGGCGGTCCTATGACGTCAGACTATAACTAGATACAGTGTGACCGAGGGACCCGTCACACTTTTCGATAAAACGTGACAGGGAGGTTTTTGAAATCTATTCGACTGAGGTGTGACATGAAAAATTTTCTACTGAATGCCGATCTGCGAAATTTTGTACAGAGCTTGACCGTCTCTCTCCTACCAACGAGAACGACGATGATGTTGTTGATGATGATGGTGGTGGTGGTGGCGACGATGATGAAGAGATGACGACGACAAATCGGGTTGATGATGACGATGATGATGATGATGACTACGATGATGAAGAGACGACTATGATGATGATGATGTTGATGATGATGACGACTATGATGATGATGACGATGGTGGTGGTGGTGGTGGCGGTGATGATGTTGAAGATGACGACGACAAATCGGGTTGATGATGATGATGATGATGACTACGATGATGAAGAGACGACTATGAAAAATAGCCTATGTCGTGTTTGATATCGATAACGAAAGTGAATGAAAAGACTGTGGGCCTAATAGCGCATCGTCAATACTGCGGGAAATTTCCAAAGACGATTATAAACCAACGGTGTAAAATCGTTTGCGATATTGTAATCCCGTATCTACGTCGTTGTCAATCAAACTAACATCACACGGGGGGTGAGTTGCCATTGCGCCGACGACGAACGACGATGGTCTCACGTGGCCCTTGTTGACGATCCGGCCGTGGATACTTGCATGGGCATTCATCGTCGTAGCATTCGCGGTTGTGGACGTCAATTACAACAATCAACTCCGATCTCAGCAGTCTTGCTGTATATACAACCAAGCCGAGCTGCCTGGCGATTTTTCGTAATTCAGTTTTAGTTTTCTCCGGGTAAACCATTTTATATTGGAATATCTTGTCCTTAAGCCGAGTTGGATATTCCATGAATTTGAAAAAGTAAGGCTATATTGGTCAAACTGCGCGGGCACTCAGTTTTTTTAGGCTGGTATTGGTCAAATTGTCCGAAGGTCAAGGCTATACTGGTCAAATTGTCCGAAGCTCAAGGCTATACTGGTCAAATTGTCCGAGCTTGCTACTTTGACCTCTACTCTTATCGGTTTGCGTTGTAAAAAACCCCGACATTTTCACACATTTAAATTTATTTTGAGCACTTCCGGTCATCAAATGTCAAATTAATTAGTATAAAAAATAGCCCTAAATTCCCTCTATAGAATTGAATAATTTATTTGTCTTGAAAAATAAATTATGAATAATTTTTAATAGGAAAAACATGAAAATTTTATGAAAATAAAACACCTTTATTTATATTTTAATTTACTTTGAGCACTTCCGGTTGTCGAAAGACAACTCCGTGACCACCAAAATGTAGCCCCACATTCCTTCTACAGAATCGTGTAATGTGTGTTTTTTCATGTCAAAGGACAGATAAGATACAGCCAATAATATAAGGGGGGGGTGGTATCCACCCCCCTGGTGCCTCGGGTATATCGGGTATAACTTTTGAATGGTATGGTATATCATCACACATTTTAGTTCAAAATGTGTGCAAATGCATCCTCTACAGCCACCTAAAACGTCAAAATTTTATTCCAAACGGAAAAAGTTTTATTTGGGAAAAACCTAGGGGGAGTGGTTACAACCCCCTCCTGGTAGCCCGAGGGTTAAATGAGAGAATCGGTAATTGTTGGTCTGAAATGGCCGAAGTGCTAGGCTGAGTGCCTTACCGCTAATTAAGAAAAGCTTCGTGGTTTGCTCTGTAACTGAAAGAAAGATTATATCGGTTTATTGGTGACATTTTCGGCAAGAGTTGCAACAATCGAATTGTCGACAGATTGTCCTGTTTGCACTTTACCGGGTTTCTGCAATGGTAACCTGAGCACTGGACTAGTGCCCGACGTCCATTAATAACGGACAGTATGGAAAGTACTCATAATGTAGCAGGAATCAATAAATAAGTTTCCAGCCATCTTACTGCACCAAGTTGTTGAGATTACTGAAACTACAACTTAATTTGTTGGGTTTTGCCACTTTGGGCACTAATGGTTTAATGTCCTATGCTAAATCGGGGGAATTGTTTGGGGGGGGTGTTGCCCATTCAGGGGGAAATGTCCTATACTCCGTATTCTGATGCACTGAGTCTTTAAACGGAGTAGCCAAACAAACCAAAGACTTCACCTGTATGGATTTTGATTGCAGATTGTAACCGTTGGAAACTGAATGGTGTCACTGTAGCGAACGTCAATGTTGGCGCTCGTCTGATAAGAGGTCATCAGATCAACTTTCGTTATGATCATGTAGATGAAGAAACCCAGCGAAATAAGAAGCAGAGCGATCCAAATCAACCTTAAAAATCAAGATCATGAAATAAATAAAACATCCTTTCAGTTCAACGTATGCCAACGTCATAATAGAAATGGATCAGTTCAGAGGCGGATCCGGGTGGAATCCGGCCATGCCCCATTTAAAAATTGCATGGGACGTCCCCCCTATTTGGTACAGTTTTCTGTTACAGAGAGACAGAGTAACAAACGACGGACAGGCAGACGGACATATCTAAACAAACAGAAACGCCAGACTTATAGACAGACAAAAACGCCAGACTTATAGACAGACAGAAACGCCAGACAGAGAGACAGAGAGCGAAAAGACAGACAGAGACAGAGAGAGGCAGAGACAGGGACAGAAACAGAGACAATGAAAAAGACAAAGACACAGAGAGACAGAGACAATGTGAGAGACAGAGACAAAGACAGAAACAGAGGCAGAGCAAAGGCAGAGGCAGGGACAGAGAGACAGAAAGAGACGAAGAAAGAGAGAGACATAGACAGAGACAGAGGGACAGAGACAGAGAGAGAGGCAGAGACAGAGATAGAGTCAGAGAGAGAGTCAGAGAGAGAGAAAGAGAGAGAGAGAGAGAGAGAGAGAGAGAGAGAGAGAGAGAGAGAGAAAGAGATGTTGACGTCGGACGGACATACAAACGACGGGCAGACAGACAGACAGAAAGACAGACAGATAGACAAACAGATTGACAGACAGACAGAAACAGACAGAGAAACAAACAGAGAGATATATATATATAGGATAGAGACAGAGACAGAGTCAAAGACAGAGGGACAGAGATAGAGAGACAGAAAGACAGAGACAGGGTCAGAGACAGTGACAAAGACAGGGATACAAAGAAACAGAGAGGCAGAGACAGAGAGACAGAGACAGAGAGACAGAGTCAGAGACAAAGAGACAGAGATAGAGAGACAGAAAGACAGAGACAGGGCCAGAGACAGAGACAGTGACAAAGACAGAGACAGGGAGACAAAGAAACAGAGAGACAGAGGCAGAGACAGAGTCAGAGACAGAGAGACAGAGTCAGAGACAAAGAGACAGAGATAGAGAGACAGAAAGACAGAGACAGGGCCAGAGACAGAGACAGTGACAAAGACAGAGACAGGGAGACAAAGAGACAGAGCGACAGAAACAGAGAGAGGAGACAGAGAGAGACAGAGACATGCTAATCACTGAGTCTATAAGATTCGCCGTCCCTCCCTCCCTTCCTCCGTCCATCCATCCCTCCGTCCCTCCCTCCATCCATCCCTCCCTCCCTCCGTCCCTCTCTCCGTCCCTCCCTATCTCCCTCTCTCCCTCACTCACTCCCTCACTGCCTGCGTGCGACACGGTGGGATATCAATTGCAAAATCGCGTGCCAACTAATAGATCGGCCATCGGCGAAAAATGAGGTTAAGAAGTACTGCAAATCGATTGTCGAAAACAAGTGGCGTGTTAAATAGTAGTAGACACGACGCGGTAGGATATTAGTGACCGGTATCTATTAAACCGCGCGCTAGAAGAAATGATGACGTTAGAAATCTGTGTTCGCTGAAAAAAATCAATCAATGCACTTTGTTGATCACCGTATACATGTAGACCTATAGGCCTACATACAGTAAAGCACAAACAGTTACTGTAGTTGAAAAGGTCACGTGCATTGATGTCAAAGGGGTAAGCCCAAAGGAACGTAACAGGGTCGCCCTAATTACATGAATCTTGATAATTAATTAATGGCTTCGATAACAGATTTGCGCTTAGGTTCGAAAATTAAAATGTTCGAAACTGGAGAAAGGTGAGATTTTGGTTTCGCTGACCCCTAAAACCTGGCCAGGGTCGACCCGGACCACCCTGCGAAGGATTGGAGCAGATTAATTCAAAACTGTTGCCGTGTTCATCTAACAACGAGGAGAGAGCCTTACTAAAATTGCTATAAGATGGATCTCGCTGTAGTGGGAAGAGGTTACCGAGGACGCGAAGTCAAAGTCATTCTGTGCGACATCTGTGATTAGAAAATAGTTATTCTTCTTATTATTTAAATAAATAAATAAATAAAAGGTCGTGGTCCCAGAGACCACATCACTTCAACTCTGAAACAACTACAGAAAAGATGCATTTGAAAAAAGAAAAGAGCTACTGAGAGGTGGAATCAGCAAAGAACTGAAAAAGAGAATGGTAAAAACCTTAGTGTGAAGTGTGATGCTATATGGATCGGAGACATGGACTATGAGGATGGAAGACATCAAGAGAATAGAAGCATTTGAAATGTGGTTATGGAAACGGATAGAAAGAATCAGCTGGAGGGATCATGTAAAGAATGAGGAGGTATTGAGAAGAGTTGGAGAAAAGAGATCGATGATACACACAATTAGAGAAAGACAAAGAAGATGGATAGGGCACACACTCAGAGGAGACTCGATGCTAAGAACAATCATAAAGGGGAAATTGGAGGAGAAAAGAACGAGAGGAAGACCAAGACAAAGACTGTTGGACTGGATGATGAAAGACGGTTATCAGAAGCTGAAAAAGAATGCACAGAACTGAGAAGAATGGAGACGTCAAACATTTGAACCTGCCTAAGGGCAGAAAACAGAAAGAAGATTGTCACATTTTTTCCCGTCAGACCAAACGACAACTTCCTGCCTCTCTTCCAACATCTGACCTCCGTTACATAAACACGTTTGCAGATAGTCCTCACTGTGCTCAGAATCCACTTTTCGCTGGACCTTTTGCTACGACCGCGCGATGTCCCAGTCTCTGTTCACGTAATGTCCGAGTTCCCATTTTATCATCTGCAGAAACTTTGCCCATGACGTTCAGTAATGGATTCACAAACTGAGACCTTATTATACAGAATATAACCAAATACCAAGAGCTTACATCTAAAACAGTTTCTTTACAGCTCTTAGTAAGGTTGTATGACATCAACATCAATTTGTGTGTTGAAATTTGCCAGAAAATCGCAATGAAATCACATGTATCAGAACACGATTCTCCGGATATTTGAAAAAAAGAAATTGAAAGTTTAAATAGCTGTAACTTTTGCAAACATGAAAAGTTTCAAGTGAAACTTTCAGGGATTGATGGAAATTCATTCCCCTACAAATTGGAAAATTTTCGGAGAAACATTTCAATCGGTTGCGAAGTTTTCGCATTTCATCCGGTGGTGCATTTTTTTGAGCCAACCTGTAGTTCTATTTTATTGCAGTGCAATATAATGCTTTAGAAATGGTCGTCGTACATCGATGAGTTCAAACAATAATTACCAGCATTTACAAACCCAGTCGTTGAAAAGACCAGTTGGCTCAAACATGTATTTCGATTAATCCAATTTCAATACTATAATAGACATGTCGTCGTACAATGATAATAAAAATTATGGCTGCATGGGATCGCACATTGCTTGCTAATCGTCAGAGCATAACTAGACGCATAATTACACTTTCATTATCAGCTGTTTATTGAGATGTCAGCGACAGAATTAATTTCATTGTCTTCATTCAGGTTTCAATAAACGTCGTCAAATTTAATTTCCAGTTTATAGCTACCGTAATTAATACCAGCCAAGGCATAGGCCTCGACTGCCCTCTGCCGTCTCCTCTGTCTTTTGTCCATGACTTCTGTCCTCTGCGTACTGTCCTCTGTCTTCTGTTCTCGGCTTTCTTCTGTCCTCTGTCTTCTGCTCTCTTCCTTCTGTCTTATGCCTTCGGTCCTCTGCCTTCCGTTCTCTGCCTTCTGTCTTATGCCTTCTGTCCTACGCCTTCTTCTGCCCTCTGCCTTTTGTCCTCTGACTTCTGTCCTCTGACTTATGTCCTCTGACCTGCCCATGCCTTCCGTTATCTGCCTTCTGTTATCTGCCTTCCGTTCTCTGCCTTCTGTGCTCTTCCTTCTATTCTCTGCCATCTTCCTCTGCCTTCTGCCCTATGCCTTCTGTCCTCTGCCTTCTTCTGTCTTATGTCCTATGCCTTCTGTCCTCTGCCTTCTTCTGTCTTATGCCTTCTGTCTTCTGTGCTCTGTCTTCTGCCCTCTGCCTAATGTCCTTCGCTTCTCTGCTAACCGAATTAAGTACTTCCCTGGTCATATCTGGGCAATTCATCTGACTCGAACGTAGCGTTAGTGAATTTATTGCAACTTTCGATAATTGACTTTAGTCGTTCGCATCACGAAACAAAGGCATTGATCAGCCCGGAAGACGACTTGAGTAAGAAACCCAAATTATTCATGGGATTTACAATTTTAGGCCAGACCACCGCCATTTTGGGGCGAAATTTTCACATCCATGCATATGCATCACCCAAATACAGGGTTCCACGACAACTGGTTCACCGACAACTGGTTCAACGACAGCTGGTTCACGAAAATTGTTACACAACAATATTATTCGAGCTGGACTGATGCAAATATTTTTGCTCGAACTGGAGCTGGATTGACGAAAATATTCTTGCTTTTAAAAAATAGAGCTGGATTGGTGAAAATGTTCTTGCTTAAACAGGAGCTATTTGATGAAAATGTTCTTGCTTAAATTGAAACTGGATTGATGAAAAAACGCTCGTGAAATGAAAACTGGATATTTTTATATTTATATCTGAAATAGAAGCTGGATTAATGAATAAAATGCTTGATAAATGGAAGCTGGATTGGTGATTTTCATTCATGGATTTCAACATACTTCCAGCTTACAATTCTGAAGCGCTTTATCATTAATCCGGCTTCCATTTCTCAAGCGTTATTTTTGTTAATTCAGCTCCAGACCTATTTCACCTATAAGGAACCTTCATCCAGCTTCCATTTACCATTTGCCGGCGAGCTAATAATATTGTCGTAAACCAATTGTCGTGAACCAGTTGTCGGTGAACGAATTGTCCGTGAACCTGTTGTCGGTGAACCAGTTGTCTGTGAACCACTTATCCGTAAACCAGTTGTCGATGAACCAGTTGTCTGTGAACCACTTGTCGTGAAGAGTTCAGGGCTTAACGACACTGTTTCATATCGAAGATGATTAGTGTCGGAGGCAGAGAACAACCTCACACTCCACGTTTATATTGCGACCGAGCCACCCGCAGTAAAGATCCGACCGGGAATTGAACCCGGGCTGCCGACGCGACGAGCGGGCTACAACCCACTCGGCCACGCAGGATCTTCCACTTGTCGTGACTGACACCGTCGACCGAAAAAATAGGCTACTGCACACCAATACCAATAGTGGTCTACGTCTCTCTGTCAATCCGTTCGCATTATTTCGGACAATTAATTATTATAAGTACATGACTACAGGTATGTCATAAATAGCTCCAAGAGCAACACAAGTTTGAATCTGTAGTAAGAACATTAATATGAATCGACATAATCTGTCCTCATAAAATGTATGAGTAGCCTATAAATCTCCATTATCTCATATTGGGAGTGTTGTTAATCTGCCCGAAAAGTGGGAGTGTTGTAGAACAGGGGTTCTCAAACTGTGGTACGCGTACCCCCTAGGGGTACGCCAGGAGCGGGTAAAGGGTACGCGAAATTTTTCAGAAATAATTTTTCTTTTTGTTTATCAACTTTGTGTCCATTTTTCCTTGCAATGATTTTTAACGTTGCTTCATGTAACAGCATCGTCATTTATTTCTTTCACAACATGTGAATAGACTCACATATTTTCTTTATTCTCTTCCGTCAGTCGAGTGACGACGATGAGGCTTCCACATGACTTCTCCAAATTCCTTTGTTTCTGATGAGATCCTATGCTTTTGACAATATTCATCTCTTTCAGGTCTTCTCTGATGTTGTCCATCCAGGTTTTTGGTTGTTTTCATCTGTTTCTCTCTCCCTCTACGTGCCCGAGCAAGGACGCGAGGGGTAGTCTTTTTTCTTCCATTCGCTTCCCATGACCAAACCATCGGAGCCTTCTTTTTCTGATTTTGTCCACCACCGTTTCTTCTGCGCCCAGCTCCTCTCTTGTCTTCTCGTTTCTGATTCTCTCTCTCCTGCTCAGTGGCGGCGGCAGGGAGTTAGGGGGTCTAAGCCCCCCCCCCCTATCGGCGGCTTAGCCCCCACCCCCCAAAAAACGAGGAAAATCTCTACAACTGCTAACTTCGAAAAAGAAAGCTAGACAGTGACCAACGGAAATGAAATCAACTATGTAGCCTAATCATAGCTAGAGTGCTTATCCTAATAGAATACACCGAATATAATATTATTATGCCAAACATGCCGCCGTCCCGTGATGAGGTTATGTAGGGCCTACACCATATGCAGCCCGCCGGCCAGATGAGGGGCTACGCCTGTAGTTGTTTTGTACTTGTTTTCATGATTTTATCGTGCATAATTATCTCTCAAAAAGAGCTTTAAAAGGGATTCCAGTTAAGGTCAACAGAGCTAAAATGCGTTGATGGCTGGGTCTCCGCCCCAGAATCCGTTTTTCATGATTTTTCATGCATAAAAAGCTGTCAAAAAAGTGCCTAAAAAGGGCTCCAGTTGATGTCAACAGAGCTAAATTGCGTTGGTGGCTGGGGCTTCGCCCCAGACCCCGTTGTTTTCATGATTTTACCATGCATAAATAGCTGTCAAAAAGAGCATAAAAAGGCTCCAGTTGAGGTCAACAGAGCTAGAAATGCGTTGGTGGCTGGGGCTCCGCCCCAGACCCCGTTTTTTCATTATTTTTATGCATAAATAGCTGTCAAAAAGTGCCTAAAAAGGGCTCCAGTTGATGTCAACAGAGGTAAATTGCGTTGTTGGCTGAGGCGAAGCCCCAGACGCCGTTGTTTTCATGATTTTATCATGCACAAATAGCTGTCAAAAAGAGCATTAAAAGGGCTCCAGTTGAGGTCAACAGAGCTAAAAATGCGTTGGTGACTGGGGCTCCGCCCCAGACCCCGCTGGGAAGCTTACGACGCTCCCCCAGACCCCCTAGTTGCTAAGGGCTTCGTGCCTTCGACACTCGCAGCTTCGCGCCTTCGGCGCTTGCAATGCTCTATAGTTGCACCCCTGGGAGGGAGGAAGGACTTAGGGCTTCAGCCCCCCAAACCAAAAATCCTGGCGCCGCCACTGCTCCTGCTCCTGCTCTTGATTCTTCTTAGCCAGCCCATATCAGCTATTAGCAGTCTTCTCTCGTCCTCTCTACGCAGGTATCAGCACTCTGATCCTTACAGTAGCCTAGTACTGATATCACCAGGGTTCCATAGAGTTTCATCTTAGTTGCTGTCGAAATACTTTTTGTCTCCCACATTTGTCCAAGTGTGCCAAATACTGCACATGCTAGACCGATCCTGCTCTTGATTTCTTCCGGGCATTTGCCATCCTCTGTTATTAACCCTCACAGACTCACGTAAGGCCTATAATATAGTCTACTGAACTTATAATTATTATAGTGTATGCAACATGAAAATTGTTTATGTTTAGGTCTGTCACTTTAAATTTGAAATAAACTAATGTATAAATAGCTTAAAGAAATTCTCAGCTTAGGCTATTATAGAGCTCAAAAAGGATTGCTGAATTATTCTTCTAAGGATTCATTTCTGGTCAAGCTTTAAAATTTGTGAATCCTTTCAGCACGTCATATAATTATATAGGGTGTCTCGATAGGTCGTGAACGAATTTGAATGCAGACAAATATATGTAATACACAATATAATGTAGAAAGTTTTATACTGGCTGATAGGTTAATCAAATGAAAATGTTAATATAAAAAAAATTAGATCACTAGCTCACTTATGCAAATTTTAGCGCCAATTTCCGTGACGTCATCGAATTCGTGCCAAGTAAACGTCCAGTTAAGTCGCAAACAATATTGTACGACCCTCATTGTTAATCCACACATAATTCATTAATACAAATTATCATTTAGTATTTAATAATGTTTCCTTTACTCCTATATTACAGACTCAAGTCGATTAGGCATCGAGCCAAATAGATTTTTCAGAGTTATCAGAGGTAGGCCTATTTATGTCCATGCCTTACAAAGCCGACGTTTTAAGGTGTTCACTGTTCAATGTCTGGGTTTCGGCCTCAGTCGAATGGTTGAACAAAAATACCAACGGATACATCTCACCGCGGGGACTGGCCGCCTAATTCGCCGGATTTGTCACCAATGGAAAATGTTTGGGATATTATGGAGGCAACTGTTTATGCCGATCTCGAACCCCAAACATTGAACACTTTAAGTTTAAAACGTCGGCTTTGAAAGGCATGGACATAAATAGGCCTACACCCTATAATCATCGGTGAAAGTCGCAAACCGCTCCATAGCCATTTCCGTTCCACCTCTTTGGAACAAACTTCCGCCAGCACTACGGCAAACTTCCGACCCATCATGCGAACTCACCAAAACTCCACCTTCCTTCTCCCCACAGGTATTTCACTCAAAACTGAAAACATTGCTCTTCCGCAAATCCTATCCTGATTCTTCCGATTCTCCTCACATCCCTCGTCATTTCAACCCTAAACATCACACACCTTAGCCGTCCATCTGTCTGCCTGCCTGACTCTCCGGACTGATTGAAACTAGTTTTTTAACTATAATATTCTTGCTATCAAAAATAAATATGTGATAAATTTGAGTTTGACATTGACATGTATTAAACCAGGTAATTGTTTTTTTTAAATCTGTGATGAGATCTAACGGTCTGGAAAAGGAGCTGATGACGGCATGCGGGGAGGGAAGGAGAAGATGCGGAAGACCTAGGAAGAAATGGTTGGATGAGGTACAGGAAAAGTCTGGCATGAGACTGGAGGAGCTACGAGAGGCGACTAGGGAGAGGAGACGTTGGAGAGAATACACCAGGGCTTTCGCCAGAGCTCCAGAAGCTGACGGCACCAGGTGACCAGGTGAGTCAAAACAAGCACACAGCAATATAACGCTATAATCGTAATCGTAATCTCGAGACTTCTACAGGCTACAGCGCCCACAAAAGCGAAGTCGCGGGAACCAGCTTATTCACAGGCGCTTAATCAAAACAAAATCGATAGGCAGCGGGTCAAGTCCGGAGAGTCAGCCAGGCAGACAGATGGACGGCTAAGGTGTGTGATGTTTAGGGTTGAAATGACGAGGGATGTGAGGAGAATCGGAAGAATCAGGATAGGATTTGCGGAAGAGCAATGTTTTCAGTTTTGAGTGAAATACCTGTGGGAAGAAGGAAGGTGGAGTTTTGGTGAGTTCGCATGATGGGTCGGAAGTTTGCCGTAGTGCTGGCGGAAGTTTGTTCCAAAGAGGTGGAACGGAAATGGCTATGGAGCGGTTTGCGACTTTCACCGATGAAGTGATGGGAGGGCGAAGCAGTGTAATGGAGGACAAGGAGCGTGTTGAACGAAATGGCTGTATTGTGAACAATTGACGAAGGTAGAACGACTGGGATGATTGGAGTGTATTGTAAGTGAGTGAGAAGACTTTGTATTTGATGCGTTCACGTATTTTGAGCCACTGAAGAGATTTCAGTAGGGCTACAGGAGTGATGTGGTGACGTTTGGGGTTTTTCGTCACTACACGGGCGAGGGCATTCTGGATAGCTTGGAAGCGGTTAATTTGGGTTGTAGGCTATTTTGAATTTTGCTATTTATAGGTTATCTCTTTCTTACAAGGATTATGTACCAATTTCCCCTTTTTGTTGATATGATTGCATGATTAAAACTTTGCATATTTTAAATTTTGCTCTATATAGCTGTAGCCTATACGACTCTAATAGGCTACACCATACAATGATTAAAAGGACTTTTAGTTGTCACTGCAATGGGGACTAAGCAATGGCGTTTTAATAATATTATTGTTTCTGATCTGACTTTGCTGGGGGTACGCTACCATAGAGGCTTCTCGCTTTCGGCAATCGCGGCTTCGCGCATTTCGCGCTCGCTATTAATAGGTCTACTCCTACTAAAAATTTCCATTTGCCCCTCCCCCAACTTTTAGAACGTGGTTGCGCCTATGCCTACAAACTAAACACACAATGTCATGCTAAGAATCAAACACTACGCTTTCCCAGCTGTCCATGGCAGTAAGTTCTAACTTCCACAGCAGGTCTACAATAAGAAAATTTATACTTTCTCAAGTTTACCTATCACTCTACCGATTATGAGGCGCATGATCTGCCTTTGCCTCTGTTCTTCAATGCTTGGGGATTAGGCTTATGTTCAACCTCGGATTAGCCTATGTTCTACGTAAAGTTTTCACGTAAATTATCGTTGCATAAATCTGCTGTTGCAAACGTAGTTCCATGGCAGTTTAAGATGTGTGATATCATGCATGTATATGATTAGAATTCAAGGAGACTCACTTCCTGTAGTGAAACTTCGATGGTTCAGCGAGGAATTTCAGTCCGTGGACCGTTGTAGCTGTGGCGAATTCCGACAACAGGATCCTCCACGGACGACCATAATCTGTCTCTTCCATTTCCTCACTGGGTTCCACTGCAAAGAAGCAAAGTTCCACACTAATCATACATCGCTAACCGTGCAAACAAAATTGAACTTGAATGCTACAGAACAACCTTCTTCCTTCTTTTTTACTTCCTACATTGCATCCAGGATTCGCTGGAAGTGGCAGAGCTTTCAACAGTGCATTTGCATATTGCAGAATCAGATGCTCGAATAGTTCCAACCAAAATTTAAAAAAACTCACTCTGTGCAATAAACTACCCACAGACATTCGAAAGGCTACTATAGTCTCACATATTCTAAACATCTTTTACGCGCATTGCGTCATGTTTCAACGGTTCTATAGTGTACGGACGCCCACGATGCTACAAATTGTCGTTGCAATAGGTTGAAATATGCAAAGCAGGAAATTAGAAACATGCATGGTTTTTTCATAAAGTTTTTTTAGTGTAGGCCTATATTTCTTAGTTTCACGTTTTTATGAGGCTTAGTTTCCTTAGCGCAAAGAAAGTTATAAACAGAACAAAAGAACAACAAAAATCAGTGGTTGAAAAGTATGAGTAGATGTAAAATTAATTCTTTGGGAATTTTTTCATTGAAGAAACAATTAGCTAATAAATGAGTTTAAATGGTGCTAAAGGATTTTCTGGGATTTTTTCATTGAAGAAAAAAGCCAGTTAAAATAGGGTTTAAACCAGTTAAATTCTTAGTCTTTTTAATTTTCTAGGGGTCTTTTATTATTTCCTGAGGGGGGGGGGTGCTCGGTAGTACAGTGGTTAGCGCGCTGAACTGTCAACCAAGAGGTCGGGGGTTCAATTCCCCGCCGGGGCAGAAATTTGTAACGAGATTTCTGTTCCTCTAGCCGACTCAGCTATGATGAGTACACGGTCAGTGGATGATGAGACGGCGAGGGAGAGGATTGGTCACCGCCCTTTGGAAGTCTTTTATTATTTCGATCAGCAAGGAAATTAAGGTCGTAAGAATACTGCCGAAAAGTCTCTAGCTAATATATTTAGTGCGATGTGCGAATAAGCGAATATCTCGAGAAAATCGGTATTGGTTACGAAAATTATGCAACTACCGGTTGAATTGTTAAACGCAGCTCCCGTTCCCCCCTCCGCCCGCAATTTGCATGTAATTCGCCCCATTTCTATACAGGTAGACGTTACCAGGAGCGATGGTTAGATACAGCAACAGTGCACACCTGCTACCTATTAAAAGCCACGCAGCAACCGATCCATAACATCGTTGACACTTCGCACGTGGCACAATGCGATTAAATCTGATCGTATCCAATGCAATTTGAACAAAAAACGCCCTTGGCCAAAAATCTTGTCGTTCTACTTCCGGTTTTGTCGCTAAGATAAATTCTTGTCGCTGCTGGATGATGACGACAAGTTTATAGTTCACGGTCATTATTATGAAGACGCAAAATGAATTTCGCTGTTTACAAGACTTATGTATACACACACACACACACACACACTTTTTTCTAACTTTTTTTCTAGGTTTTTTTTTCTAACTTTTTTCCTAGGTTTTTTTCTAACTTTTTTTCTAGGTTTTTTTTTCTAATTTTTTTTTCCTAGGTTTTTTTTCTAACTTTTTTTCTAGGTTTTTTCTAACTTTTTTTCTAGGTTTTTTTTAGGTTTTTTTTTTTTTCTAGGTTTTTTTTTTTTTTTCTAGGTTTTTTTTTCCCTAGGTTTTTTTTTTTTTTTTTTTTTTTAGTCATCCGTTCCAAAAAGTCAAGAATTTTGTTTTCTCGAATGTCTTTTTCTTCTTAGAACAGGCTGCGAATGTACAGTTTAACTTGTTAATAAAGCGTGTTCATAGAGAAGTAATGATTGCACAAGAGCTGCAGTAAAAACAATTTGCTAATAGTAGTAGTAAATTCACAATGATATCAAGTCTTCATTGTTAACCCATGAATTGAATGAATTATCATAGCCTAACCATTTAACCAAAGACCGATTACCACTTTTCCTAATAATCTTCTCTATTTTAAATGTATCTTGCGTTGTCAGTTGTAACTCAGCTTCATAAAATGTCCCTTGTATTTGTTCTCCATGATAGTCAGATATTTTATAGGTTATAGGATCCGTGTATTGTATTTGTGTAATAGTAAAAACCTCTTGAGTCCAATTCTGCATGTAACCTTTCTCGAATGTCTTCTTCTTCTTGGAAATTCTTACTTTATCTCCGACTGAAAATTTAGGTTTAACAGTTTCAGGTACAGCGTCACCATACAGATTTAACCAAACAGCTTTTTCGTTTGCTTTGATACTCGCTTTAACAGGAGTCATTTTAATGGAAGAATGTCTTGTGTTGTTGTATAAACTAAGCATATTATCTAAAACATCGATATATCTCTGAGTTGAATTTGCTGTAAAATACTTAAACATCTTTTCTTTTACTGTTCTATTAAATCTTTCTACGATACAAGATTTCTCTTCATTCTCAGTTGAGTACAACTGCATACCTAATGATTTTACCTGTTTATTATAGAATTCTGTTCCCTTATCGACCCAAAGTTTTTCCCCCCTTCTTTTGCTCGTATTAAATATTTTTGTGAAAGCATCTGCCACAGATTCTCCGCGCTTATCTTTTAACGGCTGAATAAATGCATATTTGGAAAATATATCGATGACGCTTAACAAATATTTCACACCAGAATTAAATTTAGCATAAGCCTGCATGTCAATCAAGTCTGCCGCCCAAACTTTGTCCACTCCCTGAACATAAACAACTCGCTTCCTAAACTTCCTGACTATAGGTTTATGCAATTCGTCAGCAAGTTCGTCTGTCCATCTCAGAGCTTTTTTTTCAACCCCATTCCAAAATGGGTTTTTGTTGATAATATCGGTTTAACTATAGATCTTTCAATTCGTTCGCGGAACGAAGGATTAGGTATATTATTTAATTCATCTATCATAGCTCTGTCAGCGACGTTTCTCCCTGCCGTATCAGTATGTTTAGCATAAGCTAGGTCGTGACGATAGGCTGCTGCATCAACTCTATCTACTGGCTTACTCCAATCTTTTGGTGTTCCATCAGGATTTAAACGCAAATCCAGTCGAGTTCCTGGACCCGTGAAAGAATGTCCTGGAAGATGCATTTCGCCCGGATATTTTGCCCATGGAAGTTTAATTTTGGAAGTAGCAGAATTGAGAGCTGAGACTAAATCACCACCTGTAGCGGTGGACATTTTAGTAAACTGAGTTTTTCTAGCGCCACACTCAACGCACACACCCCTAAGCATAGGTCTACCATTCTTACTGACGACTCGTTGAACATCTTTAGATTCAGTTTGTCGCTTACATTTTACACAATACGAGTTGTGCTCCATTTTAATATAATATAATTAAAATGGAAGTCCAAGACCTATCGTGGAATGAAGAATCAAGTAAACGCTTTAACAGTCCTCTCCTACCAAGAAGCATCAGAGGTTTGATCGTCGGTAAGTCTCAATGCGGCAAAACAATATTACTACTTAATTTATTACTGAGACCTGGTTGGTTAGACTACGATAACCTGCAGATCTTTGGCAAAAGTTTATTTCAATCAGAATACAAGATACTTAAGAAAGCATTCGAAGAGAAATTACCAAAGGAAGCAATTATAAGACTTTTTGATAATCGCGATGAGATAATGAAATTAAATGTATCACCGACCGCCGTAGTCGAAGAGATGTCTAAAAACATGGAAAAGAAATCCGATATTGACTGCAAGTTCTTTGAAACCTCTGAAGATGTTCCAGATCCACGAGACTTAAGTCGAGATAAAAAGAATCTCATGATTTTTGATGATTTACAGTTAGAGCGACAAAATAAATGCGAATCCTATTATATAAGAGGTAGGCATAGTAATGTAGACTGCTTTTACCTAGCACAAAATTATTTCAAGCTGCCCAGACAAACTATCAGGGAGAATGCCAATTTTATATGTCTATTCCCTCAAGACCTCAAAAATATTAATCATATATACAGCGATCATATAGGTGTAGATGATATGACTATAGAAGAATTTCGAAAACTATGCAAAACTGCGTGGGATGAAACGCATGGTTTTGTGGTTATAGACCTTACTAGTAAAACAAATAAGGGTAGGTATAGAAGTGGATTAGATACATTTTACATTAAATAAAAGCAATAATAAAATGATAACAAAATTTAAGATTTTATATTCTAGGTTTAAAAATAGCTATCTAAAATGGAAACCCTTCTTGACGAAATTTTATCTACTACTCAAACGATTGCACGCAACACAGAGGCTAAAGAATCCTTTTGCATTTTGTTGAGCGAAAGGAGCACACGAATTCGAACGAAATTTAATCCACTAATCGAACTGGACAAAAGTAAGAAGTATGAAATGGCCCTTGTTAATCTTGAAACTTACTACAGTTTTCCCAATATAGACGAAACAAATAATAAATTCGTATATTCGTCAGATAACGGTGTAACGTGGGAAGATTTAGACATTCCAACCGGTTGCTATGAAATCGATGACTTAAACGAATACATACAGAGAATTCTAAAAGAAGAAGGTCATGGACAATGTATAAAGTTGCAACCAAATAACAATACTTTGAAGGCTGTTTTGGAAATTGATGAGAACTATAAAGTTGATTTTACAGTACCAAATTCAATTAGTACGGTTCTAGGATTTCAGAGTCGTGTATACTCCGAAGGATATAACGAATCCGAGCACATAGTTGATATAAACAGCGTGAATAGTTTACGAATTACCAGTGATATAATAGGATCATCGTATGCCAACGGAACTACGGAGAACATAATTTATTCTTTCTTTCCATCGGTCGGGCCTGGTTATAAGATAATCGAATCTCCTCACAATCTCGTATATCTTCCAATAACGCTATACTCTATTTCATCGATGGAAACAAAACTAATAGACCAAAATGGAAAACTAATTAATTTAAGAGGTGAGGAATTGTCGATACGATTTCACATAAGAGAGGTTTAATTTAAAGTTTATATTTAATATAAGATGAGCGCTTACGCTAAGGTCAAAGTTAATATTTCTGAAGGGCAAAAAGAGAAGATTAAGCGAGCTGCTCAAGTAGGGACTGGAGTGAGTATAAGACTTTCTCATGAAGATATAACTGGTGAGCATGTATTAGCTCTAAACCAGAGGCAAATTAACAAGTTAACTAAAGCGTATCAGAATGGAACTGGTGTGACAATTAAAATGGGTAAAAAGCAATTAGAAGACAATGCGAGAGTCGAAGGCGGATTTATTGGCGCTATTCTACCGTTCTTAGCAACAGCCGGAAAGTTTCTACTGTCTAGTGTTCTTCCGAGTTTAGCCACAGGAGCCTTAACAGGATTGGGTTCTGCAGCTGGTTCCAAAATTGTCGATAAAATAAGTGGATCTTCGATCTCACATCCGATAAGTGGATCAGGCGTGCTGTACGTTAAGAAAGGAGGAATATGCTGTAAGATAGTGCCTGCTGGGGAAGGTCTTTTTCTATCTCCGTGGAAAAAGGGTACTTCAATAACGGGTTCTGGTTTGTTTATGAAAAGAGGAACAGGATATATCAGCGGTGAAGGTCTTATACTTGGTCCCAATTCACCATTTAAAAATATTCCTATTCTTGGAATGTTACTTTAAACAATCTCTTATATAAATGTCTGGATACGGTCACCCAATACACAAATTTATCACCAAACGGAAGCCTCGTGTGAGTCCGATAATTTGGATGCCTAAAGTGGTCACTCACGCTCCTGCAAGACAACGAGCAGGCGACAGATATGAGATTTTTGCTCAGCAAGCGATAACGATTGAACCAAAGACAAATATTACAGTAGAAGTAGGCCTTGGAGTCCGAATGACCAGTGGAATGTGTCTAGTCTCTCTTAGACAGAAGTTGAAACAACTCAGACTGAGTCTTCAAGATGGTACAGTACTAGAGGACGCAGAGGATATAATAATTACAATACAAAACAACTCCGATTCACCAGTTACTATAAACGAAAAAGACTCCATATGTTATGTTAATTACTACGATGCATAACGTGTACGTTTTACGTTTACGTTTTATGTTTACGTTTTACGTTTACGTTTTACGTTACGTTTTAAACATTATAATAAAAAATGTCACTACTGAAAATTAGCGATCCTGCAAAAAGAGATTTTATTATCGAAGAGTTTTTAAAAACGAAAAAAAATATTAAACAAAACTTTCTCTCAGAGAGAATAGATGATCTTGGACTTCAACGAGAATTAACGAAAATCTACAAACCAATAGTCGACTCTCAATCAGCAATTTCGAAAGAACAAAACGCTTTGCTGTCGACAATAAAAGATAACTCTGCAGCAACATCACTCGCTCTAAAATCACTTCCAGATTCGTTGAAAACCATTCAATTTCCCCAGTATCCGTCTATAGAGGCGTACGATGACGATGACCCAGTAGAAGACATTAGAAGGTTAGAATTAGGAAATATTGCAGTTGAATACCTTAAAAAATATGCTTCCGATAGAAGACTTGTGGATACAACATTCGGATTAAGATCAAGAGATGGAAAATTCTACATCGGTGACAGCGAAGCCTCAATCCAAGGAAATGATATTACAGTTGGAACCACAACTTATCAAGGAACTCCAGGATTATGGGAATTGTTAACGTTAGCTAGTCCAAACAGTTCAATTTATGATAATCGTGATCTCGAAGAATACGCCGAGATTCTAACTAAAACGAATGCCATGAGTCAGCCAAATAAACCAAACAAACCTAAATCGTCTAGAAGTGTAAAATATAAACAGATAATAAAACCCATATGGGACGATTACATGAAGTTAAGAGGTAAAACAGGAAGCGGAATAATTACCATTCCTTCAGATCCTAACGAATTAGTAAAACAATTAGAGTTGCGAATATATAGCTACAAAGCGGGAAATACGGGTGTAAGAAATGAAATTGTAGGTATGACGGATGAGTTACTAAGACAAAGAGTGATATCCAAAGATGAATATAAAAATTGATGATCTAATTAAAAATTGATGATCTAATTTAAAAATTGATGATCTAATTAAAAATTGATGATATAGAAATGCTGGTCGTTGCGAG
The DNA here is from genome assembly GCA_945859605.1 of Lumbricus rubellus. Classification (NCBI taxonomy): domain Eukaryota; kingdom Metazoa; phylum Annelida; class Clitellata; order Crassiclitellata; family Lumbricidae; genus Lumbricus; species Lumbricus rubellus. The sequence goes on from OX243819.1 coordinate 1,530,337, forward strand.
AAGAAGTTATAAAAAAGTACACGTTGTCGGTGGAGCAGGAATATTCGATTCCATTGCAGGATTTCTCAAGAGACTACTAACTTCGAATGCAGCCAAACAAATTGCGAGCACAGCTGTCAAAGAGATTGGGAGTGTTGCTAAGGATAAGGCGATCGACGTTGGAAAACGATTACTCAATAAGATACTTCCACCAACCACCGTTCAGCAGCCGATAACTCAAGAAACTAAAGTAATTCTAGCTAGATTACTTGGGTCGAATCCGCAAATGACGGGAGGAGCTATTAGAATTCAAGATCTAGTAAAACGCTTAAACGGAGGTGGTTTGAAAATGGCTTAAACATATTTTCTTATTTAAAAATATATGTATAATAAAATGCAATCCGATATTCTAAGATTCACAGAGCAACCATTGATCGATGAAGGTATAGAGCGATACGAATGGCATGAGTACGAACCTGTAGCGAGAACTAACCTTAACAGTTCTGGTGAAATAAGAATAAATATTGAATTACAAGACTTATACAGTCACCCAGCAGAGTCATATCTACAATTCGAAGGAAGACTAATTAAAACCGATGACACCGCATACGTTAATGCCGATTTAGTCGCTCTTACGAATAATGGGCTTATGTATCTATTCAGTCAAATATCCTATCAGTTATCTAATCAAGAAATCGAAACGCTATTTCATCCGGGTCAAGCTACAACGATGCTCGGTTTACTTACGTATCCAAACGATTTTCAGCTGACTCAAGGCTTAAATCAGCTGTGGTATAAAGACACTGGAGCGACTGCTGTTATTGCGGACAACCCCGGATTTGCCACTAGACAAAGCTTTCTCATTCGCAAACCAAACACTAAAGGAATGTTCAGCTTTATTGTTCCGTTGAAGCATATTTTCGGGTTTTGCGATGATTACGACAAGATTATTTACGGCTTCAAACAGACGCTGACTTTAGTTCGTAAAGCTGACGATGATGCCATATTCCGAGATAACGCTGCAGCTGCTGGAAAAGTTGCGATAAACAAAATTTCATGGTTTATTCCGCACGTTATTCCTTCCGATATGGAACGAATGCAGTTGTATAAGACGATGGAATCGAAATTAACGTTGCCAGTTGCGTATAGAGCTCGTCAATGCGACACAATAACGGTTCCTCAGTCGACAAGTTTCAGTTGGCGTCTTAGCGTAAAAACATCACCTGAGAAACCTAGATATATCATCGTAGGATTTCAGACGGACCGTAGCGGTAATCAGGAAAGTAATCCGTCGCTATTTAATCACTGCGATCTCAAGAACATATATGTGATGATGAATCAAGAAAGATATCCAGCTGTAGATCATAACCTGTCGTTTCCTAATCAACAATTCTCCAGAGCGTACAGAGACGCGTCCTCCTTTAGTCAAAAATTCTATGGTATGGATAAGTTGATTACCCAAAGCAATATAACACCTGTAGATTATAAAGAATTATACCCGTTGTTCGTGTTCGATGTAAGCAAACAATCCGAGCGTTTGAAATCGTCAGTCGTTGATATTCAGATTAAGGCTCTTTTCAATGCAGCAGTGCCAGCCGACACCGAAGCGTATGCTGTCGTAATTTCAGATAGGTTGCTGCAGTTCCAATCGGATGGGCAGAAAATGAGTGTAGTGTACGGAAAATTGATTTAAAGAATACTTATATATTATGAAGCTACCAGAGCTTAGAATGTTGGCCAAGCATCACGATGTTACAGGCACTTCGCATCTCAACAAACCTCAAATGATAGCTGTACTGATTGAAAAGAATATTCTTCCGTCGGACTACAAGTCTGTGTCATATCGACATGACACGTTGGGTAGTATCAGGAAACAACCGAGAAGAGTAGATATTATAGATCGAGAGACTGGCGTTGTTACCTCGTATCCATCGATGTATAAAGCTGCTAAGGCGTATGGTCAGAGTGCTGGCATAATAGCTTATCATAACGGAAATGTCTGGAGAGATAGATACGAAATTAAAGTGTTTGAGAGATAAAATGATATGAAATTAGTGGATCTTCGATCTCACAGATAAGTGTTCGATAAGTGGATCTTCGATCTCACAGATAAGTGGATCTTCGATCTCACAGATAAGTGGATCTTCGATCTCACATGTTTTAATATTTTTGCGTGGTAAGATAAAATGGATTTAAAGAAAAGTAGTTTAAGAAACATGAACCATGTTGAACACTTGCTCGACTCGCCGGTTCCTGACATTAAGATTCCTACGCTTACACCCACACCTGGTAAGTACAAACCAGTAGCGCCTAAGAGAAAATACAAAAATAGGGTTAGAGCTAAATTAAATGATTTTGCGGATTGGTTACTTAGTTATGTACCTGAACGAGACAATAAAGTCGTTAACGAAAAACTCGAATCGTTGAAGTCAACTGTTTCTAGGATATTCGATAAAACTAAAATTCGAGAAACGGCGTCGGCTATTAAAGGATTCACCAAGCAGTATAGAATAGATGGAATTAATGGAATGGATGCCTCGTCGTTTCTTGATTTCGTCAGACCGCAGGTAGTTAATCTGTTGTCGAGTAATCGCCAGACAAAGACTAATTTAGTTCTTACTTGTACTATGGAACGAGTAGATATGAAATCTGGAATAGTGACTTCTGAGGATATACCATTCGTTTCCAGGGCAGAAGTTATTTTAGAAGCAACCGACTTGAATGAAATATACAGCAGAAAAAAAGATAAAATCATGGAGTCTATTGCTAGTTTTCAGATGCAAGGAAGTAATTGGAGATTTAAAGCTGTTGTAAAATTAGATATCAATACGGTAAAATATACACCCTTAAGAGGTAGTTCTTACATTCCACTTCCCAGCTTCTTAGCTAATAAAAAGGCTATTATAAATATGAAAAACCACGACGAAGAATGCTTCAAATGGTGCATCACTAGAGCTTTGAATCCGGTGGATGACCATCCGGAAAAAATAACGAAAGCTTTGACAGAACAATCGAAAAAACTTAATTGGAGTGGCATTGAGTTTCCAGTTGCTGCTGATGCTAATGTGATAGGTAAATTTGAGAGAAATAATAATATTAATGTTAATGTATTCGGTTATGAAAAAGAAGTATACCCATTATATTTGTCTAAGTGTGAAAGTAGTATTGATCTTTTGCTTATATCTGATGGAGAAAAAAAACATTATTGCTGGATCAAGAATTTTAACAGATTGATGAGATTTCGGACTAATTCGATGTATTATTGTAAAAGGTGTATGAATGGTTTCACAACGACAGGAGCGCTTAACAACCATAATGAGTACTGCAAACACCATAACGCACAAAAAATAGAAATGCCAGAAAAAGGAACTATGTTAAGTTTTAAAAATTATAACAATTCTATGAGGGTTCCGTTTATAGTCTACGCAGATTTTGAGTCTTTTGTAAAACCGATCGATACATGCCAACCAAATCCAGAGTTGTCGTACACTAATAAATATCAAAAGCATATTCCTAGCTCCTTTTGTTACCACATAAAATGTTTCGACGATAGTGTATATTCTCAAGATCCTGTGACGTTTACGGCTGAAAGCGAAGATGATGATGTTGGCCAAGTATTTGTAGATAAACTCACAGAGAATATAAAACAAATATATAATCAATTTAAATTCCCTAAGAAGATGATATTTACAGAAGAGGACAAGAAGTGTTTTGATGGAGCTACTATATGTCATATCTGTGAAAAAACGTTGGGCGAAGACCGAGTGAGAGATCACTGTCATCTTAGCGGTAAATTTAGAGGGGCTGCCCATAACATTTGTAATGTAAACTATAAAGTCCCCAAGTTTTTCCCTGTAGTGTTTCATAATCTTTCCGGGTACGATTGTCATCTGTTCATTAAGAAACTGAGAGGTAATAATGGAGAGAAAATTAATTGCATACCTAATAACGAGGAAAAGTATATATCTTTTAGCAGAGAGGTCGTTGTTGATAAGTTTGTAAATAAAGAGGGAAAAGAGATTACCGTCAAGCGACAACTGCGTTTTATCGACAGTTTTAAATTTATGGCTTCTAGTCTTGATGCTTTATCGAGGAACCTAAGCAAAGACCAGTGTAAAAATATTGGGAAACGATATACTGGAAAGAAGCTCGATCTTTTGCTGAGAAAAGGCATATATCCTTATGACTACGTCGATTCATTTACTACCTTTAATGAAACCGAACTACCACCAAAATCCGCTTTCTATTCTAAGCTAAATGATTCGAATATTAGCGATGAAGACTACGAGCATGCACAAACGGTATGGAAAGAATTTGGATGTAAAACATTCAGAGAATATCACGATTTGTACAACGTTTCGGATGTTCTGCTACTTGCCGATGTTTTCGAAAACTTTAGAGATGTGTGTATGAAGAACTATACGCTTGACCCTGCATGGTATTTTACATCTCCTGGTTTAGCTTGGGATGCTGCTTTAAAATTGACCGACGTGAAATTGGAGTTATTGAGTGATTACGATATGATTCTGATGCTTAGGCAAGGGATGAGAGGAGGGGTGAGCACAATATCAAATCGTTACGGGAAAGCGAATAATAAATATATGAGCGATTTCAATAGTAACGAAAATTCTACATTTATTACTTACCTGGATGCGAATAATCTATATGGATGGGCTATGATCAAACCTTTACCTACTCACGGGTTCAAATGGATGAACGAAGATGAATTAAATAATTGGAGAAGTATTCCATGCATATTGGAAGTTGATTTGGAATATCCTAAAGAGTTACACGACCTGCATAACGATTTTCCGTTAGCCCCCGAAAGCATTGAGATTAACAAAGTCAAAAAGTTAATTCCAAACTTAAACCATAAAAAGAAGTATGTGCTGCATTACGATAATCTGAAGCTGTATGAGAGCTTGGGTTTGAAAATAACAAAAGTGCATAGAGGTGTACTATTCGAAGAAAGTGATTGGTTGAAAAAGTATATCGATTTAAATACAGCTCTTAGAACGAAAGCTACTAATGACTTTGAGAAAGACTTTTTCAAGTTAATGAATAACAGTGTCTTTGGAAAAACTTGTGAGAACATTGAAAATCGTGTTGATGTAGAGTTAGTGTGTCAAGAGGAGAGGGCTATTGAACTAGCCGCTAAACCTAATTATGAGAGATGTACTATTTTCGATGAAAATCTAATAGCCGTTCACATGAAAAAAACTAAATTGTACTATAATAAACCTATATATCTTGGCATGTGTATATTAGACTTGAGCAAAACGTTGATGTATGAATTTCATTACAATTACATCAAGGATAAATACGGAAATAGAGCTAAATTATTATTTACCGATACAGATTCTTTGACATACGAAATTAAAACTGAAGACTTTTACTCAGATATCGCAGGCGATATTAAGACTCGATTCGACACGAGTGAATACCCGAGAGATCATCCATCTGGTATTGAGGTTGGAGTAAATAAAAAAGTTATTGGAATGTTCAAGGATGAAGCTAGTGGGAAACAGATAAAAGAATTTATTGGACTCAGAGCAAAGTTGTATTCTTATAAGATGGCTGCTGGAGATGAGCACAAGAAATGTAAAGGTATTAAGAAGAATGTTGTCCAGAAAACTATTACTCACGAAGATTATAAAGACTGTTTATTTACTAAAAAAGAACAACAACGAACGATGAATGTTATTAGATCTTATCATCACGATATTTATACAGAAGAAATTAATAAAGTTGCATTATCTGCAGATGACGATAAACGGGTAATAATGGAGGATGGAATTCATACTTTGGCATATGGTCACTACTCGTTGAAAATTTTTAATTAATGTTTATATTAAATAAATGAGCGTCAAACAAATCGATGTTTGTGGAGTAGTGCTACCGAATATTGCTTTATCGAATGTGGATCTAATCGAAGCGGCTAAGAAACTAAACATCAATAATTTTAGAGGAGTATTTCTCAGAGACGAGCTGCCGAAGAAACCTGGACGGAATGAGTGTGGGATATTGAATCTAGATGGTTCTAATGGGGTGGGAAGTCACTGGGTCTCTTTCTTAAAGAGCGGTAATGAGAAAATATATTTCGATAGTTACGGCCTTCCTCCCCCTCTGGAACTGATAAAGTATTTACGCCGTCCAGTGTTATATAACAGCGAGCGAATACAGCCGGATAACGAAGTGTTTTGCGGCCATTTGTGTCTGTATGTCTTAAAGAAGACGATGAACGATGGAATGAATTTCCAAGAAGTTATAAACGGCTTGCATTAAAAATTATTATATATAAATATATATATAAAATGCCTATCGATAAATTTGGTCACACCGCTGCTGGAGGAACATCACGAAGAGTAATCGCTGGAGGTGTTACTCTTAGCCAAGTAAATGCTAATTTTCTTCGATTGGATGGGACAAATCTGCCGACTGGAAATTTAAAAATGAATGGACATGTGATAAAAGGTCTCCCAGTAACGAATACTTCGACTGCCGGAATGGATGAAGCTTTAAGTAGGGGACAAGCCATTGATTTGATAACGAATCACAACGATTCTCCGTCCAACGATAATCATTTAACGAATAAGAAATACGTTGATTCTTCGAAGGTGTCTAAGGCAGGTGATACAATGGCTGGCGACTTGTTCTTAAACGTTGGCTCCGATCGTCTGCGTTCAATGGGTTGTAAGGACTTGAGAGGAGAAAATAAAGAATTCACTATTTTCTTAGGTAGTATACGAAATAAACTACAATGTTCGTTAAACAATCCTATTACATTACAATCGACTGAAGGATTACTATGCAAAATAGGCGTAGAAAATATAATGAGAATCGGTAGAGCGTCTAAAGATCGAAAAATCGACGTTTATCAAAATATCCTAATGAATAGTAATAATATCAACGATTTAAGCGATCCTCTTTCAGCTCAAGATGCCGCTACAAAAAATTACGTCGATAAATCTCTGAAAAAGTGTCGTGTTGGGTATATTCCTCCCTTGGAAGCTGATGTAAGTGTGACAGGATTCGTTGCTAGTGCCGGTTTTTGTTTTTCCGGAAGCAAAGCCTACCATGCTTTCACTAATCTTACCGATGATGTGAACGCAGCTTGGATTCCAGGTAAAGGTGTGTTCACTTGGTTACAAATTAAATGTCCTGAGCCAGTTAAAATTTGGAGAATTGCGTTTAAAAGCGCAAATATAGATGAATTAGGTTTAACCGCTAGCAATGATGGAGCAGTGTTTGTACCCCTATCATTACGTCCTTCTTCAACTACTTCAGAGGCTGTTCTGACATTTTATGATATTTATATACCTACGGATGCGTATCAATATTACAGAGTTCCAGTACTGACAAAGGATAATGATCCTACAGGAGGGATTCAGGTAATGCAATTATATGTATACGATGACTAATCTGCATTAAAAATTATTATATATAAAATGCCCGTCGATAAATTTGGTCACACCGATGTTGGTTCATCACAAAGAGTAATCGCTGGAGGTGTCACTCTTAGTCAAGTAAATGCTAGTTTTCTTCGATTGGATGGAGCAAACATCGCGACTGGAAATTTAAAAATGGGTGGTCACAAAATTAAAGGACTACCAACAACGAAACCTTTGACAGCAGCAATGGATGAGGCTTTAAGTTGGGGTCAAGCCATTGATTTGATAACGAATCACGACGATTCTCCGTCCAACGATAATCATTTGACGAATAAGAAATACGTTGATGAACAAGTTACATTGAAGGTGTCTAAAACTGGTGATACCATGACTGGTGATCTAATCTTAAACGTTGGCACCGATCGTCTGCGTTCAATGGGTTGTAAGGACTTGAGAGGAGAAAATAAAGAATTCACTATTTTCTTAGGTAGTATACGAAATAAACTACAATGTTCGTTAAACAATCCTATTACATTACAATCGATGGATGGATTTCGTTTTAGAATAAACAATGAAATCATGTTAGAGATGGTTAAGTCACTCGATGGCACTCCTCCGTCTAAAATAAATGTGTATAAGTCCATCTTTATGCATGATGCTTACATTACAGGACTACACGAACCCAACAACGCCAGCGATGCAGCTACGAAGCAGTATGTAGATTCTATCTCAATCGGTCCCGCGCTTAGCATTCATTCTTTAACTTGGCAATTCTTAATCGCTAAAACTCACACAAGAGTTACTTTCGATAGTGTAAGATTCAAAACCGATGGTGTCATAAGTGCGGGACTGACCCGTTTCACTCCCGGTAAAGCCGGATACTATTTCGTTTCGACGTACATAGAATTTGGTCACAGTAGTACCGCTCCTGGTAACGTCTACCTGTATAGAAATGGGGCGAATTACATGCAAATTGCGGGCGGAGGGGGAACGGGAGCTGCGTTTAACAATTCAACCGGTAGTTGCATAATTTTCGTAGCCAATACCGATTTTCTCGAGATATTCGCTTATTCACACATCGCACTAAATATATTAGCTAGAGACTTTTCGACAGTATTCTTACGACCTTGATTTCCTTGCTGATCGAAATAATAAAAGGAGCTGGATGAGAGATGTGAGATGAGAGATGTGAGGAGGAATCAGTAAATAATAAAAGACTCCCAGAAAATCCTTTAGCACCATTTTTAACTGATATTTTAGCTGATATTTTCTTCAATGAAAAAAATCCCAGAAAATCCTTTATCACCATTTTTAACTGATATTTTAGCTGATATTTTCTTCAATGAAAAAAAATCCCAGAAAATCCTTTATCACCATTTTTAACTGATATTTTCTTCAATTAAAAACACCCCAGAAAATCCGTTAGCACCATTTTTAACTGATATTTTAGCTGATATTTTCTTCAATGAAAAAAAATCCCAGAAAATTAAAAAGACATCTAATTTCCACTCCAGCGCGCTATCCACTGTACTACCGAGCACCCCCCCTCAGGAAATAATAAAAGACCCCCAGAAAATTAAAAAGACTAAGAATTTAACTGGTTTAAACCCTATTTTAACTGGCTTTTTTCTTCAATGAAAAAATCCCAGAAAATCCTTTAGCACCATTTAAACTCATTTATTAGCTAATTGTTTCTTCAATGAAAAAATTCCCAAAGAATTAATTTTACATCTACTAGTATGTTCCTGAAGGAGGAGGGGGGGCAATAAATCCACTTGTCCTTGGGAAAATGACACCTATTTTTCATTCATACTCCGCCAAGTTACCTCTGCATTTTAGTCGTAATTTCTAAACTTCTAAAGCACCACTAGAAAGTCAATAGCAGTCGCCTGCTCATTCATCGAGTTCAAGGTGCTGTCTATATAGGCTAAGTGGTTCTTAACCTTTTCAAGAGAGCCGAATCCCATGACCACTCACCGAGACCCTTAAGTTTGAACAATAATTTTTTTTGCTCGACATTCTCTGGGGTATAAATATATATAATATAAGAAAAGGGTAATAGTTGCATTTAGCATACGTCGTACGATGATATTTCTGCAGAAGGTTGTAGGGGCAGAGTAGCCGTTAGGATTGGAAGGTGGAAAATCAGAGGATCAGATGAGCTGCAGTATGAAATCTTTTGAACAGGCGAGACGTTAGTTTTAGGTGGAATCCAATTATCATGGCTACAGTTTTAGCAAGAGTTTGAAAAATGCATGTCCGAAAATTAAAAGCATATTCATTTTATTGAGTTTTCTAAACTTAGGTGTCTTAGTTTCACTTTGTCCAGCATAGTATAATTAATTATCTAACATAGACTTTTTTAACCCCAAAATAGTAGATACACAAAAAGTGTAAATTTTCCAGAGGGAAAGTGTCCCTCTCGCCCGCATGTGCGGGCGCTCATGAATGGCACGATGGTGACTTATGCTATTAGGGTCTACTGGTTTATTCGTTTCTCGAAGATGAGTTTTAATTGTTTTTCTGTCGTACTTGCAACTCTACCTTGAATTGGTAGCTTTTTCTTTTCTTTTCGTAGTGAGATCAAATCGGATTAATTATAGGCCTAACTTCCTAACTACGGCCCATCATCCTGTCACACTCCTCGATGGTAATTAAACTCCTTCTCTGTGGCTTAATTGTCCCTTTTGTTTTGTCCCATTGCTCCCACGATGTTATAGGCCTACTATTGACAAATCCTCCAACAATTTCCGATCATCGATTCATTCATGACGCTTGAAAACCAATTACAAGGAAACAGTAACTGTTGCATATTCTCAGGTTAACGGATTTCTCCCTGTTTTGTGGACCTTAATCGAGGATTTATTTAGATTTGAATGTAGAACTGTTATTTACCTTTTAGCTTCTCGGTCCTCTTCTCTTCGATCGCATATTCTTGATGTAGGACTCCGACGCTCATAATTCTCGTCGTTGTCTCCTTACACCGAATTCGTTAGCAACAGCCGCATGCGATATTGATTGCAGATCCATATGTCTTTATGATGAACAGTCAGTAGCGCCCACTGTTGGTAGGCTACTTAACTGTTGGTGCTTAGCCTATTATAGACTATGCTTCGATACTGCTCCAATGCGTAAACCAGAGAACGGTGTCCCGACAAAAGGGCGACCGATAAAACGGCGCCGAAAAAAGAGCGCCGACAAAAGAGCGCCGGTGTAAAGGTACCTTTACACCGGTGTCACAAAATAAAGTCTTCCCGATACAAAGTCTTCCCTCGAAACAGAATCTCCCCTGGCTGAAAATCTGTTTTGGAAGACATTTTTCTGGTTTGAAGTATATGTTCGTGCTAAATAACGTGCTATCGTGTTAGCAACGTAAACTAACGGTTTGATATTTTTTATTTTTCATTTTGTTCATTTATTGACTTGCAATGTCGGCATGCGGACTACTGTTCAAAGGCTAATGATCACATCAACATTCACACAACGGTAACAGACATTAACAGCAACAAAACTTCGACAAGGAATTGCTATAAACTTAATATTAGTGCAGATCAATGAGTCAGCCGATAAAGGTCTAAAAGACCCGCTTAAACTCGGCTGGCTCATTTACAAACTTAATTCTTGCATAGGTAAATGTGGAGAATCAAAAATTCCAACAACAAAATTCATTGAAATTTTTTGGGGCGGCGAAAATGTAATTTTCTTTCTTGACTTTTTTGCCAGACGACTAAAAAAAGTCAACTTTTTTGGCGGTGAAAGTAGCAAATTTTTCCAGGGAAAAAGGTCGTTAGAAATTTTCGTCCGTCAAAAAAATATCGCGTCTTCCTTCGGCCACTCGTTTGCCCTCCCCCCCCAATATCCGCCCAGGTCTCCACCCATGGTTTGCTCCGATAGCTCGTCAAACATGTCGCATCAGTAACGTTGTGTACAAAACTGTATAATTTTTATGTAAACTGCTTCCTGAACGAATAGTCTGCATTTCACGACGGCTCCCTCGTCTTAAACGCGCGTGCACTCGACCGGCACCGGTTTAGCAGTCCGAGTCATTTAATCGTTTGCGATACTATCGTGTAATAACCGGCAGCTCTGTTTGCGGGCGATCCTCTTCTCCAGTAACACCTTCTGGAAAATTTACCAATAATAATTTATTATTATTATACATGTAAGCTGCACCTTTTGTTTTGACCGACGATCATTCAAAACAGACCATCTCACTTTCAGAATCATTTGCATCTTTATATTTTTTCAGCATTCTTGTGAGCTGGTTTAATCAGTGTACAGCGATTGTCGTACGATAGCGGGCGACCCAGACAGCCAGGTGTGCAAATTGGCGCGATTGTCTAGACAGGTGTCTGACGGTGCGTGACGGCGCGACGAGTGTACGGTAAGCGCACGTGGAAGAGATAGAAAGAAGGATGAAGGAGAAGTGGAAGGGAAGGAGTTGCGCGTTGAGAGCTGTTGAGATAGGCAGTAGTAGTTGTCGGAGAGTTGTTGAGTTGAGTTATGAGTAGACTGATGAAGTTAGTTGTTATGATAACGCAAGTGTAGTTGTTGTTGCTGTTCGTTACTTTATACCGGATTTTGGAGTTGATTAATAATACGATTAAACACGACGTTGTTGTTGGTATTAAACAGAAAAGACTGTAGATTCTTTTACCTAGACATTAGTTAAAGAAACAGTTATTCTAGGGATATAGGCCTAGGCTACCAAGAACTTAACGAAGAAGCTTCCGAAGAGACTGAAGGTCATAAGCGAGAATATAGAGGGGGCAGTGACAATTCTATACTTATAAAATCGTATCCTCTCAAAAGGCAGTTGTCCGTGGACGAGTTGTCGTTGGACTAGTTGTCGTTGGACGAGTTGTCGTGACACCCTGCGAACGTTCATTATTCGCCCTTTTTATGGTCGCCCATTTGTGCGGTCGCCCTTTTGATCTTAAAAGCGACGCCCTTTTGAGGTCGCTCTTCTGATGGTCGCCCTTTCGAAGTCGCCCTTTTGATGGTGAACCTTATAATATCATGCTTCCTTTAAATTGTTTATTGTTGCTGTTCTTCGAGTCAATTCTCTGTAGCGAACCTGGATACTACATGTATGTTGCTCACACTTGCCTCTGTCACAGTGCATGCCTAAACATGACAGGCGCGTAGAAGCTACTTTGATCATCCCTGGTCCGTGAAGTAGAACGTTGGATATTTCACTGCCTATCAAAAAACCAACCAATAATAAAAGACGCCAGCCTCTACTATCCTCATGTCCGCCTTCACTTCATGGCATTGAACCTTGCAAGAGGACATTATCGAAATTCATCTGTATTGCATTTTATTGAACTGACAGAAAAAAAAGTGGAAGGCAATGTTGAACCGTTCAAAACGTTTGGTCAATTGCAACGATTGCTGGCATGATTATAGTGAAACCTAGGCCATCTAAACGAACACAATGCGAAAACATTCGTCTGAAAATCGTAATGTGCTTCGACAACAAAATAGTAGATCTAAACGTATAATAATTATTGTAATGTGCTTTGACAACAAAATAGGCCCAACGTAAAGGTAATAGCCTATTGATATTAAACTCAAACAAGATGAAGAACATCAAGAACTGTTCACGATATTAAAATTCAAGAAACGTTGCTTTCTCTTTTCTGTTTTCTTTTAAACAAATGTCAACCTACACAATTATAAGAAATCAATTGCAAATTCCACAAAACAATTTCCTCAACACTATGATATATAGGTTTTCATAGCACATCTAAGTATAGGCCTATTGCCTTATCTAAATCGCAAGCGGCAAAACATTTGTGTGTGCAAAAAATAAGAAAAAGTTCAAGTCAACTAATATTAATAGAAGCTAACATTAGACAACATAATGTGCTGGAGAAAAAGTGGTCATTAAATTCAAACTGACATCCAAAGGCGGACTGTCGTAAACCGGAAGGGGTGAACATTAATTCCGGATTGTGAACGAGGATTCTGGGATTGATTAAACCTGGATGATATGTTTCTCAGACGTGTGGTAGTCATAAAGCATTTTGGATTTCGTAAGGGCGCAAGCTTTCAGTGATTTAAGACAAGCACTTAGATCCACACGGGACCTTGGGATATGTCCAGAGTCTGTCAAATGGTCAAAAGAGTCGGAACTACCACCCGCTAACATATCGGAATTTTGCTAACTCCACTATAATTGTCTGGTTTCAACTTGCATTACCGAAACTGAACATTGAAAGTTGACATTACAATTTACAACCATTCATTTAATACTAAGAAAAACGATCAAGTGTTAAAGTTTAAAAGCATGATGTGCTGACAGCAAATTGTTCATTCAATTCGTGCTGATTCCACAGGTGCACTGTGGTAAACGGGAGGCGGAAGAGGATGGACTTTCATTCCGGAACGTGGACGAGGATCTTGGGATTCCGTCGCAGGTTGTACATTGATTCTTGTCTTCATTCTAATCTTCCTGCTCGACATCTTACCGATGAGGTTGTAGATGAACAGATCCAGAAATTCGAAGAAGGAAAGAATGCTTCCTCCGAGGAACAGCCCGAAACATCCGCCGAAATCACCTGAACAAATTTCATAACACCGTTTGTGTATAGATCCTAATAGTCCTTACCTCAAACATGATTGCCACTTTGTATCATGCAAAGAGTGTTCGGTCGTAGGCTTATCCATCTTTCGACCTGCTCTTAGCCTAGGTGTAGTGCACAATGGATACTATAATTGCTAGGCAGAAGATTAAGCGGAAACTTTATTTTATTTAGACCTATGACAATTTTATGGAAACATGGTCTGAATATGTCAAGCGTTGACGATTTTGCGATGGCTCCAAGCAGACATTGTACTATAGTGACAATAATAAGCTTACTTAGGAACTGGATCATATCATATCCAGTCGTCTGTTCAATGGTTCGATATTTCAGTTCTCCATAGAAGATGTCGACTTCGAGAAAATTACTCCTAAAGAAATGAAATAACAGCAACGAAAGACTTTCAGCAGATTTTTAGACTCTGACTGAGAGACCAATAATTTTATTTTCGTTAAAAAATCCATTAAGTGAGACAACCAAAAACCTCCTGGGCCCATCACTGTCAATATCCTCGGCGCATTACATACTGTATTTGACCACTTTAAGTTACAAAGTGCTCCTCTCATCATGGGCCTTTCAGAAGCGCTCCCAGCGCGTATGACCCAGAGAAAAGGCAGGGTTTGAAGCGAGAGAAAATAAAACAATCTAGGTGTGCAGACATCTGAACGGTGGTCATTTGAACCATGGGCGCCCGCAGAAATTTTCGCAAGAGGGGGGGGGCAAAATTTTTCGATGAGCGCGGTTAAAAGTTTTAGTAGCCTAGCAATTAAGAGCTTGAAAAAGCAAAGCTTGAAAATTAAGAACACGAGTATTTTTCAATGAGGTTTCTTAATGCAAAATTTTCATTTTCATTTCGTGCATCAGCTTTTATATGAATAGTTTATTTAGTGCGAAAAAATTTGTTAGAAATCCAAAATTCTCTACAGTTTGACATCCTTATACTTCTATAGTCCGTACTGGCAGCATGCAAAATGGACAAACTGCAGCCTGGCTTCTTGCAGACTTGATTTGTATAATACTGGTGAATAAGAAGATCTCTCTGACATAGGGCCTAATTGAATTCAGTGCGCTGTTGAGAAAGTTTACATTTTGGCATTGGTATTAATACTTGATTTTGCGCAGTTGTGAAAGGTTGCATGACTGTGAGATTACAATCAAGTAGGCCATAATCGATAGGCCTACTATTTGCATGGGCGCCCGACGTAGAGTTAAAAGCCAATGGTCATTGTTCCAGTTTTTAGCAAGATGAACATTGGTAATTAATGCAAGGCAGAAAATTAAGAGCATGTTTATTTCTACAGAGATTTCTAATCATAGATTTATGACTTTCACTGTGGTTATCGTTCATATCATCAGTGCTTTAATGCGAAGAATTTTGTTGAAAACCTAAAAATAGTAGTTAGATAAATAAATGTCAATTTTCCAGGGGGGGCAAGTGCCCCCCTCCCTTGCCCCTATGTGCGGGCGCCCATGATTTGAACGGACGACACTTGACACCGGCGACACTTTAACGGGCGATATTAGAACGGTCGACAATAGAACAGGCGACACTTAACCGGAACGTCATAATTTTTACCGGACCGACTAATGAACAATTCACAAGGTGCGGCGGTGTAGGCCTACACTATGCACGTTTAGGCTAAATTATAGGCCTATTTTGAGCTTTGACTGAATGTTGGGCGCGACGTATGGTGACACTGAATATTAGAGAAAGTTAGACAGTTTTACTGTTACTTTTACGTGTGAGACAAAGTTTTGTTTTTAAGGGTGAGACATAGCCTTGTATACATTCATTCAATCGTTAAATGAATTTATATAGCACCCCTTCAAGAAAAGCTACTCAGAAGCGCTCCCAGCCCAGTCACGGCAAAAGAAAAAAGACTTGAGAGTCATGAAACAAGGTTTGACTGGTCAGATGTAGTAGATGAAGCTTTGAAGGAAGTTCATTTCAGATTGACGGCCCTACAACTTTACTGATCAATTGTCTATCTATCTATCTATCTATCTATCTATCTATCTATCTATCTATCTATCTATCTATCTATCTATCTATCTATCTATCTATCTATCTATCTATCTATCTATCTATCTATCTATCTATCTATCTATCTATCTATCTATCTATCTATCTATCTATCTATCTACCTATCTATCTACCTATCTATCTACCTATCTATCTATCTATCTATCTATGTATCTATGTTTCTATGTACCGGTATCTATGTATCTATCTATGTATCTATGTATCTATGTATGTATCTATGTATCTATCTATGTATCTATGTATCTATCTATCTATCTATCTATCTATCTATCTATCTATCTATCTATCTATCTATCTATCTACATGTATCTATCTATCTATCTATATATCTATGATAATCTATCTATCTATCTATGTAATTTAAATAGCGCCCCTTCAAGGACGCTACTCAGAGGCGCTCCCGACCAAGGCCCGGTCAAAAAGAAAAGTCTTAGGCAATCTATAAACTGCGCCAGACATGCTCCGAGGTTGGGAACGCAGGTTAGAGGGGAGGTCATTCCAGACTGAAGGCTCAGTGACCGACAATTCCCTATTCTGCCTTGTGGCTGTGCGGGCATAAGGGACCATAAAGTCACATATGGAAGCCGGGCGCAGAGATCGGCGACCTACAGTAGCAGAGGTCAATATGAAGAACTCACGAAGATAAAGAGGTGATGTGCCCAAGACGCAGCGCCAAGCAAAAGAAATAAACCTGAAGTGGATGCGGGACTGATCCGGAAGCCAATGTAGGACATCACGAATGTAATCCGAGATATGACCAAACTTAGGATCGCCATGCACCCACCAGACGTGTAGCCGCCCGCAGGACTCTCTCCAGACCACGCAAGCGAACCTGGGGAAGGCCAAAGTAGAGAGAGGAACAGTAATCCAACCGATTAGCAATGAAAGTATGAACTAAGGTAGAAGCAGAAGTGGAAGGCAGAGAGCGAGCAACGACTCGCAGCTGACGCAAATGGTAATAACAGGAGTCAGAGTCTTAAGATGATCAACAAAAGACAACTCCGGGTCCAAGATGATACCCAGATTGCGTACAGAAGTGGAAAAGACAAAGGTGGGGAATTCAAAAGCTAGAGACTCCAGATCTAGCTTATCCAACTGTTTACGAGTTCCAAGCCATATAGGCCTATATTGAGTTTTTGAAGGGTTAAGACGGAGTCAATTGGATGACATCCAGGCAGTGAGGCAGTCAGTGGCAAGTGACATAGTACGAACAGCGGAGGCAGCTTGGACAATGAGCGTAAGACTGGACATCATCAGCGTACGGGTGGCCCTTAAGATTACAGGAGGCAAGTAAGGCCTCAATGTCAGCCATGAAGAGAAGGTAAAGAAGAGGCCCCCGTACAGAACCCTGGGGAAGGCCAAAAGGTGCTGTACACCATGGAGACCGAGTTGAGTGGAAAACAGTTGAGTTGGTGCGCTCCGAAAAGTAGGAAGTAATTCATTTAATCCATCGGTCATCTGTCGTCCGTTCAGGTGTCCGGCCGTTCAATAGCCCCAGCGGTCATCTAATACACCGTTCTACTGTCGCCGTTCTAGTGTCGCACGTTCTTTTGTCGTCCGTTCAAATGTCATGGAACCGAAATCTACACCTACACGCCCAGAGATGTTCACTGCGAGTCAATGCAGTCAATCACAGATTTATACCTGACAAAGCTGTCTCCAATAATTGTGGAATCGTTGAAACTGGTCAGCTGTTGGTTGAGAGTATTGACGTTCTTGATGACCACCTGTTGTGCTGCACGCAGTTCCAGTTGGACATTGGTCAGCGTCTGCTTGAGAATCGAGTCGTAAGCACGGACAATCATCGGAACAACAATTGCAGATCGGTTGACGAGTGCAGCGATAGTCCTGTTGGCTCCAAGTACCTGGTCGATGCCATTAGGGGCCAATAGAAAGCCAGTAATCTGCACAACACACATACACGCCCAGATCGATGATGCATCGAGTTATGATAAAGAATGGGACATGATGACATGCATGTAAATAGCAACACAAATAATTGAAATTATGAAATCTGACTAAATGAGGCTTATGTCGCACGACTTCATTTTGAGATATGATCGATTTTAGTGAAAAATGCGTCATATGGTCGAATTTAAGTTTATATAATTTTTGTTTAGTACACACAATAATCTACTTATTCGCCAAGTATTTAAGCTTAAATCAGTCTAGAAATATTTTTATTAATTTTGTTTGTGAATATTGGTTGATTTTGAAATGTGTCAAAATCGGACTTTTTAGTGCATTTTCAAATCTTTGCCGTTTCTCACATAATGCATCACCTCTGTTGAAATTGGTATCGTCCGAAAGCTGCGACTTTGGGCTAGTTAACGGAGGTCACATAAATTATGTTAATTTTTATTAGTCCTTGCTAATTGGCTGTACATTAAACGTATGTGCACGTTGCTAAGGACTATTTGTGTCGCATCTTTGAATCGCGTTTCCCGAAAACTTCAATTTCGCCGTTTCGGAGTTTAAAATAGTCATAACTCTGTCAAATATTGGTATATTTGATCAAGTAAGGGCTCATTTTAAAGGGAGAAGTTCACTGTTTAATTTGGTATGAAAATCTCAATTTTCGATTTTTTTACATAAGCCTCATTAATTTAGTCAGATTTCATCACATATACACGGCCTACGGATGATCATACGTGGCAGGAAGGCGAAACCCGAAGTTCCCCGGGCAACGCCGGGTATCACATCTAGTATAGATATACATGTAAGCTTAGTAGGCTACATTTATTTGTTTTATTTTCATCAGAGGCCAATTGAAACCAATAAATCTGTACAAACACGTATAAAATGGTGGGATGGGGTATTAGCATTTAGCAGTAGGTTACAATACATAAGTGGGGCAACATAAAGGTATCGTGAGAATTTCCCAAGATTCTAGTCGGTAGCCTAGTCCCTCCCCCTTCGAGTGTATTGTTAATGCCCATGACGTTTTTTATACTTTGTTCTTAACCATCAAAGTATGATCAAGCTACGCTGAAAATTCATCAAGAATAGCACGTGATTATTTGGCATTAGAAACACATTTCAACTCAGCAGAATTAATTACCATGGGTCGTCAGCGTTAGTAGTCCTATAGGACAACTAATTATCAAGACAAGATAGTTATCATTTTCCATATAATATTCATAATATTGATCGTAAAATGTTTTTGCCACACAAACAGAGATTATTAATTTAAGTAGGCTACGACAGAATGTCAATCGGTGTCGGCGATAGTTGAGTGAATGAAATGAGGAACACGTGGCATCAAGAAACATGTTCGAAGGAGATAATACATTTGACCTACACGTAGCCTATATTATGGGATGAGAACTCCTCACAATGTTGTTTAAAGTTGATGATAGCCTAATATTTAAACTTCCTGTTAGATCACAGGGTTCGTAAAGAATGACATCAGTATTAGGCCTAAAACGGATTTCCTGACTCGGCGAAATTTTCTCATTAATAAAATATAGACAACAGTAAGTTACATGTAGCCTACTGTCTTACTTTGACACTGCTGTCGGATGGTGCGATGACGATACGCAACATGAACAGATTAGATAAGTAGCCTACTACTTACCGCTTTGTCCTGAAGTATCGGAATCGGACTTCTCCACAAGAGAAGTTTTCTGGAGAAATCATAGACATCTTGGAAGGTTTGAAACAATTCTAACATGAATGTCTGTAGCTTGTATAGATACACGATCAGCTGCGAGTAGACGGAAATTGTCTTCGTCTCGATGTTATTTATGATGGACGTCATATCCGATAGAACTGAAGACTCGATACCAGACAATGCGCTGTCGACATGAAATAGCAGCTTGCTGTTTGAAACTGCCAGAAATTCACCGGAAAGCTGAAGTTTCGTTAGGCTTCCGTTTTGATATGCGACCATCAGATCATCCAACCAGCTTGCATCCGCCAACAGTGTGTTCATCGACCGCGTTGCACTTGCCATGTCAACCGCCGACACGGTTAGATCGACAGAGTCGAGGAAGGACTGAAACGCTTTCAACAAGTCTTCATACTCCAGAATGCAGCTCTGGATTTTTTCAATATCAAACTGAACTTCTATCAATTGCTTGTTTATTAGGATGGCAGCTTTTAATACGTCAATGCATATTGACGTATTAAACCTTTCGGTAGTTAGCATACAGTAGTCTATCAGTCTTGTTATGTTAGTCGTCAAGGAGTCTAATGATTCTGCGAAGCTGGAGCAGCGCCGCTGAAGAACGTTTTCCGGACGGAAGGGCATCATTTCCAATGATACTGATTTTTTTCTTGCCGCTGATAGCGCTGTAAGAAGATGCTGAAGAGTGTTTTTCATGTCCAAATATTGATCAGTTGCCAAAGGTTCGGAAGTATCTAGACTCTGCCACTTCAAGAGCTGCAGACTTACGTATTTCAACTGACCTGATAGCCACTGAACCACCGTCCTGACACTAACGCTACCCTTTGGCCACAGAAACCCCGGCATGACATCATCGCTGTAGCCACCCTGGAAATTGTATAAGAAGAGCTGACTAGAGTTGACGTCGTAACTCAAGATCTCCCTCAAGTTATCGACGGCCTTAAAGACTAGACTCGTCACAGAAGTCGCCGGATTTAGAAAGTTCTGTTGGATGAGAAAAATGATCTGTCTATGGCTGACAATCACGGACTCTAAGCCAGAGATGGTTCGCGTCAGTTCTGCGTTGTCTACCCTACTAGCGATTTCCAGGCTGTGCCAGTAGCTTTTCCGTATGCTGTCTGTGTTCCAAAAGGTATTCGCCAAACCAGCGCCGGAGAGTTGAGATGAGGACAAAGCAGTTGCATAGGAAAAGACTAGACATCCGTCCGGACAATTGCAACGGATCTGATCTGCAAAATCGTTAAATGACTGACTGCAAAGTGATATACCCATGAATTAATTGTCTGTTCGTTCGATAGACTATTATCAACTGGCAGTTAAAAGATGTATTGGTGCAAAACTTCAATGCCCCTCCCCATTGTTTGATTTACTAATTTCCATACTGTAATGGTAGGCCTTTAAGCTGTCATCAATATAAAATTGCTCATTTTCAATGCTGATATAAATTATAGTCATAGATTTTAGTTAAAACTTCAGAGTGTTGCCTCGCAATTAGGCGTAACTTACATTTAACTTAACATTTTACTTAACATTTTGGGACTTGCACAGTGCACCGTGACTTTTAAAGCTGTCACTTTTACAAAATGGCTCTTGGTTTAGTGCTCACAGACGTGATAAAAGATTTCAATAAATGCCTCTTCCGTCGTTTAAGATTTTTTAAAATTTAGGCCTACACACACTGTAGGCCCTAATGACAGCATTTTAGCTTGTTGTCTTAACAAAACTGTTCATTATGGATAAACAGTGGATTACACTGAAGAAATCTATAATAATATTTCTGAAATATTCATGACATATTGGGGATATAAGCATCTCCGCCCCCTTACCACAAATTTTGGGGGTTTAAAACTTCAGACTGTTGCCTCACAATTAGGCCTACTTCTCTCCTATCACCCTAAATATCCGCAAATGACAATAGTTATGCACATTTTAATATCATATGATAGCATCATATTTATAATTATAATATAATATTAAATAATAAAATTATAATTACATAGTAGGAAATAAGAGCGTAATCATTTTGTCAAACTTTCTGGGGAAAAAATGTCATTTCCTTGGAGCTTTCGTCGCTGAAAATGTCTAGATCAAACAAACCTGAATATATATTTGAAAGAAAACAATAACTCTTGGCCATAATAAAATAGTACACACGGTACTATCAATTAAGTTGTAACCCATTATCAATAAATTGGTGAGATACTGTAATGTAAAGGCACAGGCATAGGCCTATATCGCTAATGCTTCTAATTGATCACCAGGCTCCCAGAAAAAACCCAGCTAAACACTGAAATCTAGTGCTTTATGAACCATGAATTTGACTAAGATTATGATACAGAAGTTCTAATGAAGAAACTTGCTTGATTGTGTAATCTGAAAGACTGAAAGGCCGAAAGATTCCCTACACCCCCCACCCCCTAAAAACTCATCAGATATGGAAAAATTGCGTGGGTCACATTTTTAGCCCTGGGGTGCCCAGCAGCTCCCCCTAGTTGCGCCACTAACAATGACGATTTATATGGCGCCGTAACACAAGGACAGTTGAAGTCTAATGAAAAACGGAAGATTGCATAAATAATTATGTTGTGAAGTGTTGGAAGTAGGCTACATGTAGGCCCTATAGGCTATGGCGTCTTTTGCAGAATGACTATTCAGCACAAAAACTCTGGGGGGGAAAGTTTTTTAAAGAACGAGAGACTGATAAGGGAAAATTAGTCTTTATTTTAGTCTCCAATTACGTAGGTCTAGAGTATTCGAGTTTGAATCAGATGCCCTATTACAAATCAAGATTTATCTGCTACGTGCAACTCTACACATGTAGGCTACACATAATGATGATTCCATTGTTGTGAACTGCAGAGGCGTGGGTGATCGCGGTAGCCGTGATCGTTCCAATGATGAGTATGTCCGTCATTGCAATCGCTGTCTTCTTCATCATTCGACATCATAAGGTAAGTAGATCCCCAGTTCATCTTCAGACTCATTACTCATCCGCAAATTGACTTATCTAAATTTATTTCTACTGGATTCATCATGATTAATGCTTATATAATTCATGACTCATTTCGTTTGGCCTTAGTTTCATATCCGTTCATTTTGTTTTCTGTGATCACCGTGTGTTTTCTCTTCTACAGGCGAAATGAAAAAGAAGTCTACACAATGGACACAATGGACACATGTAACAGAGGATGCAGCTTCCGATCTTTATTTTATTACTAAGCTTGTTTATAATATTCGTTAGAAGAAACACTTCTTTACTTCAGAATTAATTTTCATTTAAGCTACTCTGATAGGCCTATACCTTTTCATTAGCTCAATTATAATCAGTTTACAGTATCGTGTCTGTATCTATTTTAATACATGACCTAGTTGGTGTAAATTTTGGTTTTTTTACCCCTCTCCGTCCCTCAGGGTAAGTACTGTTGATTGTAGTGATCCGAGTGAATTTTTCCTGCCATGCGCATCCTAAATACGAAAAAAATGCGTCAACTGTGGTGGGCTCCATAATTATGTGTCCTGGCACGGATGTTGCGTCTATAGGCTAGCCTACTAAACTAAACTAAACTGTTTTGCCCGCAATAATATTCACTTTATTATTGGAGAATGCTGCAAAAGAGCATTGCTGATCTGACTCTTCACAACTCAATGCTTATAGGACCAATTCTCAAAATTTGCCCTTCCATTTGTTTGTATGTCTTGATAATTAAAAAAATCGCGACATTTTTAGCCTACCCCCTAGGCTATAGAGAATGAACAACTTTTACCGAACACTGGAATTCATGGTCGAGTCAACTCTGTTGTGCTCAAAATGTCGTTTAAATTCAGAAATATGGACGACTTAAATTTAGATAGGCTGTGGTGAATAGCGCTGCAAACAGTTTCACCATTTCTTTCGACTTCATTGGAAGTCTGTAGGGCCTACCGGTAATACAAATCACGAAGTTGGTCCAGCCATGAAAAAATAAATAGGCCTACTAGTCATAAGTTTATGAAATTAAAGTTGACACGTTATGACGCTTGAGACCAGTTTAATTAAGCCCGTTGAATCGGGGCAAGCGGAAGAGCGCGCAAAATTTGGCATAGCTTCATGCCTATTCTACGATAGGCTACGAGGGCGATTACCGTGTGCAAAGTCTAGTCCACTTTAATTTAGGCCTAATCTTCATTGTAATCTGCAAACATAGCCTACCAAGTTATTCATTTTGCAAATGATTATTGTTACTTAACCAGGAGCGAGTCCTGCCGTGGTGGCATGACTTGGTGCGAACTGCATTCGCTAAAGAAAGCAGAAGCCCATGAGCGAGATCATTATCAACATTGTGTTTACTCAATTACATTTACATCACAGACGCAGCATAATATTATCTTACCATCCGATGATCCTAAACAAGACAGGAAATCATCCAGCGGACATGTTTCATCAAGACCTAAAATAATCAACGATTATCTCGAAATATACAGTGCGTACGTACGATGATTTATTTACCTCTGCGTCATCCTTAGGCTACGGATAAAAGTAAAGCAAGTAAAGGTCATCTGTAGCCTACGGATGTTTTCGTCTAAATTCTGAATATTTTCAGTAAATTAGAAATGCCGAAGTTTTCTGGTGGAAGTAGGTTCTGTATTCTGGACATAATCTTCATTTGGTCGAAATCTCGCGCAAAAAGATAGGCCTAGGGCCTACTATTTCCTAAAAACCATACTATTTTCCCACTAAAATAGCTGATGACCTTTCAATAGTCACATGCACACTACTTTTTCCCCTTTTGCCCACTGTATTTTTGAAAGCCTGGTACAAAAACGCCAGAATGGCTCTCAGAAATAGGGACATTTCTAAATTAAGGGGGCATGGCCGGATTTTCCTGCCTTGGATACGCCCTTGAGTGGCGTCAACGTGTTTGCGAACGTTCTCACGTTCTCGCTCCACCCTATCGATGCAACTTGGGCCCCACGCACTCTGAACATCCATCCATGCCATATGTAAGCTGTCGACATGATTCCGTTGGTTGGTTCCTCGCGTGTGCGTGAGTCCGTCACTAGTAGGGGAGAGCGGAGCATAACGGGATACTTAAAGCATTTTGAAGTTTTCATCATATAATTAATAAGAAATCAGGACTTTTTTGTACTCACATTATGCAGGCATATATAACGTACAACATGGAATAGAATAATCTACTTAAGCATCAACCACATAGAAGATGCAATTTTTTACCAACAGGTCCCAAAATCCCGTTATGCCACACCACCCGGGGTAAAATGGGATTCCTATCCCATTATGCCCCATAATATGCAATATTTTATAATTTCCAAAAAGTGCCACATAATTTTTTTTATTATTGCTTGTTTTGTGATCTAAACAATGATTGAGACGTGTGGAGGTAATTAGAACCCATTAAATAATTATTACAATACAAGAGATATGGGGAAAAAATTGCTTTCGCATCACAGCAAGGGGCAAAATGGGATATCTGTATCCCATTATGCCCCAATTTGCAACAAATTGTAAACCCGCCATTTTGAAACAAACACTGAACTTGTACAAATTTTCATATGGGAATATGTGACTTTATGTATAACCCTACACATGGATGGTATAAGTTAAATTTAACATGGCTCCACTGTTGCTAGACAATTTTTTGGATAACGGACGTACCTTACTTGGGAGAGCGTGAAAATCAACTTCTCATCATAAAAACTGCAAGACGCATCAAAATCGTAAATGCTGTTGTCCTTCACCTTCAAATATGCTTTACTTCAGAATGATTTTTTTTCGTATTTTAAAGTAAGTAAGATGGACAATAATGAGGTTTCCCGTTATACCCCGGTATCCCATTATGCTCCGCTCTCCCCTAAATCTTTCATGGGCGTCCGCACACAGAGACAAAAGGGGGGCACTTCCCCCATGGAAAATTCACACCTATTTTGTAAACTACTACTTTGAGGATTTTAACAAATTTATTCACTTTAGAGAATTACATGTACATGTAATTGTACTAATCACAGACAAAGTGAAACTCAAAAGTATGACTTTACGTTTAGAAACCTTCAGAAAATAAGCATGCTTCTAATTTCTGCCTTGCATTTTCAAGCTCTTGCTAAAAACTGTAACCTTGACCATTTGGTTTCACCTAAAATGCTAAAAGTGACGTCTCGCCTGTTCAAAAGAATTCATACCGCTACTTATCTGATACTCGGATATGATATTTTACCTTCAAATCTTGAATGATATCCACCTGAACAGCTACTCTGACACCCGCCAACGTAACTCCTCTGCCAACTGAACGTGGACCTTCTTCTGAGTCAGAAGTTCTGACTATTAGCCTATAATGTAGCCTATACAATTTGAAGAGCCCTGTGACTGGATAAATAATCTGGTGCCTGCGGTTGACTTTCGAGTGGTGCTTTAGAAGTTTGCAACTTACGATTAGCCTAAACAATAAAAGTCGCTAGAGGAAGTATGAATGAAAAGCTTAATTTAAAAAAAATATGTGTCAGTTTTCATGAAATGGGGCAAGTGGACTTATTGCGATTCTTGAGAGATCTACTTTTTGATTATTCGCCTACATTTGGATTTTTTAACAGATTTCTTCGCACTAAATACACGATTCATATTGAAATTTATAAAACGTGAAATTGAGAAATATAGCGAACACTAAAAAAGTTCTGTGAAAAAGACCCACGCATGTAGCCTAAAGCCTACCCAATTTCCTGCTTTGCATTTTTCAACCTCTTGCTACAAACGTTTGTAGCTGTGACCATCGTCTTTGCCCCTCCTGGAATTTTTGCCCATGAACACTTTCAGCTTACCGTGCATTACTTTGCCAACTGGTGTAAAAATTCGACTTGATTGCAACAATTTTTATATAGCCTAAAGCCTAACGCAGTCTTCGTGTTAGCATACGACGCAAAAGTCTACAGGCGTCTTGAATCGACGCTATTCAAATTCCCAGAATATACATGTACATTTATGAATGAATGAACTAGTTTGAGTGTGCCGTATTAGCACTTAAACATTTTAATTTGTTTTTCGGGCTATAGAATCTATTCAGCGGTACTCTTAACGTGAAAGCGTGAGAATAAGAAAGTGTATCGGAATGAGGCAGAATAATATTATCGGAGAAGCTCAGTTAAAAGTAGCGTCGCTTGTGAAGTGCTAATAAGCGTCACTAACATGGGCGGAGTTTGGTTGAAGTACAGGGAGGGGCTAAAAATAACAAAGAAAGCTGATGACCTATATCTTTTTAGTACCGTCGGTTAGTAATCTCAGAAAATTTACCATTTTCCCGGTCGATAAAGCTGATGACCTTTTTTAGCCCTTCGATTAGAAATATCACGAAAATAAGCAGAAAATAGAAAATATACAATTTTTCCGTCCAAAATTTTTTCCTGGCCTTCTTGGGGGGGAGGTTAGTCCCCTAACCCCTGATAAACTCCGCCCATGGTCACTAACTAAGATTTTCCATGAGATTGTTGTACAATGTAGCTCATTCTGCCTATTTGGACATATAAAATTATGCAGAATGAATGATAGCAGAAAAATAAGAACAATGATGTTGGGAACTATGGATTGGAATGGGTGGAAGGGAAGACCTAACAGAGAATGGATCGAAGACATTAGGAACTGGTGCAAACAAGATCTTCAAAGTTTGAGAATAGCAGCACAAGCGCGTGAACTCTGAAGTAAGCGATTAACAATGGACACCTACGGGTATTCGGCCCATGGATCTTGATGATGATGACGAACTTAGATTTTCCATGAAGTTGTTTTAGTTTCGCAGAAACAAACGTTATTATTAGGACAGACAATAATAATATTGATCAACGGAGCGGACGATGGGTCAGTTGAGGGAGGGTTTGGCAATGGGTCAACCGACCTGGCATGTAGACGTCTTTGCAGCCACATTTTGCCAAAACAGATCTCGTTTTGCATTCCAGTTGACATTTGGCCGTTGTGTATCGGTCGGTTGAGTTGAAGAACTCGTAGTCCGTTGAAGAGCACCTTCCCCAAGGAGGAGCCAGATAAATGCCCTAAACGACGAAAAAGTGAACTGACGTATACAGTAGCCTAACTGTCGGGTTCCCTGTTTCATCTAAAACTGGACGAAACAGAGAACTATCTCTCTGATTGCAAATCAATATCATGATATGTGCCCGATACAACAAGAAACATTGTGCTCGATACATTAGAAAAATTCTACAATAATTATGTGATTCAATAACAATTCAGTTCGAATTAGCAACACTAGCACTGATTGAGCGTATCATACCAGAGCACAGTAAAGCCAAGAGCAGGGCAGCATCTTATTCAACAGCGATTCGTCAAGTCTAATCGGTTATCCAAAGAGTGGTCCGAAGGAGAACCGGTTCCTTGTTTTCATAAGGTCAGAAGGAAAGAAGAGATAGTAGGAGTGATGGAAACAGGAACCTCATGCAGGAAGGTGATTATGGACGTCTGGTAGGCCTAATGATGGCTGATGAACTGTAACAGTGCGGATTTCAGAGGACAGATCGTTCCTGAGACGTGGTGCAGTGCTGGATATGGCTCGATTGGAGTTACTGAGATGAGCAAGCATCACTGCCAGAGAAAATGAAGGGGAAGCGAACGAAAGGAAGACCACGGCAGAGAATGTTGGACCGGATGATGACATGCGGAAGAAGTCCAACATGTAGATGAATGACGACATTGGAGATTTGGGACTGCTTATTATACGCAGAAAAACATAAGAAGACCGTCACTGCCCAGAAGGTCCTCTAAAAGTGACGAGTCCTTCTGAAAAATGCGTATCCGTTTTACAAGGCACTGACGCTAAATAATCTACATTTAATCGTCAGCAAGAATTTAAAACGGTATAGGCACAAAAGCTGCCATTGCAATGACGCTATAGAAACCGCAGTTGATTTATGATGAGCTGTTGCAATTGAATGTATTTTGATGATGCTTGAACGATTGTCTAAATCGAAAAGTGACAATTTATCCATCTTTCACACAGAAGTCTCTGTGGCGCAGCTATCTTTCTTTTCGAGTTGCTCAATGTAACTAGCATATAAATAAGTTACATAACCCATGATATGGAAATTATTAGAAACAAGCATCTACATGTAGAACTGATGCATTGATCGCACTACCGTCTGATAGTCAAGCGGTGCCAATGTCTGGTAGCCAGGGGCAACGGTGAAGCCAGAAGCTGCAACTTGAGGAATGTCGTCATAGCGATGAAGATGAATCTGAAATCAACGATAAGCATTAGTCACGGAATTATTTAGCCTTCCGATAGTGTTCAATCAATAAAACTAAGCCATTTATTTGAATCTTTACGTGAACGAAACGACGACTTTTCGTGGCTTTATGCAAACTAAAAATAATAAAGTTGTTAATCTACCTTAATTCCAGTGTTCTGGTTGTATACGGGAATATTTTCGTACTGTTCCACGTTCAGCATGAGACGAAGACCAAAGTTCGCTCCTGTTAAAAATAAAATATACTAGCATATAGGCAAGTGAGGGTGGACTACAAGTCTGAAAGTTTATCCTTCTGTGCGTTTACTATACTATGCTATGCTAGGCTATGCTGTTCTATGCTATATTATACTATCCTGTACTGTAGGCTACTGCACTGTACCGTACCGTACCGTACCATACTGTACCGTACCATACTATATCATACAATACTATACTATTATACTATACCACACTACACTAGACTACACTATCTTGGATTTATAAAGCTGACAGCAAACTTTTCTAACCCTAAGTTACCAGCTGGATTGGCGTGGTGTAAAGTGCAACTAAGCAACAGTGCAAATGCACACTATACTTTAAGATGGAATTGGAGCGGCGGTTGAGACAAACGAATATAGAATATGGGAAATCTGGATAAAATTTGTGAAAGAGCTATGTTTTGACTTTTGAGCATTGTTTTAGTGGTCCGTGCACTGCACGAAAAGAAGCGCACGAGCGAGATCATAGACGAAAGGCGGAAAGAGTGAGAATGAAGAAGGAAGAGAGGGAGGGTTCTCACCAGATTTTATATATTCAGATTCGGGCAATCCTGTCAACGGCGGTTTTAAATTATTACACTGTTTTTTATATTGTGTATATAGTCCGTGTTTTCAGCTCCGTGTTTTACGCGTCTCGCCGTTTAAATTTATAAATTCGATGGAAACTATTTGCTGACAAAATAGAAGCAGGATTTAGCGCGTGAGGGTCGTTTAGGGTTCAGGTTAGGCGTCGTGAGGGTGATTAGGATTAGTTCTAGGGTTAGTGCAGTCATTCTGCTGAAATTGAAGCTGGATTGATGAAAATGTTCTTGCCTAACTGGAGCTGGATTGACGAAAAAATTGTTATCTAAATAGAAGTTGGATAGCAACTATTGAACGACGCGATTGACATCAATTATTTCGACCCTGAAAACAGTGTTTTGGAATTTATGACCGCCGTCGGAATTTAAAACCGCCGTTGACAGGATTGCCCAGATTCGTATCTGGGGAGGGGTCTGAAGGGGTAGAGGAAGTCGAGAGAAGAAGGTAAGGAAGAAGCTGTGGCCAGAGGATTAGTCACCATCACTTTTCCGTGGAAAGTTACGCCCATGCTTGAAATTATGGACAACGTGGACAAACATTTGACGACAATGTCGACATACTTGGAGTCTTATAAACTTTATCGTAGGCCTATAACTTTTTTTATCGAACTCGAATACGCTGTTATTTTAAAGTACGCGCTAATGCTTAACAGTTCAGCGAGAACTTTTACATGAATAGGGCCTATTCATAAAAGTCCATTAACTGTACGCTTAGCCTAATAACGTCATAGGCTCCATTATAGATGTAAAAAACGATGAAAATAAAATTTAAAAGCGGAAAAACATCAATTTGCAATAGGTCTGCACACTGGTTTGTTTGACATATTAGTATCACTACGTTCTTTTGTTTTGATTGTGAGTTATGTCGTCATAATTATTTAAACCTTTTTTCTAATGCTTAGGCTAGGCCTACTCCATAATTTCTATTTGTTTAAATGACGGCTAAGAATTTATCTTCTAGTGGTTTTTTTACATAGGCCCTAACATAGTTTTCTCAACCAAATTGTCTCTGGCTTGCCGAAACTTCGGCCCCTTTAGGGTCTTCTGCGTGAATCAACAAATCCCCCAAAATAATTTGATGTAGCCTAATTACGAGGACCTGCATAGGCTAATCATGGTGGTAACAGAATAAAACGTGAAATATTATGTTATGTTAGGTCTTGATTGAAGCGAACATTTATGTTAATGTAGACTGTAGAGGCAGGGCCGGATTTGAACAGAGTGAGGCCCTAAGCAATTTCAATTATGAGGACCCACTTAAGAAAAAACAGATAAAATGCATATTCCTAAATCTACATATATTTCTATTTCGGCAAGAATTCTTTTAATAAATCCAGCAGCAGTGTCTGAAGAAAATACGAGATAAGAAATGGACTAAAATAAAAGTCTGAACAGAATTCATGTTGGAAGCATGCGAAAGATAGATTTCTGGTGTCTACAGGGTGCGCCAAAAAAAAGACCCCCCTAAGATTTTTGCCAATATCTTGACCAAAAGTAAGAATTCCCAAATGAAATTTTACAGTCTTAAAGACAATTCATATTTACACATGATGGCCAGATTTCATAAAATTATTTCAAACACAACAAAAGTTATGCCACTTTTAGTGAAGCCACCCACCGTTTTTTGACGATTCAAAAACGCGACGCAACAAAAAGTAATAAAAATTCAATCTAATTATTATGGCCAATATCTTGGCCAAAAGTAAGAATATCAAAATGAAATTTTACAGGCTGAAAGCAAATTCATATCTGCATATGATGGTCAAATTTCATCAACATATTTCCAAAAGAACAAAAGTTATACCACTTTTAGTGAGGCCACCCCCCAATTTTTGACAATTTAAAGACGTAACGCAGCAAAAACACGATTTTATTAAGTCTCATCTCAAATAATTATTATCAAATAGCCTTGGTATTGACAGCTGATCATTATTATTACTATTTAAAAAAGAAACAGGGTACCAGCGTAGCTGCACGTCACTGAGAAGTCACTTAGCAAGATGACAATCAAATTGGTAAATAAGGAATAATAAGGAATCGGTCAGATTAATCAACAGGTCCATCAAGAACTTTGCAAAGAGACTCAACAGAAGTGTTGGCACTGGTGGTGGGCACATTGAACACAAGTTGTGAAGCACTACCAAGTTCATTTGACAACAGTTATTTGAGATGATACTTAATAAAATCACGTTTTTGTTACTTTTTGTTGCGTTACGTTTTTGAATCGTCAAAAACGGTGGGTGGCCTCCCTAAAAGTGGCATAACTTTTGTTCCGTTTGACATATGTTGATGCAATTTGGCCATCATGTGTAAATATGAATTGTCCTTAAGCCTGTAAAATTTCATTTACAAATTCTGACTTCTGGTCAAGATATTGCCAAAAAACCTAGTTTTTGTTGTGTTTCGTTTTTGAATCGTCAAAAAACGGGGGGTGGCCTCCCTAAAAGTGGTATAACTTTTGTTCTGTTTGAAATATTTTGATGAAATTTGGCCATCATGTGTAAATATGAATTGTCTATAAGACTGTGAAATTTCATTTAGAAATTCTTACTTTTGGCAAAAATATTGGCAAAAAACCTAGGGGGGTCTTTTTTTTGGCGCACCCTGTAGAGTTAACACTGTCTTTACACTGCGAACAGTCTTAAAAAGAACCAAAGTAAAAATTCAGTGGCTTTTATAATTTA
The DNA here is from genome assembly GCA_945859605.1 of Lumbricus rubellus. Taxonomy (NCBI): domain Eukaryota; kingdom Metazoa; phylum Annelida; class Clitellata; order Crassiclitellata; family Lumbricidae; genus Lumbricus; species Lumbricus rubellus. The sequence goes on from OX243819.1 coordinate 1,562,728, forward strand.
GAAATTCATTTTTGGAGGCCCCCAAGATTCCGGAGGCCCTAGGGCCTAGGCAGTTGCCTAGTTGGCTAACAGGTAAATCCGGCCCTGTGTAGAGGCCTACGGCAATCGCGACATTGAAATTTATCGTGGTGGTTCTAATTATGATGACGATGGTGATGACGATGACGGGGTGTGACAACGATGACGATGTAGGCGACGAACCAGTTTTTTGCGATGACAGTATGCGGTTTTCGTCTCCGTTGAAAGTGTAGCAGAGACCGAGATCCGTGAGTTCACTGCGAATATCAGTTTCATTGCACGCAACACCATTCCACTCGCAGCTAAATAAGCAGGCACTTGACTTAGGCTTAGTTCCATTTTTCTTGTATACTTGCATATAGCTATTAGCCTACAACGGTCCTCCCAATATGAATCGTAATAATTTATTACCATTGTATTATAATGGACTAGAAAACGACAATGCTTCTCAAAATCAGAATTTCGTCGCCTCAGAATTATCTTCGCATATCTTCACTTTTGTGAATACCGAGATGATCGAGGTTGAATTTTTGGTAAGATTTTACGGAAAAAATTGAGTTGTAAACAATTCGTTTTAAAATATTACCGTACCTTTTAAAATTATTTTTTGAGAAATTTGTGAAATTTTCTTATAAATTGGATTTAAACCAATTGAAGTCATCATGACGATAAAAATATGAAATGATAGGCCTAAAAGAAGGCAATAGGCCTACACAATCATCTGCGAGTTTGTTTGTTTCAATTTTAGCGATTTTAATAGGCTACTCTTTTTAATAAAAAGAACGCTTTTATTCCCTGTACATACAACACTATGATAGGCATACAACGAAGTATTGATGTCGTATCTCCTTATCGTCCACTCAACGACGAGCTTTCTCTGGACATACGCCAGTGCACTTTTAAAACCGTGAATTGGTGCTGGAGATACGGCAAAAATAGATTGGAGATACGACAAAAAATCATGAAATGGACAAACGACAGGTAGTTTTCGTTGAATATCTTTAAAACAACTTGCTGTATCTCCTAACGAGTAAAAGTGACCAAAGATAAACACATTGTTGTACAAATCAAGTCTAAATTCGATTTTTTTTGTGGAGATACGCGAAGATAATGTTCTGAGGTGACGATTTGTTTATGGCTAAAAACGCTGATTGTGTCGAATCACTGTAACTAAGCCTATTACTGCTCTGGTTGCATTTCTTTCATCGGCAGTTCAATCGATTGGTTGCTTGCAAAACGTAGAAGACTTTTAATTGGACAGAATTTCTACGATGACCATGACGCTGAGTTTCAGTTTCTATGCCATCTAAAAAAGAGACCTGATGGACAGGCGGTCTGCGCTGTAGCATAGCTACTGTGGTCACGAACGGGTCGGCCTCTTCGTCCTCGTCGCTCCCGTTCTCTCTCTCAGCTGCTGTCGTTGCTCTTCTCCTTCTGCTGTAGGGTGACATTGAAAGCAACCCTGGACCTCCCTCTGGCAGAGCTCAGCTTAATAAGATATCTTCTAAGCCAACAGTCATAAAAGTCGGCAGTTTCAACATCCGTTCAGCCATCCGTCGTTCTGCTATTATTCATGACCTGATGAGAGACGAGCAGCTGGACATACTTGCTCTCTGTGAGACATGGATATGCTCGGACACGCCTGATTGCATTAAGCGTGACATTGCACCTGAAGGATTCTCCGCTCTTCACGTTCATCGAAGTGGAACGGCTGCTGGTCGTTCAGTAGCAGGCGGGGGTCTAGCTGTAATCTAAAGATCCACGTTAGATGTCAGCATCCACTCTCAACCAGAAAGACTCTCCACGTCATCATTTGAAGTTCAGCTCGTGCGACTAGGCAGAAGACCCTCTTCAATAAGTTGACAATAACTCTGACTGCATCTTCCTCTGGCGGCTGACTATCCGCGCCTCACATTCACATTTCGGTGTGACCTTGCGCCCGTTATAAATTTATAAATTTAATAATAATAATAATATTATTATTATTATTATTAGCCGTTCCAGAATACAATTTTTTAAGTCTCCGGATAATTTTTTGAAATCCCAAGGGATCTGAGATACCTCAGTAGTAGTTAATCTTCGCTTCTGGATGTCTTTTATTATTTCCTGAGGGGGTGCTCGGTAGTACAGTGGATAGCGCGCTGGACTGTCGACCAAGAGGTCGGGGGTTCAATTCTCCGCCGGGGCAGAAATTTGTAACGAGATTTCTGTTCCTCTAGCCGACTCAGCTATGATGAGTACACGGTCAGTGGATGATGAGACGGTGAGGGAGAGGATTGGCCACTGCCCTTTGGATGTCTTTTATTATTTCCTGAGGGGGTTGCTCGGTAGTGCAGTGGATAGCTCGGTAGTACCGTGGTTAGTAGTCTTTTATTATTTCCCCCTGATTCCTCCTCTTCTCCTTTGGGGTATTTTATTATTTCCTGATGCAGAATGGATTCTTTGGCTTTTTTGAAGAAGCCTGATATTGAAGATAAATTAAGTTTAAATGGTGCTAAAGGATAAGCTGGGGTGTTTTTCATTGAAGAAAATATCAGCTAATAAATCAGTCTGTTGTATAAGCCTTTATATGCAAGCCGTTTTATCCCATTGGCGCATCATACTCAGCGTGCTCTGTTTACACATCCGCTTTAAGCCAGCGGCTGCAGCAGCTCGAGAGAGAGCGCGAGACAAAGCAGATGGTGTGATTCATGACCATCTGGCTCGCTCAGTCACGACAACGTTGACCTAGGCTACATGCGTAGTATACGTTGTAAGACAGGTAAATTTGGAGCATTGCCAACGGTCTGTTGTAGGCTACATCTCACAGTGGCTTTTGATTTTGCGATAAGCTTAGTTGCTGTGTAAATCAGTTCAAAATGGCTAAATTCTTTAAAAATGTGGCTAAGTTTTCAAACGATGCAATCCGCCTGTCGATGAGTACCGAGTTTGAGAATAATAATGACGAAAAAGAACGATTCGAGGAACATCTATGCTCTATTAGCAACCGTCTCAAGGAACCGCCGAAGCGACAAAGACCTCATGAAAGACCAACCGCTGAATCTCAGGATAGTCAAATTTTTCGGGACTCGATTCTTCTTCAGATACGACTCAAGATTGCAGAATACGAGGAATATATTCTAAATCATGATAATGACTTCCCAATGAATTTAGACAACCCTACTTATCCCATTGACATGATGGATCTTACTTCGTTAAAACTAGCACATGCACAGTGTAAAGAGGAAGAAACTACAGCTACAGCGCTACATCAAGTCCTGGCATATCAGAGAGGTAGTATGTACCTTCACGCACGTAAATTTGCACCCCATGATCTACCTATTAAGTTATTTTATCCTATAGAATTTGGTGTAAACTACAGAACGGTACAACGATACACTGCGTTTGCCATACTCATAAACATCTATCCTCGCTTGATAATATGTGGACTATCATTTACTCAACTATCAAAACACCACAACCGGATCCTTCAACATCTCGAAACTGATATTGAACTCGCTGAGCGGTTGAGAGCTTCCGTCGCAGTTTCTCTTCAAAATAACTATTTTACAATAAATCCAACTCAGCCTCAGTCAATTCCCACAACTTTAAACCTACAACCAATAAATACTGATCCAGACATTCTTCACATAGAATCTGATATCATTGATAGAAAGCGACCTTCGTTACTGCTGGACGAACATCAAATTGACCAGTTTCTATAATTGCACAGGTTGCTTAATTGCACAGGTTGCTATGCTGTTACGACGTTTAATTTATCAGATCATCTCGCAGTCCGTGAAACAGCCAGCACCTGAGCAGAGACATTGTATACCTGTGTAGGCTACTACTGTGTTCATCATTCAACTATTATAATCAATCGGTTTTATATCTCACTGGATCTACGTGTTTCAGAGGACAATGGACTAACAAAAGCGAGAAAACATTGCCTGTTGGTCGTGTGTCAGTGTAGGTCTAGTTGCACGTGTTACAATAATTATATACTGTTAGATAATCGATTGCAGCGACTCCGCGTTTGTCGATGCATTCCACACATTCCATGGTGACGCTGATGTCGCCTGACTACATAGGCTAGTTGCACGTGTTACAATAATTATATACTGTTAGATAATCGATTGCAGCGACTCCGCGTTTGTCGATGCATTCCACACATTCCATGGTGACGCTGATGTCGCCTGACTACATAGGCTAGTTGCACGTGTTACAATAATTATATACTGTTAGATAATCGATATGCAGTGACTCCGCGTTTGTCGATGCATTCCACACATTCCATGGTGACGCTGATGTCGCCTGACTACATAGGCTAGTTGCACGTGTTACAATAATTATATACTGTTAGATAATCGATTGCAGCGACTCCGCGTTTGTCGATGCATTCCACACATTCCATGGTGACGCTGATGTCGCCTGACTACATAGGCTAGTTGCACGTGTTACAATAATTATATACTGTTAGATAATCGATATGCAGTGACTCCGCGTTTGTCGATGCATTCCACACATTCCATGGTGACGCTGATGTCGCCTGACTACATAGGCTAGTTGCACGTGTTACAATAATTATATACTGTTAGATAATCGATATGCAGTGACTCCGCGTTTGTCGATGCATTCCACACATTCCATGGTGACGCTGATGTCGCCTGACTACATAGGCTAGTTGCACGTGTTACAATAATTATATACTGTTAGATAATCGATTGCAGCGACTCCGCGTTTGTCGATGCATTCCACACATTCCATGGTGACGCTGATGTCGCCTGACTACATAGGCTAGTTGCACGTGTTAGCATATATACTGTATAATGCGATATGCAGTCACTGGCTTGTCCGCGTTTGTCGATGTTATCGATGCATTCCACACATTCCATGGTGACGCTGATGTCTACTGACCAAAAAGTTGATGATCAAAAAGTCCCCAGAAAAATTCTATATATATATAAATTATTATTATTATTATAACTTTTTTTTTCTAACTTTTTTTTTCTAACTTTTTTTCTAACTTTTTTTTTAACTTTTTTTTTCTAAGTTTTTTTTCTAGGTTTTTTTTTCTAACTTTTTTTCTAACTTTTTTCTAGGTTTTTTTTCTAATTTTTTTTCCTAGGTTTTTTTTTGTAACTTTTTTTCTAGGTTTTTTTCTAACTTTTTTTCTGGGTTTTTTTTTTTTTTTTTTTTTTTTTTTGTTTTTTTTTTTTTTTTTTTTTTTTTTTTTTTTTTTTTTTTTTTTTTTAGTCATCCGTTCCAAAAAGTCAAGAATTTTGTTTTCTCGAATGTCTTTTTCTTCTTAGAACAGGCTGCGAATGTACATTAGAACTTGTTATTACAGCGTGTTCTTATTCATAGAGAAGTAATGATTGCACAAGAGCTGCAGTAGTAGTAGTAAATCAGTTAAATTCGTATTATATTACAATGATATCAAGTCTTTATTGTTAACCCATGTATTGAATGACTCATCATAGCCTAACCATTTAACCAAAGACCGATTTCCTCTTTTTCTTATAATCTTCTCTATTTTAAATGTATCTTGCGTTGTCGATTGTAATTCTGGTTCATAAAATGTCCCTTTTATTTCTTCTCCATGATAGTCAGATATTTTATACGTTATTGGATCTGTGTATTGAATTTGTGTTATTGTAAAACCCTCCTGTGTCCAATTCTGTGTGTAACCTTTCTCAAATGTCTTTTTCTTCTTAGAAATTCTTACTTTATCTCCGACTGAAAATTTAGGTTTAATAGTTTCAGGTACAGCATCACCATACAGATTCATCCACACAACCCATTCGTTTGGTTTGATGCTCGCTTTAACAGGAGTCATTTTAATGGAAGAATGTCTTGTGTTGTTGTATAAACTAACCATATTATCTAAAACATCAATATATCTCTGAGTTGAGTTTGCTGTAAAATATTTAAACATCTTCTCTTTTACTGTTCTATTGAATCTTTCTACGATACAAGATTTCTCTTCATTCTCAGTTGAGTACAACTGCATACCTAATGATTTTACCTGTTTATTATAGAATTCTGTTCCCTTATCGACCCAAAGTTTTTCCCCCCTTCTTTTGCTCGTATTAAATATTTTAACGAAAGCATCTGCCACAGATTCTCCGCGCTTATCTTTTAACGGCTGAATAAATGCATACTTGGAGAATATATCAATGACGCTTAACAAATATTTCACACCAGAATTAAATTTAGCATAAGCCTGCATGTCAATTAAGTCAGCAGCCCAAACTTTGTCCACTCCCTGAACATAAACAACTCGCTTCCTGAACTTCCTGACTATAGGTTTATGCAATTCGTCAGCAAGTTGGTCTGTCCATCTCAGAGCTTTTTTTTCAACCCCATTCCAAAATGGGTCTTCGTCGATAATATTGGTTTTACTATAGATCGTTCAATTCGTTCGCGGAACGAAGGATTAGGTATATTATTTAATTCATCTATCATAGCTCTGTCAGCGACGTTTCTCCCTGCTGTATCAGTATGTTTAGCATAAGCCAGATCATGGCGATAGGCTGCTTGATCAACCCTATCTACTGGTTTACTCCAGTCTTTTGGCGTCCCATCAGGATTCAATCTCAAATCCAATCGAGTACCTGGACCCGTGAAAGAATGTCCTGGAAGATGCATTTCACCCGGGTACTTTGCCCATGGAAGTTTAATATTAGAAGTAGCAGAATTGAGAGCTGAGACCAAATCACCACCTGTAGCGGTGGACATTTTAGTAAACTGAGTTTTTCTAGCACCACACTCAACACATACACATCTAAGCATAGGTCTGCCATTCTTACTGACAACTCGTTGAATATCTCTACACTCAGTTTGTCGCTTACATTTTACGCAATACGAGCTGTGCTCCATTTTAATATAATATAATTAAAATGGAAGTCCAAGACCTATCATGGAATGAAGATACATCTAAACGCTTTAACAGTCCTCTCCTACCAAGAAGCATCAGAGGTTTGATCGTCGGTAAGTCTCAATGCGGCAAGACAATATTACTACTTAATTTATTACTGAGACCTGGTTGGTTAGACTACGATAACCTGCAGATCTTTGGCAAAAGTTTATTTCAATCAGAATATAAGATACTTAAGAAAGCATTCGAAGAGAAATTACCAAAGGAAGCAATTATAAGACTTTTTGATAATCGCGATGAGATAATGAAATTAAATGTATCACCGACCGCCGTAGTCGAGGAGATGTCTAAAAACATGGCCAAAAAATCGGATATAGAATGCAAGTTCTTTGAAACCTCTGAAGATGTTCCAGATCCACGAGACTTAAGTCGAGATAAGAAGAATCTCATGATTTTTGATGATTTACAGTTAGAGCGACAAAATAAATGCGAATCGTATTATATAAGAGGTAGGCATAGTAATGTAGACTGCTTTTACCTAGCCCAAAATTATTTCAAACTGCCTAGACAAACTATCCGAGAGAATGCCAACTTTATATGTTTGTTCCCTCAAGACCTTAAAAATATTAACCACATATACAGCGATCATATAGGTGTAGATGATATGACTATAGAAGAATTTCGAAAACTATGCAAAACTGCGTGGGATGAAACGCATGGTTTTGTGGTTATTGACTTGACTAGCAAAACAAATAAGGGTAGGTATAGAAGTGGATTAGATACATTTTACATTAAATAAAAGCAATAATAAAATGATAACAAAATTTAAGATTTTATATTCTAGGTTTAAAAATAGCTATCTAAAATGGAAACCCTTCTTGACGAAATTTTATCTAATACTCAAACGATTGCACGCAACACAGAGGCTAAAGAATCCTTTTGCATTTTGTTGAGCGAAAGGAGCACACGAATTCGAACGAAATTTAATCCACTAATCGAACTGGACAAAAGTAAAACGTATGAAATGGCTCTTGTCAATCTTGAAACTTACTACAGTTTTCCTAATATAGATGAAACAAATAATAAATTCGTATATTCGTCAGATAACGGTGTAACATGGGAAGATTTAGACATTCCAACCGGTTGCTATGAAATCGAAGACTTAAACGATTACATACAGAGAATTCTAAAAGAAGAAGGTCATGGACAATGTATAAAGTTGCAACCAAATAACAATACTTTGAAGGCTGTTTTGGAAATTGATGAGAACTATAAAGTTGATTTTACAGTACCAAATTCAATTAGTACCGTTCTAGGATTTCAGATTCGTGTATACTCCGAAGGATATAACGAATCCGAGCACATAGTCGATATAAACAGCGTGAATAGTTTACGAGTTACGAGTGATGTAATAGGATCATCGTATGCCAACGGAACTACGGAGAACATAATTTATTCTTTCTTTCCATCGGTCGGGCCTGGTTACAAGATAATCGAATCTCCTCACAATCTCGTATATCTTCCAATAACGCTATACTCTATTTCATCGATGGAAACAAAACTAATAGACCAAAATGGAAAACTAATTAATTTAAGAGGTGAGGAATTGTCGATACGATTTCACATAAGAGAGGTTTAATTTAAAGTTTATATTTAATATAAGATGAGCGCTTACGCTAAGGTCAAAGTTAATATTTCTGAAGGGCAAAAAGAGAAGATTAAGCGAGCTGTTCAAGTAGGAACTGGAGTGAGTATAAGACTTTCTCATGGAGATATAACTGGTGAGCACGTATTAGCTCTAAACCAGAGGCAAATTAACAAGTTAACTAAAGCGTATCAGAATGGAACTGGTTTGACAATTAAAATGGGTAAAAAGCAATTAGAAGACAATGCGAGAGTCGAAGGCGGATTTATTGGCGCTATTCTACCGTTCTTAGCAACAGCCGGAAAGTTTCTTCTGTCTAGTGTTCTTCCGAGTTTAGCCACAGGAGCCTTAACAGGATTGGGTTCTGCAGCTGGTTCCAAAATTGTCGATAAAATTAGTGGATCTTCGATCTCACACCCGATAAGTGGATCTTCGATCTCACACCCGATAAGTGGATCTGGCGTGCTGTACGTTAAGAAAGGAGGAATATGCTGTAAGATAGTGCCTGCTGGGGAAGGTCTTTTTCTATCTCCGTGGAAAAAGGGTATTTCGATATCGGGTTCCGGTCTGTTTATGAAAAGAGGAGCAGGATATATCAGCGGTGAAGGTCTTATCTTGGGACCCAATTCACCATTTAAAAATATTCCTATTCTTGGAATGTTACTTTAAAAAACCACTTATATAAATGTCTGGATACGGTCACCCAATACACAAATTTATCACCAAACGGAAGCCTCGTGTGAGTCCGATAATTTGGATGCCTAAAGTGGTCACTCACGCTCCTGCAAGACAACGAGCAGGCGACAGATATGAGATTTTTGCTCAGCAAGCGATAACGATTGAACCAAAGACAAATATTACAGTAGAAGTAGGCCTTGGAGTCCGAATGACCAGTGGAATGTGTCTAGTCTCTCTTAGACAGAAGTTGAAACAACTCAGACTGAGTCTTCAAGATGGTACTGTCCTAGAGGACGCAGAGGATATAATAATTACAATTCAAAACAACTCAGATTCACCAGTTACTATAAACGAAAAAGACTCCATATGTTATGTTAATTACTACGATGCATAAATTGTACGTTTTATGTTTACGTTTTATGTTTACGTTTTACGTTTACGTTTTACGTTACGTTTTAAACATTATAATAAAAAATGTCACTACTGAAAATTAGCGATCCTGCAAAAAGAGATTTTATTATCGAAGAGTTTTTAAAAACGAAAAAAAATATTAAACAAAACTTTCTCTCAGAGAGAATAGATGATCTTGGACTTCAACGAGAATTAACGAAAATCTACAAACCAATATTCGACTCTCAATCAGCAATTTCGAAAGAACAAAACGCTTTGCTGTCGACAATAAAGGATAATTCTGCAGCAACATCACTAGCTCTAAAAGCACTTCCAGATTCGTTGAAAACCATTCAATTTCCTCAGTATCCGTCTATAGAGGCATACGACGACGATGACCCAGTAGAAGACATTAGAAGGTTAGAATTAGGAAATATTGCAGTTGAATACCTTAAAAAATATGCTTCTGATAGAAGACTTGTGGACACAACATTCGGATTAAGATCAAGAGATGGAAAATTCTACATCGGTGACAGCGAAGCCTCAATCCAAGGAAATGATATTACAGTTGGAACCACAACTTATCAAGGAACTCCAGGATTATGGGAATTGTTAACGTTAGCTAATCCAAACAGTTCAATTTATGATAATCGTGATCTCGAAGAATACGCCGAGATTCTAACGAAAACGAATGCCATGAGTCAGCCAAATAAACCAAACAAACCTAAATCGTCTAGAAGTGTAAAATATGCAAAGATAATAAAACCCATATGGGACGATTACATAAAGTTAAGAGGTAAAACAGGAAGCGGAATAATTACCATTCCTTCAGATCCAAATGAATTAGTAAAACAATTAGAGTTGCGAATATATAGCTACAAAGCGGGAAATACGGGTGTAAGAAATGAAATTGTAGGTATGACGGATGAGTTACTAAGACAAGGAGTGATAACCAAAGATGAATATAAAAAATTGATGATCTAATTTAAAAATTGATGATCTAATTAAAAATTGATGATATAGAAATGCTGGTCCTTGCGAGAAGAAGTTATAAAAAAGTACACGTTGTCGGTGGAGCAGGAATATTCGATTCCATTGCAGGATTTCTCAAGAGGCTACTGACATCGAATGCAGCCAAACAAATTGCGAGCACAGCCGTCAAAGAGATTGGGAGTGTTGCTAAGGATAAGGCGATCGACGTTGGAAAACGATTACTCAATAAGATACTCCCACCAACCACCGTTCAGCAGCCTATAACTCAGGAAACTAAAGTCATTCTAGCTAGATTACTAGGATCGAATCCGCAAATGACGGGAGGAGCTATTAGAATTCAAGATCTCGTAAAACGCTTAAACGGAGGTGGTTTGAAAATGGCTTAAACATATTTTCTTATTTAAAAATATATGTATAATAAAATGCAATCCAATATTCTAAGATTCACAGAGCAACCATTGATCGATGAAGGTATCGAGCGATACGAATGGCATGAGTACGAACCTGTAGCGAGAACTAACCTTAACAGTTCTGGTGAAATAAGAATAAATATTGAATTACAAGACTTATACAGTCACCCAGCAGAGTCATATCTACAATTCGATGGAAGACTAATTAAAGCCGATGACACCGCATACGTTAACGCCGATTTAGTCGCTCTTACGAATAATGGGCTTATGTATCTATTCAGTCAAATATCCTATCAGTTATCTAATCAAGAAATCGAAACGCTATTTCATCCGGGTCAAGCTACAACGATGCTCGGTTTACTTACGTATCCAAACGATTTTCAGTTGACTCAAGGCTTAAATCAGCTGTGGTATAAAGACACTGCAGCGACTGCTGTTATTGCGGACAACCCCGGATTTGCCACTAGACAAAGCTTTCTCATTCGCAAACCAAACACTAAAGGAATGTTCAGCTTTATTGTTCCGTTGAAGCATATTTTCGGGTTTTGCGATGATTACGACAAGATTATTTACGGCTTTAAACAGACGTTGACTTTAGTTCGTAAAGCGGACGATGATGCAATATTCCGAGATAACGCTGCAGCTGCTGGAAAAGTTGCGATAAACAAAATTTCATGGTTTATTCCACACGTTATTCCTTCCGACATGGAACGAATGCAGTTGTATAAGACGATTGAATCAAAATTAACGTTGCCAGTTGCGTATAGAGCTCGTCAATGCGACACTATAACAGTTCCTCAGTCGACAAGTTTCAGTTGGAGATTAAGCGTTAAAACTTCACCGGAGAAACCTAGATATATCATCGTTGGATTTCAGACGGACCGTAGCGGTAATCAGGAAAGTAATCCAGCACTCTTTAATCACTGTGATCTCAAGAACATTTATGTTATGATGAATCAAGAAAGATATCCAGCTGTAGATCATAACCTATCGTTTCCTAATCAACAATTCTCCAGAGCGTACAGAGACGCGTCCTCCTTTAGTCAAAAATTCTATGGTATGGATAAGTTGATTACCCAAAGCAATATAACACCTGTAGATTATAAAGAATTATATCCGTTGTTCGTGTTCGATGTAAGCAAACAATCCGAGCGTTTGAAATCATCAGTCGTTGATATCCAGATTAAGGCTCTTTTCAATGCAGCAGTGCCAGCCGACACAGAAGCGTATGCTGTCGTAATTTCAGATAGGTTGCTGCAGTTCCAATCGGATGGGCAGAAAATGAGTGTTGTGTATGGAAAATTGATTTAAAGAATACTTATATATTATGAAGCTACCAGAGCTTAGAATGTTAGCCAAGCATCACGATGTTACAGGCACTTCACATCTCAACAAACCTCAAATGATAGCTGTATTGATTGAAAAGAATATTCTTCCGACGGACTACAAGTCTGTGTCATATAGACATGACACGTTGGGTAGTATCAGGAAACAACCGAGAAGAGTAGATATTATAGATCGAGAGACTGGCGTTGTTACCTCGTATCCATCGATGTATAAAGCTGCTAAGGCGCATGGTCAGAGTGCTGGTATAATAGCTTATCATAACGGAAATGTCTGGAGATATAGATACGAAATTAAAGTGTATGAGAGATAAAATGATATGAAATTAGTGGATCTTCGATCTCACAGATAAGTGGATCTTCGAACTCACAGATAAGTGGATCTTCGATCTCACAGATAAGTGGATCTTCGATCTCACATGTATTAATATTTTTGCGTGGTAAGATAAAATGGATTTAAAGAAAAGTAGTTTAAGAAACATGAACCATGTTGAACACTTGCTCGACTCATCGGTTCCTGACATTAAGGTTCCTACGCTTACCCCCACACCTGGTAAATACAAACCAGTAGCGCCTAAGAGAAAATACAAAAATAAGGTTAGAGCTAAATTAAATGATTTTGCGGATTGGTTACTTAGTTATGTGCCTGAACAAACAGAGGTTAATGAAAAACTAGAATCGTTGAAGTCAACTGTTTCCAGGATATTTGATAATATTAAAATTCGAGAAACGGCGTCAGCTATTAAAGGATTTACCAAGCAATATAGAATAGATGGAATTAATGGAATGGATGCCTCGTCGTTTCTTGATTTCGTCAGACCGCAGGTAGTTAATCTGTTGTCGAGTAATCGCCAAACAAAGGTTAATCTAGTTCTTATATGTACTATGGAACGAGTAGATATGAAATCTGGAGTAGTGACTTCTGAGGATATACCATTCGTTTCCAGGGCAGAAGTTATTTTAGAAGCAACCGACTTGAATGAAATATACAGCAGAAAAAAAGATAAAATCATGGAGTCTATTGCTAGTTTTCAGATGCAAGGAAGTAATTGGAGATTTAAAGCTGTTGTAAAATTAGATATCAATACGGTAAAATATAAACCCTTGAGAGGTAGTTCTTACATTCCACTTCCCGACTTTTTAGCTCATAAAAAGGCTATTATCAATATGAAAAACGACGACGAAGAATGTTTCAAATGGTGTATCACTAGAGCTTTGAATCCGGTTGTAAAAAATCCGGAAAAAATAACGAAAGCTTTGAAAGAACAATCGAAAAAACTTAATTGGAGTGGTATTGAGTTTCCGGTAGCGACTCATGCTAATGTGATAGGTAAATTTGAGAGAAATAATAATATTAGTGTTAATATATTTGGTTACGAAAAACATGTCTATCCGCTTTATCTGTCTAACTGTGAAAGCGATATTTGTGTAGATCTTTTGCTTATATCTGATGGAGAAAAAAACCATTATTGCTGGATAAAGAATTTTAACCGATTGATGACGTTCCGAACAGCAAATTCGCATTATTCAGCGCACTATTGTAAAAGGTGTATGAATGGTTTCACAACGACAGAAGCGCTTAACAACCATGATGAGTACTGCAAACACCATAACGCACAAAAAATAGAAATGCCAGAACCAGGAACTATGTTAAGTTTTAAAAATTATAACAATTCTATGAGGGTTCCGTTTATAGTCTACGCAGATTTTGAGTCTTTTGTAAAACCGATCGATACATGCCAACCAAATCCAGAGTTGTCGTACACTAATAAATATCAAAAGCATATTCCTAGCTCCTTTTGTTACCACATAAAATGTTTCGACGATAGTGTATATTCTCAAGATCCTGTGACGTTTACGGCTGAAAGCGAAGATGATGATGTTGGCCAAGTATTTGTAGATAAACTCACAGAGAATATAAAACAAATATATAATCAATTCAAATTCCCTAAGAAGATGATATTTACAGAAGAGGACAAGAAGTGTTTTGATGGAGCTACTATATGCCATATCTGTGAAAAACCGTTGGGCGAAGACCGAGTGAGAGATCACTGTCATCTTAGCGGTAAATTTAGAGGGGCTGCTCATAACATTTGTAATTTAGACTATAAAATCCCCAAGTTTTTTCCTGTAGTGTTTCATAATCTTTCTGGGTACGATTGTCATCTGTTCATTAAGAAACTGAGAGGTAATAATGGAGAGAAAATTAATTGCATACCTAATAACGAGGAAAAGTATATATCTTTTAGCAGAGAGGTCGTTGTTGATAAGTTTGTAAATAAAGAGGGAAAAGAGATTACCGTCAAGCGACAACTGCGTTTTATCGACAGTTTTAAATTTATGGCTTCTAGTCTTGATGCTTTATCGAGGAACCTAAGCAAAGACCAGTGTAAAAATATTGGGAAACGATATACTGGAAAGAAGCTCGATCTTTTGCTAAGAAAAGGCATATATCCTTATGACTACGTCGATTCATTTACTACCTTTAATGAAACCGAACTACCACCAAAATCCGCTTTCTATTCTAAGCTAAATGATTCGAATATTAGCGATGAAGACTACGAGCATGCAAAAACGGTATGGAAGGAATTTGGATGCAAAACATTCAGAGAATATCACGATTTATACAACGTTTCGGATGTTCTGTTGCTTGCCGATGTTTTCGAAAACTTTAGAGATGTGTGTATGAAGAACTATACGCTTGACCCTGCATGGTATTATACATCTCCTGGCTTAGCCTGGGATGCCGCTTTAAAATTGACAGGCGTGAAATTGGAGTTATTGAATGATTATGATATGATTCTGATGCTTAGGCAAGGGATGAGAGGAGGAGTGAGCACAATATCAAATCGTTACGGGAAAGCGAATAATAAATATATGAGCGATTTCAATAGTAACGAAAATTCTACATTTATCACTTACCTGGATGCGAATAATCTATATGGATGGGCTATGATCAAACCTTTACCTACTCACGGGTTCAAATGGATGAACGAAGATGAATTAAATAATTGGAGAAGTATTCCATGCATATTGGAAGTTGATTTGGAATATCCTAAAGAGTTACACGACCTGCATAACGATTTTCCGTTAGCCCCCGAAAGCATTGAGATTAACAAAGTCAAAAAGTTAATTCCAAACTTAAACCATAAAAAGAAGTATGTGCTGCATTACGATAATCTGAAGCTGTACGAGAGCTTGGGTTTGAAAATAACAAAAGTGCATAGAGGTGTACTATTCGAAGAAAGTGATTGGTTGAAAAAGTATATCGATTTAAATACAGCTCTTAGAACGAAAGCTACTAATGACTTTGAGAAAGACTTTTTCAAGTTAATGAATAACAGTGTCTTTGGAAAAACTTGTGAGAACATTGAAAATCGTGTTGATGTAGAGTTAGTGTGTCAAGAGGAGAGGGCTATTGAACGAGCCGCTAAACCTAATTATGAGAGATGTACTATTTTCGATGAAAATCTAATAGCCGTTCACATGAAAAAAACTAAATTGTACTATAATAAACCTATATATCTTGGCATGTGTATATTAGACTTGAGCAAAACGTTGATGTATGAATTTCATTACAATTACATCAAGGATAAATACGGAAATAGAGCTAAATTATTATTTACCGATACAGATTCTTTGACATACGAAATTAAAACTGAAGACTTTTACTCAGATATCGCAGGCGATATTAAGACTCGATTCGACACGAGTGAATACCCGAGAGATCATCCATCTGGTATTGAGGTTGGAGTAAATAAAAAAGTTATTGGAATGTTCAAGGATGAAGCTAGTGGGAAACAGATAAAAGAATTTATTGGACTCAGAGCAAAGTTGTATTCTTATAAGATGGCTGCTGGAGATGAGCACAAGAAATGTAAAGGTATTAAGAAGAATGTTGTCCAGAAAACTATTACTCACGAAGATTATAAAGACTGCTTATTTACTAAAAAAGAACAACAACGAACGATGAATGTTATTAGATCTTATCATCATGATATTTATACAGAAGAAATTAATAAAGTTGCATTATCTGCAGATGACGATAAACGGGTAATAATGGAGGATGGAATTCATACTTTGGCATATGGTCACTACTCGTTGAAAACTATTTAAAGAAAATATATATATATAGAATGGAAGTCTCTAAAGTGTGTTCCAAATGTAGGATGGAAAAAAACTTAAACGAATTTCATAAAGATAAATGTAATAAGAGCGGTTATTATACTAGTTGTAAAACGTGTAAAAATTCCAAAGTGAAGGAACTTAGGCAAAAATACTCGATACTAGAGACTAGGGAAATAAAAGATAAAAAAGTTTGCTGTCGATGTAGGAAAGAAAAGAACATTTTAGAATATGTAAAAAATAGATGTCGTAAAGATGGGAGAGATAATGAATGTAAGGAATGTAAATATAAATATAATCACTCGTATTCTGAAGCTCGAAAGCAATATGATCCTGAGTTTAAACTACTTAAAAATATGAGGAGTAGGCTTAGTGAATCATTAAGAGGTAAATCGAAATCACAAATGACGCGCCAACATATAGGTATTGACTTTGAAATATTTACTAAATGGATTGAATTTCAGTTAGAAGAAGGAATGACTATGGAAAATTACGGTTCGGTTTGGCATCTCGATCATGTTTTGCCATTATCGTCGTTCAACTTGCTAGACGAAGAAGAACTTCTCAAAGCTATGAATTGGAAGAATATTCGTCCACTGCTACCGGTTAAAAATATGCAAAAAGCGAACAAAATAGATCGCTGGTTATATGTAATGCAGGAAGTAAAATCGAATTACTTTTTAAAACATTTAGATGAAATATAAAATGAGTTCTAAGATCTACAAAGACATAAATGTTGAGGGTGTAGTACTACCGAATATTGCTTTATCTAACGTGGATCTAATCGAAGCGGCTAAGAAGCTAAATATTCCGAATTTTAGGGGTGTGTTCTTACGAGACGAGCTACCGAAGAAACCTAGACGGAATGAATGTGGAATATTGAATCTAGATGGTTCTAATGGGGTGGGCTCGCACTGGTGCTCTTTCTTAAAGAGCGGTAATGAGAAAATATATTTCGATAGTTACGGCCTTCCTCCCCCTCTGGAACTGATAAAGTATTTACGCCGTCCAGTGTTATATAACAGTGAGCGAATACAACCCGATAACGAAGTATTTTGTGGTCATTTGTGTCTGTATGTGACGAAGATGGTGGGTGATGGAATGAATTTCCAAGAAGTTATAAACGGCTTGCATTAAAAATTATTATTATATATAAAATGCCTGTCGATAAATTCGGTCACACCGATGTTGGTTCATCACAAAGAGTAATCGCTGGAGGTGTCACTCTTAGTCAAGTAAATGCTAGTTTTCTTCGATTGGATGGAGCAAACATCGCGACTGGAAATTTAAAAATGGGTGGTCACAAAATTAAAGGACTACCAACAACGAAACCTTTGACAGCAGCAATGGATGAGGTTTTAAGTTGGGGTCAAGCCATTGATTTGATAACGAATCACGACGATTCTCCGTCCAACGATAATCATTTGACGAATAAGAAATACGTTGATGAACAAGTTACATTGAAGGTGTCTAAAACTGGTGATACCATGACTGGTGATCTAATCTTAAACGTTGGCTCCGATCGTCTGCGTTCAATGGGTTGTAAGGACTTGAGAGGAGAAAATAAAGAATTCACTATTTTCTTAGGTAGTATACGAAATAAACTACAATGTTCGTTAAACAATCCTATTACATTACAATCGATGGATGGATTTCGTTTTAGAATAAACAATGAAATCATGTTAGAGATGGTTAAGTCACTCGATGGCACTCCTCCGTCTAAAATAAATGTGTATAAGTCCATCTTTATGCATGATGCTTACATTACAGGACTACACGAACCCAACAACGCCAGCGATGCAGCTACGAAGCAGTATGTAGATTCTATCTCAATCGGTCCCGCGCTTAGCATTCATTCTTTAACTTGGCAATTCTTAATCGCTAAAACTCACACAAGAGTTACTTTCGATAGTGTAAGATTCAAAACCGATGGTGTTATAAGTGCGGGAATGACCCGTTTCACTCCCGGTAAAGCCGGATACTATTTCGTTTCGACGTACATAGAATTTGGTAACAGTAGTACCGCTCCTGGTAACGTCTACCTGTATAGAAATGGGGCGAATTACATGCAAATTGCGGGCGGAGGGGGAACGGGAGCTGCGTTTAACAATTCAACCGGTAGTTGCATAATTTTCGTAACCAATACCGATTTTCTCGAGATATTCGCTTATTCGCACATCGCACTAAATATATTAGCTAGAGACTTTTCGGCAGTATTCTTACGACCTTAATTTCCTTGCTGATCGAAATAATAAAAGACTTCCAAAGGGCGGTGACCAATCCTCTCCCTCGCCGTCTCATCATCCACTGACCGTGTACTCATCATAGCTGAGTCGGCTAGAGGAACAGAAATCTCGTTACAAATTTCTACCCCGGCGGGGAATTGAACCCTCGACCTCTTGGTCGACAGTCCAGCGCGCTATCCACTGTACTACCGAGCACCCCCCTCAGGAAATAATAAAAGACATCCAGAAGCGAAGATTAACTACTACTTACCTCGGGTAAAAAAAATAGCATCTCATGTTATTGCCTCTTAAACATTTAACTTAAATATTTAGGGAATATTGACTGCACCATCGGCCCATATTATAGACCCTGATAAGTCGCAAATAGCCAAAAGATAGACTAATTTTCTGACGAAACCTAGTGCAAAACAGATTGCTAATAATCTGGAAAATTTACGTGTAGATGAGACGATCCTGTCGACGACCGAGCATTCTTACAACGTCTCCCATGTTGTACTCTACAAATGCAGAAATTTAAAAGGCGATGAATGTTCTGTGCAAGTTAAGCGAGAAATGGGGGTGTATGTAACAAAATTTACTGCAAAACACTAACAAAATAGTACATAAAGGCAACTGCAAATGCAATACTGAAGCACTTTTCGACAGCGACTGGAAGGTCGCAACAGTAGACCCTATTATTTCAGAGATGCATCGAGTCACGTTCTTCAATCATGGCATGCATCTTCATCACCGACATTAAAGCTATATAAAGTATTGCTACCAACGGTGAGAATTGTATTGTATTGCATAAGAACATTTATAAAGCGCCTCTACTAGGGTGAACCGTTCAGAGACGCTCCCAGAGCGCAAGGCCACGAAATAAATAGGTTTTGAGAAAAGAAAATGAGTGATTACCAGTCAACAGTTGAGATTGAGTAGAGGGAGACACGAGACAGTGTATTCCAAAGAGAGGGGCCAATTGATGTAAAGGAACGAGACTGAGCCATAGCCGTTCTAGTAGGAGGTACTAGAAGATCAAATCTATTTGAAGAGCGGAGTGGACGATGCGAGGAAGCTGAAACTGGCCTGTGAATTCCGTTGGCTAGATGTTTTGGGGCAAGACCCCAGTCTTTCTTTTAGCCCTGTAGTAAAGTCTGCTGTTCACACACCAATTCCAAGTGGATAATGGTCCACCCCCAGTTAGCCTACTTTTCCACAATTCTCACACTGTTGCTACCGTCAGCGTAAAAAAGTAATCCAGCCAATCAGCAATTATAATATTTATGGAACACACCATCAGTTCCTCTACAACACATTGTCAACGCAGCAGAAATAATAGAATTATATTCTCTAAAGGCAATATTCTGCATTTGCTTCTGTTTTTTCATAGTTTACTGAGGTCTGTAAACCTTTTTAGGACATGAATCTCTGCAGAACAATGGCTAACGTGTTTAGAGTTCCAGCGCTCACGCTATACAAACACACACAGACCAATTACAGTATACAGTATAATAGGCGTAATTATGCTGTCGTATATATTTAAATACAAAACTGCAGACGACGTTTGTAACTCACGAGCAGTGTCATTTAGAACGAGTTGCCTGAAGGAATCGCTTGGTAGACGGTCTCCAGCGTATTTTTCTCGGAGTTCTTCCCGCACTTTGTTTAAGCATATATCAACAGTTACTTAATGTAGTGACAAATGCCTAAATTTCTTCAGGTTTAGAAAAATTAGGTTAAAAAAATCATCATAGCAGAAGACACATAATATATTTAACTATAGGCCGAATTATGCTACCTACATGTACATGTAGATCATAATTATTTCTGAAAGTTTGTTATTCTATTTGTAAGTCTTCTCGAGAAAGGCTCTGGAACGGCACGCATTAGAGACAGAAGACATTTGGTAAAACATCCTCGTGCAAGTTTTTAGGTCAGCGCAACTATTTTCATCGCTCAGTTCACTTAAAAGCCTGAATAATGAACATTTTGAATTTATTATTTTGATGCGGTAGTTCAGGCTGCCATTGGGGCCAGGGTGGGAGCAAAACCCCTCATCTTTCTACATCGTACTTTTCAGCCGTTTCCATGCATAGAGTCACACTTACTCACCTGAAGCGTTACACCTAGACATGTGGGTGGTGTGTGGGTGGGGTAAAAGTGGTGGGAGTGTGGGTGTTGGGTGGGGATGGAGAATTATTTTTTCCGAGAAACGAAATTTCAACGGATGGTGGACCGGTGGAGGTCGGAATGTGGCATGGTGGGGCGGGGTGGAGATGGGGTGGGAGAAAGGAAACACAAATTTCACGGGTGGCGCACCGGTGGAGGTCGAAGTGCGGTGGGGTCTGGTGGGGTGAGGTATGGTTGGATCGGGTGGGTTGGGAGTGGATAGGGGTGTGGGTGAGTAAATTTTCCCGAAAACCCTAATTTCATGGGTGGCGTATCGGTGGGGGTCGGAGTGTGGAGGATGTCGGGGATAGGGGTTGATGGGTTGGGAAAAAAGATGGGGTGGGCAGTAGTAAGAGTGCGGATGGGGTCAAGTGGGGTAGAGAAGTAGAAGAATGGCCGGGAGCGGGGCGAATCTTAAATTTGCCGGGCAACGCTGGGTACCCCAGTTAGTAATAAACTTTAATTATTTTTAATTATGACATCCGTGACTCATTTTGAAGTCGCACATTGTGAACGAGTGCCACCTTCTTCGTTTTCCGGGAGGACTCCATGCTGTACATCTTGCTGAGGGTCCCGCCGCGGTGGCATGGCTTGGTGCGAACTGCATTCGCTAAAGAAAAAATGAACGAAGAATCAATATCGTGTTCCACCGGTTCATGAATAACTGAATAAGCTTACATTGTTTGCATTTACTTCCAAACATTTCTGGCTGCAAACTGTCTTCCCGAACTTAAGTGTGTCGTTACCTGTTTCAGGACATGGCGAATCAGTCATTATCAGGTTACGAATGGCTGCGTATTCAGGTCCTAAGGTGAATCCAATTTTCTCTGCCACAAATGTCACTTGTTGCCTTTCGTCATTGGCGTTGTTTAGTGTGATATTCGCAGCATTCCAATTGGATGCATTCGCCTGGAGCTGGTAAGTCAGTTCAATCAACTTCTGAGATGATTGAGAAGTGGAAAGGTTGGCTATCTGTATGGTAAGAATAATCCTAGGATGGCTTAGTCGATATTGGAACTGTAGACAGACCGTTCTGTGTAAATGAATCGGTGGAGCCAGCAGCACAGAAGTGTCCACATTCTTACTAAGCACAACTTTCATTAAGTTTTCTGAAAGAAAAACCAGACGAAATTATGCGATTGCCGTTTTCATATTCATTTTAATATGATTTGCGTAATCATCTGAAATAATTGCGATAAATTTTATGAATTTGATTTCTACTGTCTAAATAAGATTTTCTATTTATTTCTTAAAACAATTTATATCCTGCATTGAATGCGCAGACTACATAAAATAATAAAATTATTATTATAACAAAGAAGTAACCTATCCCACACAGAATTAAATTATTCGCCTTAAGTCGCCAGACGCAGCATATTAATTATTTTTCATCAACCCGGGTCCTTCTTTCAATCCAACTTCCAGTTGTTCAAGAATTCATTTAGGCTAATTAATCCAGTATCTTTTTCTGGAATAACTATTTTCTTGCCAAACCAACCAACTTCCATTCAAGTATCAAATAGCCTAATATTATTTCTTCAAATCGGCTACAGTGCTACTTTGTCAGCCATAACTTTTTCGTCAATTCTTCTTGTGTTTGAGTAAAATATTTTAATCAATCCTGTTTCCACTTTACCAGATGCCTTTAGTCAATTCAACCTATAAGCTTATACGCCCAACGCTAAAATCCTTGCAATGACAAATAATAATACTGAATTGCTAAAGATTTGGTTTCCTATGTTAAATCATTTATTTTATGAACCTATGTAGTGCCCTTCAGGAAACACACCTACGAGCGCTCCCAGCCCAGCCACGGAAACTGCGCACAAGCTAAATACTTACTTACTTAGTTCCTCTGTTCCGATCGGAGCATTGGTCAACAAGTCTTCGCCACTCCATACGGTTGCCAGCTACCCCTTCCGCCTAGTCCCAACCCAGCCCCATCATCTCCAGATCTGCATTAAATGTACGTCTCCAGGTGTTTCTTAATTGGTCTGCCTCTTCTTCGCTTTCCATCCTCCGGAACCCATATTATCGCTGTCCTCGCAATCCTCTCTTTTGGCAATCTAAGAATGTGTCCAGCCAACCTTCCTCTTCTCTCCATGATGACATACTCCAGGTCTCTTGATCCCGCCAATTTCAAAACCTCCTCATTTCTGATGTGATCTTTCCATGAGATGCCCAGGATGAATCGTAAACACCTCCGGTGGAAGACATTTAGTTGTTTTGTTATCTTCGCCGTTGTGTCCATGTTTCACTTGCATATAATACCACAGGCAGCACCAACGACGAATACAGTCGGATCTTCGTGTCACCTCCGCTCTCTCTGTATCCTGGTCTCCTCTCTCCCCGGCCGCTCTACTCTTCGCTCAGCAGCCAGCGGCCTCCTTGTCGTGCCTCGCATGCGTGGAGCCACTGCCCAATCCAGAAGCTTTGCTTATGTTGGCCCCTCCTGCTGGAACCGTCTTCCTCACAAACTTCGTCTTGAGCTTCTTAGTCTCTCTCTCCCTTTGTTTAGGAAATGCCTGAAGACTATGCTATTCGTTAGCGGCAGGGCTAACTAGGGTCGGGAGCGCTACTGAATCTGTGAGCGGCGCTATATAAATGTTCGATTACAATTACAATTACAATTACAATTACAATCACTATGTATCGCTCCTGATTTCCACACTGTTCTCATTCTTTGTAAGACCGCAGCTGCTTTACCAATTCTTGTCCTTACATCCACCTCTATTCCTCCATCCCTTTCCATATAACTGCCCAGATATGGAAAGTGAAGAGTCAGCTAAATAAATAGGTGTTATTATCTTTAAGGTATGATTTAGGTGTTCTCAAACTAGGCTACTAGTCCGGTATCATTACTCGATGTTCGTTTATCTTGAGGAAACCCAATCGCTTAATTACTGACTGATTGCATTGTCAGACTAAACCATCATGCCCTGCGTTTTCAACGGCAACGGTGTCAACAAAGAACCTTTGCATGTATAGATTTTACCTTGGCAGAACGGAACAGGACAGTATTCCATTCGACCGCTGGATTCGCTGATGTAGCACCAAGGCAGGTAATCGTAAGTTCCATCGAAAGAGGGATTGCGACAGTAGTTGCTGATATCTTCTAGAAGCACATCCTGTCCTATCTGGTTAAAATTGAGAAAAGAGTCAGCAAAGTAGGATACGTCGCCGAAAAGATGGATGTGTTGATCCTGTTGAGTCCACAGCATACATGGTTTTCCACTGAATGTAACGTTCTGTGTACCTACGTAGCTCCTCCCATCTGCGTCTGAGACACAATCGTGCCGACCTGCAATTCCTACAATTCCATACCATTATAATATTCATAACCTACTCTAGCTTGCTCGATTTACGGATTTATAAAGCGTCTCTGAAGTACAGCCTAATCAGAGACGCTCCCAATGCGAAAATCTCTTAGAAAAGGAGTAGTCTTATGAGAACCCGGCAGAGGCAATAGTTTCCGCAGATTAGAGCACAGCACGAGTTGTAGCAGGAAGGTCATCTCAAAGCAAAACGCCAAAGTAAGAGTTCAGTCCGTGGGGAAATAGAGAAGAATATCTTACATGCATAGTTGAATACTTTTGGAAAAGGCGTCAGAGAGAATACTTCTCGTTAAACAGGAACACATCAAAGTTCCTGCATCACAGTGCCGTCACTAGCCAGGACTTTCGGAGACGAGGAATTTGAATGAACAGATCCAGAGCAATTCAGTCTGTTCATCATCATCATCATCATCATCATCATCATCATCATCATCATCATCATCATCATCATCATCATCATCATCATCATCATCGTCGTCGTCGTCGTCGTCGTCGTCGTCACCGCCGCCGCCGTCACCGTCACCGTCACCGTCATCGTCATCGTCATCATCATCATCATCATCATCATCATCGTCGTCGTCGTCGTCGTCGTCGTCGTCACCGCCCCCGCCGTCACCGTCACCGTCACCGTCACCGTCATCGTCATCATCATCATCATCATCATCATCATCATCATCATCATCATCATCATCATCATCATCATCAACAACAACAACAACATCGTCATCATCATCTCTCCGCTATCATCATAATTCCATCATCATTATCACAGATGGCGCTGATCCTGTTGTTATCACAACATCATTATCATCCGGACAGATGGTTACCGGTTTGGTTCGCCCGTGAAGCTGTTGCCACCCAACGCGTTTCCTTGTCGGATGCGTCATAATATCCGCAGCTGTCGAGGTTCGTGAAGTCGCACGACAGGTTATTCGTTGGCACAGGAGCTGTGGGATTGAGACATCAAAATAATCAAGTTCATAACAATAATATTATAGGCATAGTTTTGTTCTAATTATGTCGCGTTATAAGCTGTCAATCATTTGTCAGTACTAACATTTCTGGTTTCAATTGACCATCGCTGCTTTTAACTGTAAGACTTTTTGGACGTCAGATTAAATGCAAATGTGTAGGCCTATAATAATTAGGGACCACTTTGAAATATTGTTCTGTATCCGCTACCTGTACTTAATACCTATGTTATATTTTCTTTCTTTGGCTCACTAAATAAATAAATATTATGAACAAATAAAATTTGCAAAGTCAACATTCCGCATTCTGTGCAAGATATTGCGCTCGTTCTGTCATGTAGGCTAGAGATTGTCAGGTGTGTTCCCGAAACTCGTAAATGACTTATCGATGGTCAGTGGCGTAGACAAGTGGGCTTAAGGGGCTAAACCCCCATTGGGTTAGGAAAAACGTTTTTTAAAGTTATTTGTCCACGTATATAAGAAAAACGAGCATTCTGGACATAAACCTCTACTTATAAATTCCTGGCTACGCCACTGCCGATGGTTTAATACTAAACCATGCATATCGAAATAGTAATTTATACATTTTGTTTGAACGAGGCCTACGCATAGCGCCTCAGTCCTGTTTTAAATAAATTTCTAGAACTGAAAGCCCCTTCCTTCCACCCCCCATCCTAACTTACTTCCAATCGATAAATTTTCGTCGCCTGAGAATTATCTTCGCGTAGCCTATGTCCACTTTTGTGAATTCCGAGAAAAACGAGGTAGAGGTTTCGCAACTTTGGACGACAAAAAAGATATCCAGTGCAATAAAACTTCAGGCAAAGACGTAATAAAATTATTAAAGCATCGACATTAATTAAAGAATGTTGCATTAAAAATCATACTGACGAGAAAAAATATGAAATAATAAAAGAAAGCAATACACAATCATTTGCGACTTTGTTCGATTCAATTTTCGCAAGTTTAATACCCTTTTTTAATAAAAGAACGTTTTTATTCCCTGGACATACGACACTATGATACAACAAAGTGGGCACTGCATTGATGTCGTATTCTTATCGTCCAATCAACGACGCGCTTTCTTTGGACAATGGACATACGACAATGCACTTTTAAACCGTGAATGCGGCACTGCAGATACGGCAAACTAAATGGAGATAGACTACGACAAAAACAACATTGAAATTGGACATACGACAACGTCGACAAGTAGTTTTCGTTGAATATCTTTAAAGCGAGCGGCCGTATCGCTTAGTTATTGAAACTGAAGGAAGAGAACATGCCAAACTCCACTGATCAAGTCTAAACTCATTTTTGAAGATAATTCTGATTTATTGACTGTTTTTAACTGCGAAGGAACGCTTCGACAGCTGCACAAACACATTTAGAACTGCACATTTTTTGTACCAGTACAACTGGGAGCCGGACATTCCCTCCGGACATATTCCCCCCGGACATATTCCCCCCAGGACATTTCCCCCCCGGACGTTTTCCCCCCGATTTTGACTAGGACATTTACCCCCGGACAATTCCCCCTCTGTACATATAGTATACATACATACATACATACATACATACATACATACATACATACATACATACATACATACATACATACAATGTATGTACACTGTGTCCGGTTAAAAAGTAGCCCCCACAAAAAAGTGTCATAACTCGGTCAAAACGTTTGGGATTTGTCTGAAATTTCAAACACAGCAACAGGGACCATATTTACACGAGATTCTAAAACCGATTAGAAATATACGTGAGTTTATTAAATTTATAAGTGTTTGCGTTGGAGCACCGACAAATTGAACTTTCCAACATGGAAAACTTGAAAAGAAGTGAAATTCAGCTAAATATGCTGTTCAAAATGTCCATCTTGTTCACGGACACACGACCGTAGATTAGACGCTACTGTTTGATGGTCCTGTCGATGATCACCTGGTTAAACAAGTGCCAATCTTCAAACAGACGCGCCCTACGCCCTACGGTTATCGATGTCATGAATACGCGTGAACAAAAAACGCGCTCCTCCAGTAAATGTATTCCGGATCAAAGTCTGGACTGCTGGACGGCCACAGCTGCAGGATATGAAGCGGAGTGTCTTCCGGGATAGCTATTAACCTACTACGTCTAGGATCGTGTGTCCGAGAACAAGAAACACATTTTTTGGCACCATAATAGCTGAATTTCACTTCCTTTCAGGTTTTCCATGTTGGAAAGTTCAATTTGTCGGTGCTCCAACGCAAACGCTCATAAATTTGACAAACTCGCGAATATTTGCAAACGACTTTGGAATCTCGTGTAAATATGGTCACTGTTGCTGTGTTTAAAATTTCAGACAAATCCCAAACGTTTTGACCGAGTTATGACACTTTTTTGTGGGGGCTACTTTTTAACCGGACACAGTGTATGTATATATGTATATGTACAGAGGGGAATTGTCATACATACATAAATTACATACACACATACATACATATATACAAACATATACATACACACATACATACATACATACATAGTACATACATACATGCATACATACATACATACATACATACATAAATTACATACACACATACATACATACATACAAACATATACATACATACGTACATACATACATACATACATAAATTACATACACATACATACATACACACAAAAATACATACATACATATCATTACATACATACATACATACATACATGCATACATACACACATACACACATAAAGTACCTACATACATTCATACATACATACAAGCATGCATGCATGCATGCATGCATGCATACATACATACATACATACATACATACATACATACATACATACATACATACATACATACATACATACATACATACATACATACATACATACATACATACATACATACATACATACATACATACATACATACATACATACATACATACATACATACATACATACATACATACATACATACATACATACATACATACATACATACATCGTTTCTGCCTATAGGGAGAGGAAATGTCCTAGGTTGAGAACATAAACGTCCGGGGGGAATATGTCCGGGGGGGGAAAATGTCCTACATTCAGTACAACTACACGCTACAAAGTCATATTGCGCCGTTCGGAAACTTTTAAAAGTGTTTTTAAAGCTTTACTGCGTAGTATTACCGTTTTGCTGACAGTTTCCGAATTTCAAGCTGATATTGTTAATCGTAGCATTATCCTTGAAGTAAACGCTGAACTGGATTTGAGAAGCATCCTTGTCGAGTGGAATTTGAAACTCTCCGCGAATTCTGTCATCCGTAACGCTGCCGCTTGTGAACACAGTTCGGTTCCATACTGTGCCGTTCTGCGATTGCTGAAAAAGTTTCACCTGAATGATAGATGGCAGAACAAAGTCCACCGTTAGACAGACGATCCCAACATTTACACTGAGGACATCTGACGTCCACTGAGCTGCTTGATAATCAGATTCACGGACGTTGCTTTCCAAGTTCCTTTCCAACTTCAGCGGGTAACCTGAACAATGAAGTAGTGAACAACATTATGTTGTGTAGGCCTATGCATCATTTGAACAGTTTAACGATACCAGAACGATTTATATTGGCCAGAATAATTAAATTGTTTTTGTAACTTTTTGTTGCGTCGCGTTTTTGAATCGTCAAAAAACGGTGGGTGGCCTCACTGAAAGTGATGTAACTTTTGTTCTGTTTGAAATATTGTGTTGAGATTTGAACCATTGTACGTAAATATGAATTGCCTTTAAGACTGCAGAGTGCCATTTAAAAATTCGTATGTTAGGCCAAGATATAAGCTAAAAACCGTAGAGGATTACTTTTTTTGGCGCACCCTGTAAACTGAGCTAGAAAGATAAATATTCCGAAGATTCTTACCATGTGCAGTGTTGTTCTGCTGGATGGTATACTTAACGATATCCACGCAACGACTCAGTTCTACGGGAAGATAAATCTCCAGCATATCGGTTGAAGACCAAACGGACTCCCGTTCAAGAGTGACCATGACTTCAGACACTGTTCCATTTGCTTTGAAGCTTACCTGCAGTTACATCGGCCTAATTATGTCGCAGTATATGCTACGATTGAGTTATTCATAATAATCAAATTCAGCATCGGAATGCAGTGGATGCCGATTGGTACCGTAGGTTATAATACTACGCTGAACCAAATAAGTGTTTCAATGTTGAGGAGAAGATTATGTTTCATACGTTCCTCGTGTAATTTTCTGGTAAAAATATTAATAATCGAGATTGCAAAATGTATTCCATTAACCAATCATAATATTATGACATGAACGAGCATAAGCTTACATCATAATTATGTATACATGAATAATTTCATGCATTCATGCATGCATAGCATTGCATAGTCTACATGAATGTACACGTGTCAATCAAACAAAACTTCATCTAGCCTCTTCAAAACATCTACTCAGACGCGGATGTAAGCTTATGTTTCAAAGTCTTCGTGAACGTCAACATAATATTTTATGATAAATTTCACTTTTTGCATTAGCCTATGCGTGCACAGTCATGCACATGAATAGGCTTGTAAAAATATTTCGTGTGAATAATAATGTGCAACGTGCAAATGAATGGGTCTACGTGCCTTCCTGCACAGCTACAGATAATACACGATGTTTCCAAAGTCACACACCAATCATAATTATACAGTTTAGTTTATATGAGAAAAGCGCAAGAAACTAACATTTACAAATCTATTTGAGAGATCAACGCAATTCGCTGCACTGCTATTGGTTATTTGCAGAAGTGCATCGAAACTTCCAATCGCGTTCAGGTAAATTGTTGTGGTGACATTGTAAACTCCCGTCATGTTGATCGCACCATATAGATCGTAAACGACGATCAATAAACCTAGAAGAGGAAATTCAAGCAAAAATGTAGACTACGTTCGTTTGAATTAGCCTAAGACGCATACAAGCGGAAAGTCATTTCCTTAAAAATCACCATTTTCAGCAGCCGGAATGGAAATCCTGTAGTTCGGTTAGGCTACCTTTTATGGAATGGGATGAACTACTACAAAAAGGTAACGAAAGACAATGTTCACATCTTTGTCGGGATGTGTCAAGTACTCGGATTGGTCGATCCCTATGGTCGGCTGATAGGGAAGTTATCTCAGTCCCGTTTGCTCGTACCCCATCATGCAGAGTCATGCTTTTTCTGTGGTTGGCCCGGTGGTATGGAATTGCCTCCATCCTGCTCTGCGCCTGTTCCCTAGATCACTCTCTGACACATTCTATAGGCCTAAGCACTTAAAGACTTCTGTTTAGCCGAGGCGCTGTATAAATACTTGCGGACGATTCATCCCCATTCATCCAGCGGACGATTCATCCAGTGTACGATTCATCCAGTGGACGTTTTATCCCCGGACAATTCATCTAGTGGACGATTCATCCAGTGTACGTTTCATCAGTGGACGTTTTATCCCCGGACGATTCATCCAGTGGACGGTTCGTCCACGGACGATTCATCCAGCGGACGATTCATCCCCGGACGATTCATCCAGTGGACGTTTCATCTCCGGACGATTCATCCCCGGATGTTTCATCCACGGACGAAAATTTAATGCACGGGTTCTAAACTATGCTTGCAGTTAAATCCATCCAAAACCCAATTCATTTGGCTTGGCGGTCGCAGGCAATTGGCTGGTCTAGACCTGCACCATTTGGCTCAGACTTTCCCCCACATTGCTTTCTCTCATACAGTCCGTGATCTTGGAGTGACACTTGACCAAGAACTAAACCTCTCGCAGCATGTTAACCTAGTAACTCGAAGCTGCTATTATCAGCTCCGCCAGTTGCGTGTTGTCCTGCGGTCTCTATCTCACGATGCTGCTGTGGTCCTTGTTCACGCGTTTGTAACCAGCAGAATTGATCATTGCTGCTCAGTTCTTGTTGGTCACCCATCTAGCTTAATAGGGCGTCTTGACCGGGTCATGCGCTCTGCTGCTCGGCTTATTGGTCATATTCCAAAATTTTCCCCGGTCTCTGCCTACATGCGTAATGTTCTGCACTGGCTTCCTGTCTCGCAGCGCATCTCATACAGAATAGCAGCGCTTGTCTGGCGGTGCCTCACTGGCTGTGCTCCATCCTACTTATCTGATCTTTGTCGCCCTGTCTCCGACATAGCCTCCCGTCGAGCTTTACGCTCTTCGGCCAATGGGGAGCTGCTGGTCCCTCGAACCCGCTGTGCTACCAGGCAGCGTAGAGCCTTCTCGGTTGTTGGCCCGTCCACATGGAATGGGCTCCCGCTTGCGCTACGCTCGCTACCTCGGAATAATTTGCCTGCCTTCTACAAGTTACTTAAGACCTATTTTTTTAGCCGTGGCTGGGCTGGGAGCGCCTCTGAGTAGACTTCTTGAAGAGGCGCTATATAAGTTTTCGGAATGAATGAATGAATGAATGAATGAATATATAGGCCTCATAAAAGAACTGATAAACCTATGAAACATGCAATTTATAGATATCATAAAAAGCCAACAAAAACTCTAATTAAATAGACAGTTGAGTCTGCATGATGCTTGCAACAGCGCCATGCTGTTATTCCTTCTACTCTTTTTCCCCAATATTCGTAGTTCTCATGTATTAGAGTCCGCTGTCCACAAAATTTTGCCATCGGTTAATAGCGTTCTATAACAAGTAGCCTATAATACTGTTCGAACTTAAACGTATGTCATGTCGATTTGTTGAATGCTGTTTCTGAACTGAGTCCACTGTTCATTGGCATTCGTACTGTGGTGAACAGAACTTTAAACAACGGCCAATTGAAGCTTGAAAGTAGCCTACAACACTATACATGTAGGTCGTCGACACATTCTTTGACACATGTTTAGGAAACGCCTAAAGACCAAACTATTCGTTAGCGGCAGTGCTAACTAGGGTTGGGAGCGCTACTGAATCTGTGAGCGGCGCTATATAAATTGTAAGCTGATTTAATATGGAGTAAGGCCTACATCGGTCAGTCGATTGTTTGTACACCAGCGGCGAGCGGTCCGGACAGCCCAGCTTCGTTTTGGCGCGCTAAGTCTAGACGCTAAGTCTAGACGGCCGATCGTGGGTTGCGCGTACGAAAGAGAGATAGAGAGAAGGAATGAGTGTGAGTAGGAAGAGTGGCGAGATAGGCTGTGAGGAGATAGCAGTAGAAGTTGACTAGAGTTGTAGAAGTGTGGTAGTTGCTGTGATAATGCAAGGATAGACATTATCGTGTTGTTGCTTCTGTTATCATCTTACGTTGGATTTGATTATAATATACTATTAAACCTGTCGTCGTTGTCGTGAAGTAAAAACAGGTGAAAGACTGTAGAACTTTAACTAGCCAGTAGATTGAGAAATCAGTTAATTCAGTAGGGATAGGTTTAGGCTACTGATCGAACGATATTGAGAAGCTACCGAAGAGACTGGGGGTCAACGATAATAGGAGAGGGGGTTGACATAAATGTTCAATTACAATTGCAATGCAATTGCACTAACAAAGTCGACACTATAATAGGTGATAGTAGAACAAGGTGAGTGACTTTTCACAGTGACTTTGTATTCCCATGCCGAGTAGCCGACTATTGAACAAATCATATTATTATGCGTCCGTGGATGAGCCGTCCGGGATGAAACGTCCACTGGATGAATCGTCCGGGATGAATCGTCCGGGGATGAATCGTCCGGGGATGAACGTCCTAGAATTGTGCTGGAGTAGAGAGCGTCTCTGAGTGGTTTCCTTGAAGAGGCGCTGTATAAATACTTGAATAACCAAATGAATCTGACGATCCAGACAAATTCTTACCAACGCCTTCTTTTCGCATGGGTTCACCTGTCGAATATTTCCAGACGAACTGCGAAGACGGACTCATCACCCGAGACAGACAAACGTTGTCGTCAGCACAATCTAAATGGGTCGAACACATAGACTACACTAACTCAGAATCATATTAATTAGGGCCTATAATTATAATTACTGAACTTTTCTAACAAAGCAACTATTCTTGTCACGGACAGGAATAGTTTAAAATATTTCTATTATTTAGAACTGAAGCATTGTAAATGCATAACATTGTGTGACTATGAAAGTACACATGTATTGTCCTACCCAAACGTGATGTAGCCTAACTCACGCAACATGTAATGAGCCATTATAGTCAATTAATGTCATTCGCTTAACAAATTAACGAACCACAAAACTACAAATTCCACTGCAAATAAATAGATTCAAGTTGTTTATTGCGCAGACCAGCGCAGTCTATAACAAACGGTAACAGCGGCTTAAGAAGAAAGAAGTCCAATAGGCCTACTACAAAATTTTTTTTGAGTAGGCCTATTATAGGACTTCCTCTTAAGCCGCTGTTACCGTGTATATTAAGCTTATACGTTAACGATATTGCTGCTGTTCGATACTCACAGTAACTCATTTGTGTTGGCGGATCACACGCTGTATCGGTAAACTGAAATCCAGACAATCTTAATGCCGAAGAAACAATGTCATCGTAATCGTTGCTGTATGCAAGCAATCCCAAGCGAAATCGTCCAGATGGCAGACACAGTTCAACAGTTTTTACTTGAGCACCAGAATACGCGTATCTGGCCATTTTTGACGTAAGAAGACCAAGTGATGACATCCTATATACCTCCAACTTCAGAAAGAACTTAGACTTAGCAGGGTTCATGTCCAGTTTGATAGTAAATCTTAGGAGCAGTGATCTGTTATTATTGATGTACGGCGTCAGTGCTACATTCTGCGTGCTTCTGTAAGTTGTGGGATCACCAGGATCAAGTGTCCAATACAAACCTACAACAAAAGGCAACAGTCAGATTATTTGGCTCTGTAAAACGTCATCCGAAAAAGGAAAGTCAGTCAGGCCTAGATGCTACGCAATAGGTTATATTGTAGGCTTACACACTGTGAAGATTGCCAGCGCTTTAAGGAATGAGAGTCTGAGAGATAGTACCACATACCGTTGCATCCAATGAGACTCAACGAACCGAATTGAATTCGCCATGGACGTTGGAACCCGATCCGAAAGTTACCAGTGGTAGGTCCTAAACTGCGGTGGCGGGTACCAAAAACAGTGGAAGTGGAAAGATTTCTGCATGCTCAACTATATCACAAGAAGGAAGATGTCTCACTTCAGAATCTGATGAGGAAAGAAGGTAGTTGTCTGGAAATGAAGATCACATGCACAGTGCACGGCACAATGGCACAGGGAAGACGTAGAACAAGCTGGATTGCAACTATAAGAGACTGGATGAAAATGCCGCTCGCTCAAATGATGAGAGCGGGAAAAGAAAGAGAAAGATGGAGAAAACTTGTCTACGAAGCGAACAACCTCGGTCAACGCGGGGGGGGGGGGGGGTAAAAAATAACCCAGCCTACTTTTTTCGTACTCTTCTTTTGAATAAAACAAAGAAGACTTTTGTTTTTGTGAGTTTTCAAAAAATATGTTTTTCTTCACAATGTCGTTTTGAGCTGTGCCACATTGCGCTGTGACCTAGCGGCAGACTACTATGAAGAATAAGATTTTACATTTCGGTCCTGGATAAATCATTTCTGCACTATGTAGATGTAGATATAAACAATTAAACATAGTAGTTGTTAGAACTGACATCTTTGAGATATGTGGTTGTTTGTTGCCACAAAATTAGTCGTGGATTCATTCGCAAAGTTTATCAGGGTTAGGGGGGGGTAAGCCCCCGAAGTCACAGCTTCCTTTTTTCTGTGTATATGGTCTCTTTTTCCGGGTTCAGCCCCTCCTTCAAGAACTTCAAGTAAAAGACTAAAAAAAGGTCATCAACTCTTTGGGACGGAAAAATGTAATACAAATAAGAATATTTGAACTTGACGACTAAAAAGTCATAAACATTTTGGGCCGGAAAATGTACTAATTTTCAGAAGATTTGAACTTCATGACTACAGAAAAAGTTAATAACATTTTTTCGCTGGCGAAATGGTAAAAAAACATTTTTCAGCGCGCCACTCGTTCTCGACCAATTTTTTCAGCACTCCCCCCAATAACGGAAAACAAACTCCGCCCATGTTTTTCGGTCATTAAATGTCGCTGCTACAGCCTAATTACTGTTGCGGAGAAGACAGCAATGGAGAAATTAATTCTAGTCTATGGAACTGTAGCTCGAGTTGGACAATCGTGACAGTGAAAGACTGCCGTTTCGCTTCTTTCTTCAATAATCGGCATTTAGAATAATTATTTTGTACAGTTTTGTTTCTTTCTTCAAATGAAGTCCCAGTCCGAGCCAGATCATTCGGACATAACGAAATTTTCTGAGATGGCCAACAACCTCAAACCCCTAACGTCGCACTAGACTACAGCACGATTTTGCTTCAGACAGCATCATCGCCTTACGTAGCGAGATGTTTGTTATGTTCAAACAAATTATGAATAAATTATGTCCAATAATTATCATCGTTATAGTTGTTTGCATGTCTGTAGTTACCGTGATTTACGGTAACTAGTGACACTGTAAATAGTCATAACCATAACGATACTGACCACTGGACGATGTGATCAGGGGTTGTCAAATATAGGCTATCTGACAATTATAGTTCTGTAGGCCTAATATCCTAAAGTAAATTATTGCTGATATTTCAAGCATCACAAAATTCTTGTATAGATCTAACTAGGCTACCGGTAGGCCTAGCCTACTTGATTTCCCAAGTATAGCGATAATTAGGCCTATAGTTCTCACTGGACATGATCAATTGCTCGGATAGATAGATAGATAGATAGATAGATAGATATATATATATATAGATAGATAGATAGATAGATAGATAGATAGACAGACAGACAGACAGACAGACAGACAGACAGATAGATAGATAGATAGATAGATAGATAGATAGATAGATAGATAGATAGATAGATAGATAGATAGATAGATAGATAGATAGATAGATAGATAGATAGATAGATAGAATTGAAGTAAGTGAAATTTCTGTTGTGGAGAGTTTCGACAAAACGATTTCTTATAAAGTTTAGTTTCATAACAATATTGTTAGATAGGCCTACTAGATTCAATATCTCTTACTATAGACGCCCGAGTAAGTTAAAAAAAGATATTTCCAGTGCGATTCAACTTGGAAGCCACACGAAACGAAAGACTCTAACGAGACGAAAGGCTTAGGACATCTGACGGACTCCTCAACCAGTATCTCTGAAAATAAATTCCAAGCTCACATTTCAATCACTCCTAACCATCCAAACATAAATATACGTAGCCTACATTTAAAAACTTTCATATACATGTAGGCTACAAAGAAACTATAACAATGCAGGTCCACTAAGGTCCTAAAATGCTTACATCTATATAAATAAAAATGAAACTTTCCAATAGTTCATGTTACAATCACGCCGAAACTGACGCACCGATTGTTTTGAAAATTTTACAACACCTTCCATTCCAATAGAACCGTGTTGTAATATGCTTTTTTCCCGAAAAAACGCAACCTTTTCCACAAAAAGGGAACTTTGCAATCCCTTCGCCCGCCATTTGCAATTTATACAAAACACCACGGCTGCCACATTTCACAAACGCGGTCCCCAAACACAGCAGACGAAACATGAATGAATGAGGTCGCCTTCTGTGACGTCATAGGCGACCGCATAATTATTAATTTCCCAAAGCGGCCTTTACGAATGGACGGTGTGACGGAGGAAAGGAGCGGAGGGAGCGGGACGAAGACGGTGGGGAGGGAGCGGAGGGGGAGGGGGAGAGGAGGTGCAGGACGAGGGGAGGGGAGGGAGGGGGAGAGGGGAGTGGAGGGGGAGGGGGAGGGGAGAGGAGGGAGAGGGGAGGGGAAGGGGGAGGGTGGAGGGGAAGGGGGAGGGGGGAGGGGAGGGGAGGAGAGAGGGGAGGGGGAGGAGGAAGGGGAAGAGGGACGGTGGAGGGGGAGGGGGAGGGGGAGAGGAGGGGGAGGGGAGGGGAGGGGGAGGGGAAGAGGAAAGGGACGGTGGAGGGGGAGGGAGAGGGGGAGGGGAGGGGGAGAAGGAGGGGAGGGGAGGGGAGGGGAGGGGAGGGGAGGGGAGGGGAGGGGAGGGGAGGGGAGGGGAGGGGAGGGGAGGGGAGGGGAGGGGAGGGGAGGGGAGGGGAGGGGAGGGGAGGGGAGGGGAGGGGAGGGGAGGGGAGGGGAGGGGAGGGGAGGGGAGGGGAGGGGAGGGGAGGGGAAGGGAGGGGGAAGAAAGGGGGAAGGGAGGGGAGGGGAGGTCTTTTCTGCCACAGCAACGCGTGGCCGGGGACAGCTAGTTTTTGTATAAAGATGTAAAACCTTAGCAATGAATTCCACTATAGGTTCTGTCCAACCTTTCCTCACCTCCATCTGCGCACGCAGTATGTCATCATCATTGCTCTCTTCCGTCCGGCCGCGCCGACGATGAGGCCTTTACATGGCGTCTCCACCCTGTTCTGTTCTTGATGATATCCATGGCATTCCTCATATCCATGTTCCTTTCTTCCAGATCTTCTCTTATGTTGTCCATCCAAGTTTTCCTCTGGCGCCCTCTGCTTCTTCCTCCTTCCACGTTGCCGTGCAGGGCCGCAGCTGGTAATCTTCTGTCATTTATCCTTGATACGTGTCCAAACCACGTGAGTCTTCTCTTCCTGATTTTGTAGACTTTTGTTTCTTCCTCTCCCAGTTCCTCTCTGGTCTTCTCATTTCTGATCCTTTACTTCTGCCCAATATTCCCCGCAGCCAACTCATTTCATCCACCAGCAGTCTTTTTTCGTCCTCCTTGCGCAAGCACCAGCACTCCGATCCATAATCATGTAAAAGTTTCTTGGTCTTTTTGCCAGGCGGTGACCATTCCTCTCATGTAATGCTCAGTATAGCATACAACCATCGGTTGAGTCATCATAATTATTAAATTTATAGCAGTATTAAACAGTCTTTTGCATTCCATGTCGCAGCCTTGCATTTGCTGAACTTTATCATTGTTCTCGGATGCTTGAACTGATAATATTATTGTCCTCTTTTATGAAACGCCGTCATCCCATCTATTCTTCACTAACCTTTGATCATCTGGATGTCCGCATCTCTTTCACACTCTGTCCTCAATTAGAAGTTTGTGTGACTATGGAACTCTTCTACAGTTTTTTGCTGCGATTCAATAACAATTATAAATTGAAACGTTTACCTTCGAAGAGGGTGTATTTTTTACACCCCTAAGATGTAATGTAGTAGGGTGGGATTCTCCACCCAGTAGAAAAGGTTGGATTTCAATCCTTTACCTAGAAAATAGGGAGGTGTATAGAGACCACCCTTAAAGGTGGGTTTCCCCACGTTTTCCCGTTACAGTGCTAGCGTGTTCGCTGCAAGAACGGCGAATAATAAACTTGTCATAATAGTCGCTTTTCTTCAGTCCATACTCTGACAATCAAATTGAGTCCTAGCTGAGGACTCAATTTTTTTCAGCTGTAGTAAAAACACCCGTAGCATGAACCTGGAACCTATAATTATGAAAAAGCTATTTATCAATGTTTTAAGCTTATACTCGGTTGAACGTTGCACGAATTCGGTTCAATGCGTCGAATGAAGACAGCCGAATATAACATCGATCCAGAGTAGAACTGAGACGCCTTGATCTCCAGCATAACTGGAACTCCAACAGGTAGATGGATGTAGTACAGCTGGATATTGGATTCGTTCCGGGAATCTGTCTGGACGACCTCTGGCGGAGGCAGAGGATCCGTGTTGTCGGTTGATAGTAGAGAGAAAGTAAGACGGATATTGGTGGAGTTGAAATTGGCTGAGAGAAGAAGACATGGCGCTTGTGCGGTCGAAGTGTAAGGAGGAGAAAGTAATCGGGACACTTCTCCTATGGTGTAGCCGTCGAATTCACTGCGAGGACCCGTCGTCGATTCTGTCGCCAAAACAATTATTGAGAAATCATTGTTGATGTTTTTAGGCAATTAATTTAACAACTTTCATTGCCAGGGTAGTCACATTCTCTTTCAGTCAAATGTATGCGCTTCAAGCAACATGGCTGCTTTAAGTCATATCCCACATCGAACGATGGACTCTGTGGTAGAGAATGTCAGGCAACTGATCGACACTGAGTCATAGCAGTTCTAGAGCTAGGAACCAAGAAGTCAACCGTTGGATGAACAAGTATAACGTCGGCCAGATACTTCGGTAAAGACCCCACTGAGTCACGATGATCGCAGCAAAGTTCTTAAATTGTACACGAACAGGGGGAGGAAGCCAATGCAGTCCGTCAAACATATTGCTATAATAGGCTATATGCGAGAGTACGAGTTATTGGACTACTTCTAACAATTTCTAATATTCAATCTTGCGCTGGAATAGCTTCTAAATTGGCTACGCCTGTAGAGGCGCTATATAAATGGTTAAAAGCAATAAATACGATAAATTGCATAATACGGCAACTAACTATAATTGGTAGGTTTCAGAGTATCATGTGACCAACTGTAGCCGAGCTCTGATTGGTCAGCCAATGGACACGTGACATATGTCGATGAAAAGTCGCAGAATCCGTTCCAAGCGACATCTGCGAAATCTGAAATTAAAATCCTATTCCCATAAATATCACTATAGAGCAACCAGAATTGTGTGAGTCTATTTTTGGCATTGTTCGATGTGAGCGCTGCTTTCGACACAGTCGACTATGATATCTTTATAACTACCCAGATAACACCGACTCAGGGGACCCGTGCGGTTTTCTCCCGGGGTGCCGGTGCGGTTTTCTGACGGGTTTTGGTCGCGGTTAACTCGCGGGTCCCGTCAGGTGCACCCCGCGAGCTTGTCGCCATCTACCGACTCTACCGGTATTTGCTTTTATTCCGACGCCATTTTGCATGCCGTTTCGAATGCACGAGTATTCTGAGATCGAGATTTGTTTCTCTTGAAGGTAAGTTTACGTTTTATTTATTATGCCAAAGAACATGCACCTATCTATATCAACATTTTAGGTAAATGCTGCGTCTAATTTTGGTCGGAATACTTAATAGGCGCGACGCAGATTGGGTTAAGATTATGGACATTATGGACAACACGTGCCGGGGGTTAGCCTAAAACATGTTCTGCTTCGATTGATTTATGCATTGTTTGCGTGTCCGTGAGTGTTTAAGTTGATCTTTGATAGGGGAATTGCTTATTATGTTAATCATATCGGCCTTATGCCTCGTGTGCACTGAATTCCTTTTTTATCTACAATACTAACCCCTATAAAATTCGTGGTAATCGTGTATTTTAGCGTCGTAAATCATTAACCATTGCGTGGGTTTCAGCGTTGCTCGAATACAAGTCGTATTGACGAAAAGAATTCTTGCTAAATAGAGGTATGGTGGGATTAATTAAAATGATTTTTTGAAACTGAAATTGAGGCGGACTTTATGACAATAATCTCGCTGAAATCGAAACTGGATTGGTGAACAGTAATTTTTGATTCAACAGAAGTGATTTTGCCAATAAAAATAATTTCTGCCTAAATGGAAGCGCAATTGATTAAAAACAAATTCTTCCCTAAGCAGAAGCTGGATTGATGAGTAGGATTCTTGCCACACTAGAAGTTAGATTGCTGCAATAAACAAAAAATTTACGACACTAAAATGCATGATTACCAAATTCGTTTGAAACTTCTGATTTTATGCCCTATTGGTAATCCCGAAGACTGCGTGCCTGTATACGAAACAGTATGGTTGCCAACGACTTAGCTAAATTAGAGCGCTGTGACCTATCAGTCGCATCCCTGATGAAATTCACTCATTAAGTAAGTCAACGCGAAATCTATGTAAAATGGCCAGGTTAATAAAATTATAAATGAGGGAAATATTCAGTAAATACAAGCAAATGTAAAATTCGAAACTAAAGCTGAAGCGCTCTATTTTAGCAATTTCTTGGGCGGCGATACTGTTTACATAAACAGGCATGCAGTCTTCGGGATTACCACATTATTAGTCTTTATTTGCCTTTATAGTTGTCTTTATTTGTCTTGTTTACACAATGTCTATCATCGTTAAATTTTGCTCGTGTGTTGCTGTATTTGCGGTTTATGCGAGTAATTTCCACCTACTGAATGCTTTGATTTACTGCCAGTTGAAAGTAAATTTTAGACTAGACAGGCATTGTATAAAAGTCGTGACTTATAAATTTTAAAGTAATTTTTTAATGACTTAGCTGAAATAGTATGTGAGTCATTTGCTTAGCTAAAATAGTATGTGAGTCATTTGCTATATAAATTGGTTTTCAAGGCTTAACTTAAAGTGCAGCATGTTTTTAAAACTAATTTCAAATTGCAATGTCTGAATTTTACTGTCTCTTGTTAGATAAAACTTATCTGATATGCTTGTTTTAAAATTCAGGTGTGGTGAAGCAAAATATTCCTTAAAAAAACAGCACGAGGAAATGGTCGAGGACGAGTTGGCTGTTTGGTTTGAGAATTTTATGGATCTTGGCACTGGACGACGTCGGCCGTTGAAATCTGCGCCTTTCAGAAAGACTGAACATCATTTAACATTAACAATAATTTTGATTAAATAAAGAACTTCTATAAATTCTGTTGAATAAACTGAGGTGTCATTCAAAGCTATTGTTGATTATTTATTCCTTTACCTATGTTTGGTAGACAAGACAGAAATCAATATTATGTTGGAAACCACTCAGAGTAACTTATGAAAACATTATGTTCGTGTTTCAAATTTTTTCCAGGAATTTCGTGTGTTTAAAATACTCCTTGTTTCATTTTGTTAGCTTGCAATTTTTAACTCATTTTTGATGCACCTATTTCATTTTAATTAGGTTCGTTTACTTAAAATGTGCAATGCATGATTCTAACTTGGTGTTTGCAACATATTGAGTTTTATATTTGTTTTAAAAAGTTTTGCATCAAACTTCAAAATGACCAAAAAAATAATTGCTCCAGCTTTATTCAAACTCAGGATAAAAGGTAATAATTAAATATCTGTTGCTTTTTGCTTGAGTTTGAATAAAGCTGGATAAATTATTTTTTCTCATTTTTGAGTTTGATGCAAAACTTTTGAAATGATGAATGAAACTCAATACATACTGTAAATATGACGTTAATGGGTGGTTCTGGTGTGTGGAGCACATATAGCACAGTTCACAGTACATTTGGCATACTCTGGGCATCGTTTTTCAGTCATGGGAATGATCTGCGTAGACTGGCGGGCTAGCCCGTATGGTTCCCGTCCGGAAACCGGGGACAAAACCCGCCGGGTTGCCCGTACGGGTCCCGTGAGTCAGCCCGTATGGGACCCGTGAGGTTCCCGAATGGGCGTGTTATCTGGGTAGACTTTCTATCTCTTTTGGCATCTCCGGAAATTTTCTCAACTGGTTTACTTCCTACCTTCAGGACTATTACATTATTAGAAAATATAGCAGAATTGTTTCGCTCTAATAAGTTAACCCTCAATCTCGATAAAACTAATTACATCATCTTTAGGTCACATAAAAAAGCACTTCCAACGTCTTATCCTAATTTATGTATTTTCGGTACACCTATCACTCTAGTGGAATCATCGAAATTTTTTGGAGTTTACGTAGACCAACACCTGTCCTGGAAGGAACACGTGTCGAATATCGCAACAAAAATAGCAAAAAATCTAGGAATTTTATCACGCATATCCAGAATTATCCCACCACAGACCAGAACCTCACTCTATTATACACTCATACATCCATACATAATTTATCTTACTGTAACATTGTTTGGGCTTCTGCATATAAGTCAAACCTCTCGAAAATTCTTGTCCTCCAAAAAAGGGCAATACGATTTGTTGCAAAAATCCCCTATAGAGCCCACACGAAAGCAGAATTTTTAGCTCTAAAAATACTGCAACCAGATCAAATAAGGCAATTACAAATTGGAATATTTATGTATCGATATATCCATAATCAATTACCAGCTACTTATAAAGATTACTTCAAATTCAGAATTGATATTCAAAAGCGTGGCTTGAGAAATACTAACCATTTCTATATTCTTTTTGCCCGCACTAACACAAGGCTTGCATCTATTAAATGTATTGGACCAAGAACATGGAATAGTAGCCTATTCCTCTTGATATTCGCTCCCTTCCGTCTCTTCGTCTATTCAAACGGGAGGTTTCTACCATCATCCAACAAGGAATGTAGACCTCTACCAATCTGGGGAATTACTGTTAATTCACCTTCATACGGGAGTGTGCACTTGTTTTTCGTGTATATGACTGCACTGACTTTATTCCACGTTTATAACTCACCTTTTGTTTTGTATTAGTATGCTAGTTAAGATATTTTGTTCATAAAGCTGCTTTATTTTCCAGTCGGCCGTGCTGAATATTTCTAAACCAATTCTCTCAGGTGGCCCTGGCTAGCGGGACCTTGGCCCCTTTTGGGTCTCCTGGGCGATCCGACATAAGATTTATATGATGCAGAATTACAGTATCTGTAAAGTTGTTGGATGCCGAATAAAAATGTTATGTTATGTTATGTTTTGTTATTACTAGATCATCCTGGGCACCTGCCC
Organism: Lumbricus rubellus; assembly: GCA_945859605.1. Classification (NCBI taxonomy): domain Eukaryota; kingdom Metazoa; phylum Annelida; class Clitellata; order Crassiclitellata; family Lumbricidae; genus Lumbricus; species Lumbricus rubellus. The sequence continues at coordinate 1,606,425 of OX243819.1, forward strand.
CGTATAGATTGCCCCATGGCTTGCCCCAAGAATTCTGTCCTAGGTTCGATTTGTAATAGGCTACTGCTGTAAGAGACGTCTCGAGCGACGCTCTCGTCGAACGCGAAGCACTGAGGACCGTGTGGCCTGGATCAAACACATGCGGCATATGCATACAGTTTACAGAGAAAAAAGAGATGAACTATTGAGAGAAGCTTATCGAGAAAGACTCTAACAACCCTCGCCGACTCTGGGCATCTATCTCCATGCAGTATCCTTGGTCGTTCGACTTCTGGGAACAGCTCCATAGAACCATCATTTACAGATACTGCTTACCTGGAATTTATGCAGCATAAAATCGATGCTGTCCGACGTTCAACTGAAGGCGCGCTACCACCGACTTTCCCTCCAACTGACTGCAGGATTCTCAACTTAAGCCGTTTGCTACAGAAAACCCTCGCCAGTTGTTGCTGTTCTCGCTATCAATGTCGCGTGAGCTCGACAAGCTACCTTCATCTCTCATCAAGGATTTCGTGGATGATCTTCTGCCGATTTTGTAGTTACTTTGTAATACTGCTGTAAGCTAATTTTATGTAACTTATAATGGTCAGCTGATTAGTGTGCAGCAGCGTACAGGTTACATAAACTTAACCCGCAAAATAGGGGATTGTCATTCAAAGAAGAGGGGCCTGTCATTACTTTTGTGCGAAGGCAGAACGAGAAGGCGCTGAACGGAAGTGGAGAGGACAATGGGGTGGAAGGTATGGAGAGGAAAAAGGGGTGGAAGGAAAGGAGAGGAGCGATGGGTGGAACGCGATGGGAATGGGAGAGAGAGGTCTGAGAAAAATGAAGAGGAGAGGAAGGGTGTGGTGAAGTCGAGAGAAGAAAAGAAAAGTGATGAGGGAAGGCATGGGGACTAGTTTGGGCTGGCTATGGATAACGTCGAGTTTCAGGACAACGCCGGGTACTTCAGAGAAGTGGGCTAGTGGGGGCGCGGTCTTTGGCAAGGCGGAGCGGATTGTGGATGGCGTGTGGCAGGGTGTTGTACGACAGAGCGAGGTGGAGGCGGGGTGGAGCGGAAAGTTGAAATTTATCGGGAAAGGCCGGTATCCCTGCAGGGCGGATGGGGTTGGTTGGGGGGGGGGGACAACAAACTAAATTTTCCGAGCAACGCCGGATATATCATCTATTAATTATGAAACGAGCAGATGAGAGATTCTTACAGTTGCATTGGTTCTCCTGAACTTGTATTTGGCTAATATTGAGCAAATTTCCTTTCTGTTGTTGACTTTTCGACTCAAAGACGAGGACGAACTGTTGTCCTTCGACCGTAAAACCACCAACGTCTCTTTGAAGAGTAAAGAAATTGTCGGAAGACATTGGCTTCAGATTGCGATGGACCAATCTCTCCTCGTATCTACCGTCGCTCTTCACGTATCCGAGTATGACTCTGAGCTCAGACATGGCTTTGAATTGAAGGACGAGACAAGACGTCTTCTCTTTGCTCAACTGGAATACAGGAGACATCAATCTGACCATCTGTTCACCGACGCCCGTCATTTGCAACACCAGATCCATGTCTACAATAAAACATATTTCATGGGCGAATAGATTTATAAACAGAAATAATGCCATAGACAAGATTATTTTAATTTTTGTGCACGACTAGGCACCACAACATTTGGAGGGTGGCCTGACAAAATGTCGCAAGACAAAATGTCGCCGACAAAATGTGGCTGGACAAAATGTCGCCGAGAAAATGTCGCGGACAAAACGTCGCCGACAAAATGTCGCCGACAAAATATCGTGGCTAATTCTACACACTAAGTGCGTAGTCGCAGTGCGTGGAATAGGATAATAATAGGCTAAATGGCAAGAGCAGCATAGTATGGCTCTCTTGCGTCGTCAACTGGACCTTGGGATTCCACCAGGAAAGAAGTGGAAGGCGTATGCTAGACTGAACGAAGCACTTCGCACTATCGTCACCGAAACAGGGAATGCATCCACTACTTGGGAGTCGTCGGAAGAATTCTTAATGTCAATCTTATCTTATCTGACAATTTATAAAGCGCTTCTTGCAGCAAGAGCCTTTCAGAAGCGCTCCCAGTGCGTTCATCTCCGAGAAAAAAGGCAAGCTTTTAGACGAGAGAAAGATGAAGATACACTACCAGAGAGGATGGCAGAGCGAACTTATGGGGGAAGCCCATTCCATAGAGAGGGACCAATGCAGGCAAATGATCAATGTTGTATGAACTGTTTTAATGCTGTATCAGCATTATTCATGGACATTTACAGAGACACTGGCAAATTGAATATTAATTTCACTGTAGCTTTAGAGTAACATCATGCAGGCCTATTTAGAGTTTGTTTGCACACTTTGTAGTTTTGTATTTACATTTTTTAACGTACATTTTCGTATAGGCTACGTTAACACATTTAGGCCAAATATTAACATCACTGCAGCTGTCTTAGTAACTTCAATGAATTATGGAATGAGAGTTTGTTTGCACACTTTTTATCCTTTCATTTTCTGCGGACATTCTTCGTTGACATTTTTAGTTGGAATGCGTGTCCGTTGACACTAACATTAACAAGTTCATTCGAAGGTTTTTTGACTGGTCTATTTGTGCAATAAAAAAACTGTTTTACTCATTTTCGATTGCGCCATTTTGCCGGCGCCATTTTGTCTTGCGACATTATTGTCTCTGCGACATTTTGTCGGCGCCATTTTGTCTTGCGACATATTGTCTCTGCGACATTTTGTCGTGCGACATTTCGTCATGGAACCGCTAGATATTTGTTGTTGTCTCACAATGTTGGTGTCGGTTATTGAATCGTTATTTCGAGATTCCTTCTTTTCATCTCTGGCCAGAGGCGATCGAATCTCGATGAGCAGGGATGTAGCTTATGATGCACCTCGTGCGTGTCCAGCCTTCATCCGCCAATTCATTGCAGCCGTTTTCATAATTTCGAAGGTCGTTCCAAACGAGAAAACTGGGTTTCAACATGCAACCGATGTTCGTGAACAGACAAAGAAATGAATTGTTGGTAGGAAAGAAATGAATAGTCAGAAACCTCCTCGTTATTGTATCGCTTTCTTAATTATACGAAGGACACGTCCTAGTATAGAACGCAATGAATTGCACAGTTTTCATAAATGAAACATCTGACAGACTGACACCGCAAGGCCCTAAGCAAAATATTGCTTTTAAATCCGATACTGCAGTTCCTCTCGATATTGCAAGGCATAAAATCACACATTGTTTGTTGGCAAAGCATACATGTACATGAAGTCCAACCTGTGTCTTTAGACGCGGAGATTGTGTAGCTGACGTTGTACTTCGTAGATTCGCCTGAACCGGTTGGGACAATTATTCTCAGTGCGGTCGTCTTAACGGATATTTTCCTGAGTCGATCCGATGCCAGGATTGTTTCTTGTGTAGTCCAGTTGCCGTTCAGGTCGTCATAGCTTACAACCTGAAAGCCACAAAGCTTACACGCGTGTCATGTAGTAAGCTTACAATGAAAATAATAATATTGATGGTCGCTTCTCGTGAACCGTTTTCAAAATCAAACTTGAAAGCCTGTACGATTACGCGATTGTTAGTAATTGAAATCAGGAGTCAAATTTACAGCAGAAAAGAAACATAAAACAGATGGGTGTTACATGTAGCTCTTTACCGACCAGCGAGATCGGTTCTCCAGTCAATGTTAGTAAACGCTCAATGTCTTAAAGTGTTGTGTAGGCTATAGTTTCCGATTACATTATGGAAATAGCAGAACTTGAAAAATAACAAGACTTAGTGGCAGTGAATTTCAGTGTCACGATGCAAATTTTCAAAATCTCCCGTGAAACAGAGTTTCCTCTGTGTGGAATAATGTAGGGCCTATTCCCAAGACTCTGTGTCGGAACAGAGTGTCTCCCATTGAAATAGGAGCTCCTTCGCCATAGGCCCATAACCAGAGTGGCATCTCATAGCCTTTTGTTTATCTAGCTATAGGATTTTAGGGTTTTCGGTTTTGTCTAGGTTTCCAGTTGTTTTATGTTAGTATCTAGCTTTTTCTCACGGCGGTTTTGCCGACTTTATTAGGCCCATAAATTTATAACTATAGAAATAAATATTTTCAGATGAAATGACACAAAAAGATGGGGAAAAGTCGCAAAATATTAGAATATGAAGCAGATTTTTAAATTGTTGATTTCGGAGTAAAGGACTAAAGAAAGTCATCAGAAATTTCAACGTTGAAAAAACAGTAAATTTTGGTCAGATGACTAGAAAAAAGGTCGTCGGAAATTAAGTCGGGAAAAACATTGTAGGCCTATTTATTCGAGAAATTCTCAATCTAATCGTTTTTAGCCTTTTTCTCGGCCGGATTTGACCAAGCTTGCTTTAAATTTAGAGTGGCATCTCCGGCTTTCCCTGCCCAAACATGTTCTTTCTCTAATGTGATCTGAAACTACGCATAACACTTTAACAACAAGCGTTTACTAATATCGACTTTGGATTCAATGTGCTGTAGCTCGTCTCATGAGGAAACTTTTCGGGTGGATATTCTGTAACGCGACACCAGCTACAATTTAATATTTGATAAATTGCTGCTTTGAATAGATAAACAATAATGAATACATGTAGCTCGAAGTGCGTGAAGACAATGAAAGAATCTATACAGTGCCCCTTTCAAGAAAAAGCAATTCAGAGGCACTCCCGATTCCAGCGCGCACAAAAGAACAGTAAGAAGGATCCTAGTAGAGTGATAAAAAATTTAAGCAATTGAGAAGAACATTTATTGAAGTCTTACATCATGTCTTTGAGCATGTTGAGTCGTTGACCCAAAGAGTGATCGAAACTTTTCAAACAATAATTATTATTGAGAAGAACATAAAATTTTATTGAAGTCTGAACTCTAAATGACACAAAATGAAATAATGGGAAATTTGATGAGAAAACAGCTTAAAATGTCACTATTTTAGTGTGGATTTTCAAAGACAATTGCAAGGATACAGCCTAAGATGCTACCAGCACAGTGCGGCCATAAAAATATCGAAAATGGGATGAGCATCATCCCCCCCTCCCTAGGCCCCTTCCCGCGTCGGCGCTGTGCGCCTCGGCAATCGTCCTTTGGCCGCGAATTCGTACCCTAAAACCAGGAATAAGTCTCCGCCTATAAATAGAGTTAATTAAAATAATTTTCCTAGTCAAAATTTTTCCGCGCTGACGCGCCGATTTTTTTCATATTCGTTGTGGCACTCACACTCTTTGGGTTAACTCGGTGCCAATGCGCACATTTATAATCTTCGTATTGAGCCGACCTGTGCGTCAATGATCTTTAACTACCTTCAAGTAGACGGCATGCGAAAGATCTAAGAAGGAGAACGTGATCGCGATCGTGCCTCCGCTGGGACCTCGAATCGTATCAGTCGTCGAATTGGTGCAAGATAACCACCGCATATACTTGAAGACGATGAAGCCCGTTTGCTCTCGATAGACCCGTGTACATATATCGGAATCCATTTTGTCTAAAACGACAACGCAGCTTGTTTTTAAGCAAATTATTAATGAGACACTGGAGGGACAGGAACTCTCTTCTGTTTTTATGCTAAGAGACAGCATGGTTTACGGCAACCAATGAAAGGAACGCCTTTATAGGACGCTTGGCCAGAAAGATTTTAAATCCTGTTTAAATATTGCGCATGAAAGGTCGAATACAGTTTAACAGCAGTTACTGACGCGCATGAAAATAGGTACAGCATAATTATTTACTAAAACATATTTGACAAATAGGCTAAGGAAGCCAATTGGCCATCACGCATGATTAAAATAGATGTGTTGAAGAAAAAAAAAATTGGCTGTCGCGCATGTGTAGGCCTACAAAATAGCCTTATGGTTGATGCAGTAAATAAATAATATGATGCATGACTGTGTGCTTTTTGGTTGAAGGTTGTCCATTCAATATTCGACTGAAAAGTCTAAACTGATTTAAGATTGCGCAATCAACAAAATATCTCGAAAATCGGACCATAGGGTCCAGTTTCCCATTTCAGTCTTTGAAATGTAAGTGACATCACCTGCTTTATATACAATCTTGTATACGAGGTTGAAGTTGGTTGTGGTGGAAACCAGAGTGTAGCCACAAGCCTCGTTACCCGCAAACGTGCAATTGACAGACGTCTCTCCTAAGCATGCAGAACAGTTAATGCAAGTCAAAAAAAACAAAACGCAATGCACAAGCTTTGGGTTGCGGGTGCGAGGCGACTCTTCAACATAGAAGCTGGCTGTTTGCAGTATCTACCTATGATCTTAGCGAGGTTACGATGTACAATATTGGTAACGTGCTGTATTTTAGGCACATCGAAAAAGATCAATAAGAAATCAAATAATCTCCTTAAATAATAAAAATGATATCGGCCTAACTTTCGTCGTTTATTCAACAACCCTGTTGACAGCCCGCAACTGGCTACAGTGTAGGCACTACATTAATGCAGCTCCAAGAATTTACAAGAACGCAGATCACAGAGTATACAAATCGTAACTACACTAACACAGCAGACTGCAGACAGCGTGCAATAATCACAATCGGCGCCAATAGCAGCTTACAAGGCATGTCCAATGTCCATTGTCCGCCCAACTGGGGGGATCGAACTCGTTACCTCTCGCTCTCTAAGCCAGCGTGAATCCATTGCGATACAGGGCGTCCAGCTAACTGCTTTCTGGTTCAAGTTTTACCACTGGTGATTTTAACCATAGCTCAGTGCAGAGTATGGGAAATAACAGCGATTTGTTAAGCACACGATTATATTCACCGCACTTTCATCCACGCTAGGTTATCCTATTGTACACTTCACCGAGAAATTGAATAGCTACATGTACCATCCTTTTTGATCAGATTGTGATCAGCTGTGCACGGCTCGCTTGGTGACAGTCGGATGTTATCGATGGCTACATACGACTCAAGAGGACTGCCCATCGTTGCCTGGAATGCCAGGTGGTACGTGTTGTACGGAAGACAGACGACTGCCTTTTGCCAAGTGGGTCTACTGTCAGCAGTCATAGTCATGCTGGTTTCGAACAGCAGCTGAATGGGAGTTCTCAGCGCTGAGAACTGGAAGATTTGAAGCAGTGATCCTCCATCGTCCGATTTCTTGGACGGCATGTAGTAGAAGAACTCCAGCTGGGTTGGATGAGAGATGGTGATGAGTGGAGATATCAACCGCATTGTGTCACCCACTTGACCAAGGCGAGAATTGAAAATCATGTAATATCCTGTCAACGACAAAATACTCACAGCACACGTAGAACGCATTACTTATAGTTAATCTCCAACTAAGAGTCTACAATTGGACTTATTTTCTGGACACAGTAAGTTAGAATAATTAGTGAGCACATAAGCTTGTCCAAGGTCTAACGTCGTGCTTTTTCAGCGATAGGACCCGCCACGTTGAATAACCTTAAGAAGTCCTTCCAACATTGGCGTTCTTTGAACTAGGAATCCGAAGAACACACTTTACAAGCAACTGGATTACCGTATGTCTTTTCATAACTTGAGCGCCTCCGATTAGATTATATCATCCAGGGGCTCAAAGCAGGTTGTCTGAATGAATATTTGCTAATTTTCTCAAAGCTTTTGACGCGCATTCTGGACATACATTATATGCATGCATGCATGCATGCATACATACATACATACATACATCTATGCATACACACATACACACATACTACGTATACATACATCTTCTTCTTTCTTTACGTTCTCTGCCAAGTGGCAGGTCCAAACGTCCAATGTTTCCACTTTTCCCGCCGTTGTGCCATGTCCTTCAATTCTCTGTATCCTTCTTCCATCATCCCGTCCAGCAGTTTTTGCCTAGGCCTTCCTCTGCACCTCTTTCCCTCCAATCTTCCCTCAATTATTTCTTTCTGCAGTGAGTCACCTCTTAGCAAATGTCCCACCCAATTCTTTTGTCTTATCTTTATTGTGTCCAGCAGAGATCTTTTCTCTTCCACCATCATTAGTACTTCTTCATTTGAAACGTGCTTTGTCCAACTGATTTTCTCCATCCTTCTCCATACCCACATTTCAAAAGCTTCCAGCCTCTTCACATCTTCTTTTCTCATTGTCCATGTCTCTGCGCCATATAAAGTCACACTCCATATCAATGTTTTGACCATTCTTTTCTTTAGATTTCTATTTAACCCTCCTCTAAGCAATTCTTTCCTTTTTAAGAATGCCTCTTTGCCCATTGCTATTCTCCTTCTTATCTCTTTATGACATTTGGCATCGCTTGATATTAAGCTTCCCAAATAGCAGAATTCCTTCACCTGCTCTATTTCTTCTCCACTTATATTTATACAAATAGTGGTTTCCTTTTCCTTACTGATCTTCATAACTTTTGTCTTTTTGATGTTTATTTTCATGTTGTATTCTTCCGAGGTCGCATTTAGTCGATCCATCATTCGTTGCAGATCCTTTTCACTTCCTGCCAGCATTGCTTGATCGTCAGCAAACCTTAAAGCTTTTACCCATTTCCCTCCTACTTTTATTCCTTCTTCTGTACCATCAACTGCCTCTCTTATTAGCTCTTCTATGTAGATATTAAACAATAATGGTGACAATGGACACCCCTGCCTCACTCCTCTACCAATTTGTCCCGGTTCTGAATAGTCCCCCTCTACTCTGACTCTGACCTTTTGTCCCATGTACAGATTCCCAATAAGTCTCCTATCTCTCCAGTCGACCCCCATCCTTCTCAATGCACCCATCAATTTCCTCCAATCTACTCTATCAAATGCCTTCTCGTAGTCTACAAAGCATATGCATACTTCCCTTCCATGTTCGAGACTTCTTTCTGTTAACATTCTTAAGGCACCAATGGCATCCCTAGTGCCTCTGCCTTTCCTAAACCCAAACTGGTCTTCTCCAAGGCATCCATCTGCTTCTGCTTTAGCTTGCAATCTCTTTGTGATCACCTTTAACATCACTTTTGAAGCATGTGTTAGTAAGCTGATGGTACGATGCTCCTCACATTTTGTTGCATTTGGCTTTTTCTTTATTGGGATCATGATGGTTTCTAAAAAATCCTCCGGCCAAATTCCTGATGTGTATATGTCTTGGCATAGTGTCACAAGTTCCTTCATTGCCTTTTCTCCTAGGCATTTGAGTATTTCAGCCGGTATATTATCACTTCCTTCTGTTTTACTATCTTTCATTTCTTTGATGGCTGCTAACACTTCTTCCCTCAATATCTCCGGTCCTATGCTCTCATTGTCCTCTGCTATTGCTTCATCCATGATCTGCGTGGGTCTCTTTTTGCTCTGATATAGCTCTTCCACATATTCTTTCCATCTTTCTCTTACTTCTTTAGGATCTTGCAGCAGCATTCCATTTTTGTCCTGCACTGGGATTCCTCCTCCTGTTGTCTTCTTCTTTGTGATTCTTTTCACTGTTTCGTACACTTTGTCATATCTCCCCGCTTTCTGTAGTTCCTCTAAGTCTCTACATTGATCTTCCCACCATTGCTCTCTCGCTTTTTCTGTTGTTCTTCTGAGTCTATGTATGTATGTATGTATACATACATACATACATACATACATACATGTACATATATACTACATACATACAACGTCATACATACATCTACGCATACATACATACATAATTGTAATTGTAATCGTACATTTATATAGCGCCCCTTCAAGAGAACTCCTCAGAGGCGCTCCCGACCTCACAGTGCTCACACCAAACCACAATCAAAGAGAATGGTTTTCAAACGCTTGCGGAAAAGGGGCAAACCGCGTTCTTCACGATGTGCGAAGACTTCTCTTAAGCTTATTGTAAAACTGCTCTGTAAACAACACGTTTTATTGTTTAGCAGTTGTAGACTCATAATGTGGGTGAATAAGCCGAATCCCTATTAGCTCTGGGGTGGTGTTTTAAATAAACAAAATCTACTCGCTTTTCCATTATAAACTGTTACAGTGCTGTAACAGTTATCTGCCGTAATTATTGCCATCAGAATAAGTCAGATTGCGAAACAAAAGAAGCACACAAACCATTGAGGGATGCACTTGCATCTCTTTTTGGTCCAGGAGAGCTGATGCTATCCGCGTCACTTGCCTTTCTACGCTGCCAAGACAGACTACCCAGTCGCAACGATTCATATCCGCACAGGTAAGGGTCTTCAAAGTCACAGGTAACACCCCGCTTCCTGGCTGAAATCAGAATGAATCTAGCAATAATTTTAATACGGCTAAAGAATTTTTCACATGTTCATGGATTCGTCCATTCCGAGAACAGCCCTGAGAATATTCAGTGTCTACTTTTCAAACAACTCGTATCTTCGGTTTCTTCGCATTCTCCACGCTTCTTATAAGCCTAGCCATTGGCGCCCGCAGAAAATTTTGCAGGGGTCAATGTTTACGATAGTCACGGTTAAATTTTTAAGGAGCAAGAGCTTGAAAAACGCATAGCTGGAAATTAAGAATACGGGTATCTTTCAAAGAGGTTTCTTATGCAAATTTCTCAGTTTCACTTTGTGTACAATTTTTAATACGGATAGTTTCCTTAGCAATCTGTTAAAAATCAAATAGTATAGGGCTACATGTTTGAAAGTAGGCCTAACTTCCTAAAGAAGCGCTATTATATAATACAAGTCCAAGTCTAGTTATAGGCCTGCATTTTATTGCTTAAATCATTAATTTTAGTCTGATAGCTTGTGGCTTCACTATGCAGATATAATTACGACACGATGTACAATACTAGTTTGTTGATTATTTTGCCCATCAAAGTTTAGCAACACTTTATATAGAAGACACATCAATCCTACGCGTCCTAACATTCTATGCTTCTTGAAAACGACATCTTAAAATCGAACTCTTCATTAACACCACTTCAGCCGCTAACCTCATTCGGCTTTCGTCCCTCTTTCTTGCCTCAGCCGATCACTATTATTTCGTTTCTTAACGTCCACAAGAGTTGCAGTTTAAACACGGACAATTAGGCCTATGCTACCCTTAGGCGCAGCTGGCGGCGTCCAAGGGGCAAATGCCCCCAAATTTCTGGCAAATGTGTTTTTCGGGAAAAACGGGCATGGGCGGACGAACCTGTTTTTTACGAGCAAACAGGCATGGGAGGATTTTTCGGTCACATAATTATGAGTAAAACAGCTTTATTTTCCGAAGATTTTACCAAATGACTAAAAAAGGAAAAAAAAGCCATCATGCATTTTTCGCATGGGAAATCGAAATGAATGACTAAAAAAGGTCATAAGAAAATTTGGTTGATGAAAAAATATGAAAAATTGTCGGCGAATCGTGGTCCGCCAAACATTTTTAGGCCTAAGTATACTTTTCGGGCAAAAGTGCAAATCTTTGTCACCCACTGCCGAAAGTCCCCTACGTGTATGATGCTACCCTATCAATATTTTTAACAATAGCACACGCAGCTGCATCTTTTAGATTCACTGTGGAATAAATCTCAATTAGGCTACTGTATTTTAACTGACGATCAAGTTTTAAAATTTACAATTGACAGAATGAATTTTAGTCTAAAGACCGCATAACAAAATCATGGTCAACTTTGTAGGCCTATTTTTTAGTTTTAATAATTATACCACAAAGATTCGGGTCTTCGTCGCTTCCATCGCTGCATTCAGAAACCCCGTTACACGTCAGTTCCGGCGGAAGACACATCCCAACCAAACATCGAAAGTGACTCGTTGCTCGGCATTCTGACGAAAACAAGAGAAAAACCTATTTTGTTTTCAATCAATTTCAGGCATATCAGCAAGTAGAGAGACCGAGCAAAACTGTAGGCTAATAGCCCGAAATCGAAATTCGTAAATTAAATTTGCGGATTGATTGCTTGAACATAGTGTCCTTCCGAGGTAGGCTACTAAAACCCGATAAGAGATAGCCTACCTGAACGGAATATATATATATATATATATATATATAGCGCCTGGTACGGTTCTAGGGCAATTACCACCTGGACAATTACCCTCCCCCCGACAATTACCCCCCCCCCCCGACAATTACCCCTGGACAATTACCCCCAGGACAATTATCCCCGGACAACTACCCCCGTGCCATTTACCCCCGGACAACTACCCCCTCGTAACAATTACCCCCGGACAACTCCCTCCGCGCCACAGCGTGAACTTGTTCCCTCACGCGTTAATCTCTTTACCAATCTCTCTGTAGCCTATTTGTCAGACAGTCAGCGCTGCCTAAGCCTATCCTAAATTAACTTTGCTGTGGTATAGCCAACTTTCTTCACTATCTCACTTTGCAATACTTATTTTACACACTTATACACACTCGATCCTTGCTACTACCCTTATTTCTCAGCTATCTTCGTACAATCAACATGCATCCAGCTTTTCAGATCTAAAAAGATCTTAAACGTTTTTTTCATCAATACAGCTCCTATTTCACCTGTAAAAGAACCTTCATCCAGCCTCCATTTCTCAAACATCTCTATCATCAATCCAGCTTCTATTTCAGCTGCAAAAACCATCGACTAAACATTTTTCAGGGAACATTTTGTCGTTAGCCATTTGTCGATGAATCAATATTTCGTGGACGAGTTGTCGTTGGACGAGTTGTCTGGGAACCAGTTGTCGTTGGACGAGTTGTCGGTTGACCAGTTGTCGTGACACCCCTCCCCAGACCATCCAACAACTGGTGGACGACTCACGTTTCCGTTCGCATGGCGACAGTTTCTGCAGGTGTGAGGAAGTTCTACGTGTTACGCAGCGAAAGGCTTCTATCGGCTCACTGGTCTGGTTCGGTTACCCCGTTCTTATGTCGAATTCATCCGTTGGTCCTCGTTCCAGGATGGAAGATGAACCCAGCGTCGAGAGTTGCAGCCCTGCTGGCGTTCTAGTTACGATCGCTTGCCGTGTCTTGTAGATGAGTGCCAGTTCCTTCCGACACCGCCACCTCTGTCGTCGAAGTGGCGGAGGAGTTTCCGCTATCACAGACACCGCCCACGTCTCGAGTAGACGTAGCGGAGAAGTTGCAGAGAAGTGGCGGAGAAAATAACTCCGACCTCGTCTAGTAGCACCGTTGTGCTCCGTATCCGTCTGCTGGCACCGTTGTGCGTTGTCATACGCTCGAACTTTCTTCAGCAAAGTTCAGCGTGCATACCCACTTGTCAACTTCGCATCTCCGACCAACGACTGACGACTGACCACTGACGACTGACTTCCCAGACAGTCCGTTCTCTTGCTTATGTATGCCTATCCGTCTCGCAGACAGATGACCTTTACCCCCGGAAACCTTTGCGACCCGACGACCATCGACGACCATCGATTCATTGTAAAACCCAGATTGCTATGTGGCACCTAAGTATATATGCATGCTATTGTCCAACTTTCATTTAAGCACATAGTACGTATAACATATCACAATTATATATACAGTTATACACGGTGTCCCAATTGAACTGATACCCTTTTTGTTTTGGCGATATACTTGGCAATTCTAAATGAAACCCTATAAAATTTCAGAGAATGTAAGAGGGATAAATTATCAATGTTTCTTGAAAATTGTATCCAATTCTACAAAGAGAGTCCGAAGTTATGCACGTTCAAATATAGGCAACGAAAATTGTAAGTTTCCAACATGTAAAAGATAGGAAATTAGTGTTAGCGCTGTTTTTTAAAGCTGATCTTCAAAATGTCCTCCATTAGCTCGAATGCATGCTCCAAGGCGCTTTCGCCATTCATTGATTGCATTGCAATGTCTTTCATCAAAACGATTCCATTCTTCCACATTTCGCTGTTTGAAGTGGTCACTAGACAACGTCACGTATGCGAGTTTCATAAGGCTGCGATGGGCCAGTTTCTGTTGGGAAATTGCTTTAAAAACCTTTGGCACCGTAAATGTTTTTCTTCTTATAAATTTTTTTTAAAACTAAAATCATCTTTGCTGAAAACATTTTTATTATTGTCCCCCTAACATGGAAATGACGGAAATATGACGGAAATATTTATTAATTTAGAAAGTAAGGCGTGCAGTTGCAAGCAATAATTTCCTATCTTTTACATGTTGGAAATTTACAATTTCCTTTGTCCAAATTTGAATGTGCATAACTTCGGACTATGTTCGTAGAATTTGATAAAAGTTTCAGGAAACATTGATAATTTATCCCTCTTACATTCTCTGAAATTTTATTGAGTTTCATTTATAATTGACAGGTATATCGCCAAAACAAAAAGGGTATCAGTTCAATTGGGACACCGTGTAGATTCGATATATAGTATATAGGGCCTACAAGCCTACAACAATCGGCCTGATGTTATTTACAAGGGCAACTCGTGACAATACGCCGCACGGCCGACTGGAAAATGAGGTAACTTCATAAGCAATAAATTCTTAACTAGCATAATGATTATATGCAAACAAATTAAAGTAGTTACATACATGGAAACAATGCACACTCCATATTAAGGTAACCTGTCAGTGATTCCTTAGAATGTAAGAGGTATACATTCCTTGTTGGATATAGACAGAAAACTCCCGTTTGAACATACCAAGAGACGGCGGGAAGCGAATATCAAGAGGAATACTATTTTAAAAATCCGTGTTAAGAAAATAAGGAGAACATTTTCATGTAAGCAATGTGGCCAGTGCCTGTTTTACTAACCGCAGTATTTGATATCGCATGGTGCCAATCGGATCTGTGTGGCTGAAGATGCGACGGTGGTAGCGACGATACATGAAGGCTGAGACCAGGCTGAGAGACCGAGGATGTTTCTGCAGTAGTTTCGACTCTCTTTGATGTTGAGCTCTGGCATTTGTGGTCCATAATCGCTTCCTACTTCCGCCCACATCAGACAAGACTCACCGGAAGCAGATCGACTCATCGTCCCAAAGTAACCGCTGCCCATCGGATTTACACGACATTCGAGCTCAGCATCTTAGAATAGCAAAGCAGTAGCAATAAGGTCATGACTATCTCTTTCAATGCATCATACACAAATCTATATAAGTTTTTTTCAATTAATAAATAACAATTAGAAATAGTTTGTAAAGTGTAGCTTTCTGAAAAGTAATAAAATCTCACAAATCAAACTGTTTTACTTAGACATAGACATATTTTTTATTGATCCCAACAATTCAATTGTACATGTATGCTTAGCAAAGTATCTATAGACATAACCAAAAAAAAGCAAATACTCAAAGTGAATAAGTAGAATAGTAGTGAGGGAACAAATACGCACACCAAAAAAGACCAGTCCCGCTAAGTAGGGGCCTATTTACCAAAGTGAATTGTAAAAGTAAAAGCTGTATATATAATATCTATAGGGATAATTGGAATGCAAAGATGTTACTTAACTAAGGAAAAAAATTTATCAAAAACTAATGTAGAAAACACTATGGAAAAAGTCAGAGAAAGAACAAAAACAAAAGATAAACTCCAAAAAAGCAAACAATCAAAGAAATCAGCCTCAGCATGAGTAACCCCTCATGACATTAACAGAAAACATTACATAATGTATGCACACGTGAAAGGTGTTTGAAATGAGTGAAACCTTATAATAGGGTTTCGATCTAATAAGCTGCAAGTGGAAACTTCTCTCTGATGATAACAACTATTGATTGATTATTATTATATTCGTTTAATAGTAACAAAGACTGATAGACAAACCGCTATCAGGCACAAAAAGAAGTTCATTAAATACAATATAATACCCATAGAATATCTTTAGCCTTAATTTGTCTGTTGAATTTGTCTTATGATGAGAGCACAAAAATTACAGAAATTACAAAAAGAATGTTTCTATGTTTATATGTATAGGCAACTATAATGAGAATAGACAATTAATCATAATTAATGAACATAGGGTGCCTTTCTATACAAAACTCGAGAGATGTAATGTCTGTCATCTTTGGTTGGCAATACAAAGTTGTGAGGGCGTGGCCTCAATTGGTAGGGACAATCAGCAACCGGTGGGAAAAGCGGTCGAAGAACATGGACGTCGTTTCTGAAAACGGCAGCTATATAGAAGACGAGCATCAGCAAGATCAACCATTTCAGACGCAGAAGGCGAGTCATTAGGTAAGTACCCTGATCGACGGACTTTTGATAATAAGCGCTCGACACTGGCTCGGTCCTGAGCAGTAGTAAAGCCCCACCAGGCAGGAGCAGTATACATCATCCTGGAAACAGTAGTTGCTCTTGTAACTGTATGAAGAGCATCCGGTGATAGCATGCATGAGCTCTCAACGTTCGCAGGGTATGGAGGGACCCGGCACAAGAGGAAATCACATCGTCAACATGAGAGGTGACTCGCAGATCGGAGTTAAGGGTTACTCCAAGTATATTTATTGAGGTTACTCTTTGCAGTCCATCCATGAGTTCTGGAGCATTCACACTCCGACGAAAGGAGACGATCATTTCTCTAGACTTTGTAGTATGTATTCAGTCTAAGGTTGTTTTTGGCTGCCCAACTCTTAACCGAGTCAAGTTCATCACTGATTGTGTTTCGCATTAATCCACCAATAAGCAGATAAGACTTAGTGTCAACTGCGAATTTGACTATGCAATTTTCAGGGTTAATCGGTTGCAGATCGGAAGCATCAATTATATAGGACGATGGTCCAATCCCAGATCCCTGGACTATGCTACAGTTGATGGTCCGGATCGAGGAGAGGTCTCCCTGGAACCTGATTATGTGTCTTCTGTCCTTGAAAACGTTTAACAGCCAGTTATAAACAAAATCAGGAATGTCTAGCTTCGATAGCTTTAAAGCAAGTGAAGAGTCAGTCAATACTGCTGTTATCATCAGAGAGAAGTTTCCACTTGAGGCCGATTCTGATTATCTGTGAAACATTCACAGATCGTCAGAATCGGCCTCAAAATACATCGCCGGGCGCTCTTTTATCGGCGCTTTTTTTTACGGATGTCCGTTCTATTGTATTTTAAATGCGTGCGCACAGCACTTAGTCTGGTTAATATTTAAAATGCATTCCATAAATACATAACTTAACAAACTAGACAGTGGAGTTTTGAGCCACGAAAAATATTAGCTGAACAGAGATAACAAAATCGTTACAGAATTTCTGGCATCGTTGTACGATGATGTCATCGACAGCCAATCCGGTGTAGCTGACGTCTCCCCTCCTTCCCTCAATGACAATCTGATAGACTCCGCTGGGCAACTGAGTGAACATGCGATTCCATCCGGCCACTGGTTGTCCGAAGGTTCTTGCGACCGTCTGTTCGTCCTTCTCTTCAGAGACGACGATGATTGAGAGGACAGACACATCAACGGACGCATCCATCCAGTAGAAGAGTTCAACGCACTTATCGGTTGTGCTCATGTAAGGCGACTGAAGGCGATCAAAGTAACCGAGACGCTGGTCGGTCGTTAGCATCATCTGAAAATGACCGCTTCCTGCAACAACCAGCAGATATACATCAACACCACCCCAGAGAATATATAGATTGAGATTTGCAGAGGAATAAAATGCCTATAGCCTATTTATTGAGCATGAAAATGAAGCGCACAGTAAGCTTACAGCCTTAGCTTTAACCCTTGTTGCATCACTGAAACAGTTGTAGCCTAAACGATACCGTTGTTGCAGAAGATGTTCATGTTTCAAACTCATTAAGTTATTTTTGCCTTTAATTAAGTCAAGATTTATGCAAGATTATACGTGACGTCTTCAGGTGCATTCGAACCGGAACCCTACGGCTGCAAGGAAACGAAAATGTCCACTACACCACCGCGCCAAAAAATATGATAGGAACTCGATGACTGCTCATGAATTATAGAAGTACTGGGCGAAAAGAATCGCTGTAGTCCTAGTTTATAACAGAAGCGCTATGACCTTCGTTTGTACGACCATGGGTGGTTTGGTTTCCGTTCTTAGATGCTAGAGCCTTCTTGGGGGAAGGGGGGGGGGGGGTTAAGCCTGGGAAAAGTTAACAATTACATGCTAAAAATCTGATTCTTCTTGGGGGGGGGGTAGGATTTAGTCTCCCCAGCCAGGGGTGGATACAGACAAAACAAATGGCGACCTTTTTTAGTCGTTTCCCGTTCGGCCGAGGGAAAAAGTACCCCTTTACATAAGCCAAAAAAGTTGATGACCTTTTTTAGGGTTCCACGACAACTGGTCCAACGACAACTCGTCCAACGACAACTCGTCCACGGACAACTCGTCCACCGACAACTCGTCCACTGAAATAGAAGCCGGATTATTGAGAAAACGCTTGGGAAATAGAAGCTGGATGAAGGTTTTTACGGGTGAAATAGAAACTGGATTGATGAAAAAATGCTTAAGAAATGGAAGATGGATCAAGTTTTTGTTCGATCTGAAATAGAAGCTGGATGCATGTTGAGACACATGATGAAAATCATCAATTCAGCTTCTTTTTAAGCAAGGAAACCATTAGACTTTTTTCATTAATCCAGCTCCTATTTCGTAAAAGAAAGAACCTTCATCCAGCTTCTATTTCCCAAGCGTTTTCTAAATAATCCGGCTTCTATTTTGGTGAACCAGTTGTCGGTGGACCAGTTGTCCGTGGACGAGTTGTCGTTGGACGAGTTGTCGGTGGACGAGTTGTCGTGACACCCTTTTTTAGGCATCCGGCCGAAATCTCTTCGGAATATAGGCCTACTAACTATGACACCAGTCCTGCCAAACCTCCTCTAGTCGTATTGCTAATTTCTCTCTCGCCTTCTCCCATCACTCATTTTCTAAAACCCTTCTTGAAACCGATTGTGGGCCACATCCCATGCATGCAATTTTCAAATGGGGGACATGGCCGGATTGACCCCCCTGGATCCGCCTCTGCCCTTAGCCCCTGATAAACTCCGCCCATGTGTACGACAGAAGCATTGCTTAACTACAAGTTTGAAAATCGTAGTTTCGATCGATCCTTTGTAGCCTACATTTTGCTACCTAAGTTCAGAGTGTTGTCAACGGCGATCGTTGTCAGCATCGATGGTTGTGCTACAGTCCACGGTTCACTGGCTGTCGTATCGTTGGTTAGAGGACAACGGTCGTCTTCGAAATTGCAGAAGAATTCAGGTAGCTCTAGAAATAATAAACAAGGAAAAGAATTGTCATCGGTTACTTAGTTTTCATGGTGATGATGTTTTAAAATTAATTGAATCCAATGAGTCGAGTAGAAATTGATTGAATTTCATAGCTCGCTCACAATAATAATTATTATGACGGCTAAATCACGATTCTAAGGAATTTAAACATTACCAGCATCTCTAATACTGATTGATTGATTGATTGGGCTTAACGGCACTTCAGCACAGAATTGGCTATTTCGTGCCTTAGCATCTCTAATACGTCAGCCGCCCCCCCCCCCATGAGTGCTCGATACGAGACGCTCAATTTATGAAATCTTAGGTGACAAATAATTATGGCAAGGGAAAGTCATGTATGGCTGAACGGCTAGTCAGGTAAACCAGTCAGGTACTTCAATGACGGTGTAAAGGTTTCAAATTACCCCCAGCACACTAGATTTGCGTCAATCATCGCATTTATTGCACTAAACAATCAGAAAAATGATCCCGCTCCTTGCTTTGGTCTGAAGATTTCATCCGTCATCCCACTTCGTGGTTTGTTTTCAATATTTTGATCGAAAAAAATAATAGCCTCGAAGACATTTCTCCATGTAACTTCTGCGGCGATTAGTATTTTATAGTTACATTTTGATGCGTTTGGTCAGGCACGGATGTAACGCGCAAAAGAATCACCTGGTACTTATTAACCCTTTACCCGTTCATTTTTAAATTTTAAGCCCGTTTTCAGCGGATATTCTCGGGGCAAACGGGTAAAAGATTAAATGAAATTTTACCTGAACGTCTAATAAAAGCATCAAAAATGAAATAATCTAACTGAAGCAACGCTTTCGTCTATAGAATTCGATTCCATTGTGGTCTCCTGAGCAGTTAACAGCAGACGAGTTGGATGCAGTTGGTGGCAGCCATTCGCCCGTGTAGGAGCTGATGATACAAGTGCGATTGATTCGGTTGAATAGGAACGAGCTGCATTGTGTATCAAACATGTTCGAACACAGACTCCGACAGACGGATCGCGTCGCTTCTCCCACGAGAATGTTGCTCGCAGTAAATGCATCCGGAATGACGCAAATACCAGAGTAGAGAAGGTATTCATCGCAGTTAACTACCAAGACAAAAAGAGAAA
This sequence comes from Lumbricus rubellus, assembly GCA_945859605.1. NCBI lineage: Eukaryota > Metazoa > Annelida > Clitellata > Crassiclitellata > Lumbricidae > Lumbricus > Lumbricus rubellus. The sequence goes on from OX243819.1 coordinate 1,626,578, forward strand.
ACAATGCGAACAAATTATCAAGGTCTGTTTGACGACCACCAAAATTTATAAATTCGAAGAAAAAATATATTTCCTGACGAAAGAGAAGCAGGATTTATCGCGTGAGTGTCGGTTAGGGCTCAGGTTAGACGTCGTGAGAGTAAATTAGGGTTAGTTTTAGGGTTAGTGCAGTCATTCTGCTAAAATTGAAGCTACATTGATGAACAATAATTTTCAATGAAATAGAAGTTATATTGATGAAAAATATAAATATGCTGACGAAACAGAAGCGTGATTTATCGAACAAATTCTTGCCTAAAAAAGAAGCCGGATCGATTAAAAGGATTCTCTGTAAACTAGAAGTTAGATTTATTAAAGATGACAACGCTGCATCGTTAGTTCTTGATGGTCGGATAAAAACCAGTAACTTGAGTAAAAACAAATCAAAAAGGATAAAGTCTGATTTTTTAGAAGCTAAATAAATTATGACTGGCCTAGTTAGCTACACCGCAAAGCGAAAGCGGCATTCGTCTGTTGGATACAACGGACTGCAGTTGACGGTACGTGACGTTTGGGCGCCGCCGTTTGGGCGCCGGCCGTTTGGGCGCCGCCGTTTCGGCGCCGGCCGTTTGGGCGCGACGCCGTTTGGGCGCCGTACGTTTCGGCGCGGAAGAAGTTATGTGATGAAATAGCACTTAAAACTCTTTATTTGTCCCGGAATTTTTAATTCAGCTATGTTTTGTAAATAAAAGCATTCCACAAAGAACTGAATTACTTTCAGAAGTTCAATGTTCGATTTAATGTTCACAAACCCAATGTTTTAAAAGATTATGGTTATTAAAAGCGTTAAAGAGATACAGTAATTAGTTTCAAATGTTCTACAAACGTCAAGGTTAGGAAGGAGGCTCTTTCGTATGTTAGACTGTATAGCCCTGGTGCGTAAACAAGCGGCAACGCGTCATACGTCACATTCACAGGGGATAAACAATAGTCTTGGAAGGAGGCTCTTTCGTATGTAATTATATCTACAAACGTCAAGGTTCTTCTTCCGCGCCGAAACGTACGGCGCCCAAACGGCGTCGCGCCCAAACGGCCGGCGCCGAAACGGCGGCGCCCAAACGGCCGGCGCCCAAACGGCGGCGCCCAAACGTCCTGATCCGTGCAGTTGAAGCCCCGAGTTGGGAGTTGACATTCAGATATTTAGATATATCGGGCTTACACGCATGGAACGCAGCGGCGCAAGCTGCTGCGGAGCGACCTTGGGCAAGTTGCTTACCCATCATTGTCTGTGGGAGGGCAAAATGAAACCACCTCACTCATCTCATCCCCAGGGGCGTAAAAGTCAATGAACCTGCCTTAGGGCAGAGAACCATCATCATCAAATAAATTATACGATATTTAATGCAATTTTAACTTCCTTATTCTTTCCTTCATAATGTTCACAGTACCACGGTACCAAATTTGAAATAGGCACACGTTTGGTCCAATCAGTAGTTCACTACATGTGAAGAAGTGACTCAATTGTAATTTGTATTTGTAATTGTAATTGAACTTTTATATAGAGCCGCTCACAGATTCAGTAGCGCTCCCGACCCTAGTTAGCACTGCCGCTAACGAATAGCATAGTCTTCAGGCGTTTCCTAAACAAAGGGAGAGAGAAACTAAGAAGCTCAAGACGAAGTTTGTGAGGAAGACGGTTCCAGTAGGAGGGCCAACATAAGCAAAGCTTCTCACTCAAGTGAGTCATGGATGGAATTTGGGAAGCCCTTTCGGTGTTTTTCAACAGCTTCCAACAAGAACTGTTTTTAATTTGTTGCAGCATTAAATGTCTGTATAATTATGCGATTTCCCAGATGGTCAAGCAGCAGCAGGACTCTCTCTAAGCTGTCGTCAATGCCGGTAGTCTGGAAATAGCTTTAAGAGCTCTGGTAAAGTTTGGAAGAAATTTGACCAAGCGAGATCCAAGTTCGGGGTCATGTGGATTATGAGATTTGCTTTCTTGAGAGGTGTTAAGAGATCGGAAAACAATGCAAGAGTTGCATGCTCTGAACTGAAGTACCAAGAATGGCAGTCTCGTTTCCATAGAACAGTAACTCCATTTTCATTGAGTATCCCTAAATATAACGGCCCCTTGAATAGCCTCCTACGATCAGTGACTTTATTTATTCATCTTCACTGACCGTAGTATTCAAGGGTGCCGGATTGATTTTTAGAAGGTGCAATAATAACTGTTCATTTGCAATCAGCAAAAATAGCCTACATGCACAAATTTTAAGTTAAGAAGAATTCAGCATTTGAAAATGTGTATGTGTTTAGGCGTAAGTGATTAAAATCTTCCTTACCCGTGTCATTCGTTTGCAATGGTTTTGGACTGTAGTGCGACGTGATCAAGTCGTACAGACCATTCTCATGCAAAGCGGTTAGTCTGGGAAAAAATTGTACATGATTTTTTCACATTTTCTGTTCAGTTATCATCTGCATTTCTCTTTTCTCCCTAATAATACATAGAGATTTATCTATGGAATGTTAGACATCGCCGAAGCATCTGTAAGAGACGGAGTCGCAAGAGATGGATAGGGAGTAGAAGGTGGACAATAATTATTATAGTCATCAACACTCAATAATAAAAACTGTGGAACAGCCAGGTTCTGTAAGAAAAGGATCAATTAAAGGGCTACACAATTCTGTAAAACATTTTAGTCTCGAAAACGTTTCATAACGTGGTTCGCATTCGTCGATCATAGACCAATAACATTGTGATGAACATAGATGATACAACTCAATTTATAGGCCTATTAGGAGGCTTACTGTATGGAGGAAGTAATAAGTTGTTGGGGAGGTTATCTTGATAGCAGCATACATTTAAAACTCTGGCCTGGCACATCATATTCTGGGGCACGGACATTTCCTCCGGAACAAAACTCCGGAACATAACCCCTCCGACAGCTCCTCGACCAATCTCTTCATTTTTTCATACATAATAATAAAATCTGTAAGTTTATCATGATACACTGGATGATCATTGTTTGCAACTGTTTCAACAACTTTGTGTAATGCAGTAATTTTGAAAATAAAACCAATAGGTATATTAGCTTTATATCGGAATGACTGAACAACACTAACAAGGTATAAGTTCACGACTGAATGACAGTGATAGGTGTTTACCCGTGTGAAACTAACCAGTTGACACAGCACCGCAAACTGGATAATTAGCCTACGTTTCATCAGGTTATACCTACAGAAATGGGCTATTTGCACCACGAAGGGGGAATTGTCCGGCGGGGGCGATAATGTCCTAGACTAAATCGGGGAATTTGTCCGGGGGTTTTTTCCGGGGGTTTGTCCAGGGGAAGTGTCCTACACTCCGTATTCTGATGCACTGATTCTTTAAACGGAGTTACTGTAGCCAAACAAACCAAAGACTTCACCTGTATGGATTTTGATTGCAGATTGTAACTGTTGGAAACTGAATGGTGTCACTGTAGCGAACGTCAATGTTGGCGCTCGTCTGATAAGAGGTCATCAGGTCAACTTTCGTTATGATCATGTAGATGAAGAAACCCAGCGAAATGAGAAGCAACACGATCCAAATCAGCCTAAAAATCAACATCAGGAAATAAATAAAACATCCTTTCAGTTCAACATAATATGCCAACGTCATAATAGAATTGGATAAGTTAGCTTAAAAATTGTGCTTCTCGTAATATTGAGAGGCACTCATAATATTATGAACAGAAAAGCTGATTACTAGTCCTAGGAGCTTTCACCATAGGACGAATCACCTCCAGGGGTTTCGCCCCTAAATATCCCTACTATATATATATATATATATATGTAATCAATATACCATTGGAGTAAAAAACGTTGGTGTCATCGGCAAATAGAATAAAAAACATTGTTGGAGAGACATTGGCCAAGTCATTAATATAAAGCAAGAAAAGGAGTGCAGGACATGGCCCGGCTAATATACCTATATACATGGGCGCCGACTCTGCGAGGCCCGTGAGTGCTCAGCACCACCAGAAATTGGCCATGCGAGGCCCGCCTATGCCTGGGCACCACCAGAAATCAGCCAGCAAGATGTGCTTTTTTGAAGATTATTTTTCTGCTGGCATTGCTTATTACCTATAAAAATCATTCCGCCTCTTAGATATATATTTTTTATCAGTAGGCCTATCTACCTTACTATTACTCCAATTTTACCCCATCCAGTAGACTGAACTCCATTGGTCCTCAGCCGATCAGAGAGTACGCGGAAAACCCCGGAATCCTGCTCATTCGATCCGCTTCCGTCGTATTTTTTCGAAGGCGATGATTTGAATATGACATTGTTCCTTTTTATTGTCATTATAAAATAATTTTCCTCACTGCTCGAGAGTCACCTCCCAGCATCACAAACACGGGTTATTGTTTTGTCTGCGTTAATAAATCAGCCTTGACTAAATTGCCTGTCAAAATTATTTGAAAGACTATTTTGAAAATTATTTTCCACAGTGTTAACATTTTCTCACTAAATAGTGGCTAATGTATAATAGCCAGAATTGTTTGTTTTATTATGCAAACTGTGAGTCTCTTGACCTAATTAGGGGAGAGTGATCCAACATGACCACGCTGGCGAATTAAGATTGTGCTTTTTTCTGTGTGGATTCCAAGGTGATGTAGGCCTACATATTGACCCAAAGAGTGATTAAATGTTTTTAGACAATTGGGACGAACATTTATTAAAGTCTTAAATTTTGATGAGATAGTAGCTTCAAATGTCACACTTTCAGTGTGAAAATAATTTTGTTTAAACAACGGCAAGGGTGCTTTTCAAGTCTTAAACCACCACGACTATGATGAGGAATTTCGTTAAAATGACAGTCTAAGATGCTACCATTGCAGTGTGGCAATAAAAAATAATTGAAAATGGGGAGAAGCACATCCTCTGCCTAAACACCTTTTTCTGCTCGACGCTGTGCGCCTCGGCGATCGCGCTTTTGTCCGCGAGTTCGTTCCCTAAATCAGGACCAGGTCTCCACCTAGGCCTATACGATAATATGAACAGAGTCGATAATTTAAATAACTCCTATCAAAAAAGGTCAAAAATTTTGCACTGTTTTAATACACTAGAAAGTTGAATGGAAAGGACATTTCGTTGTAAATCATTGTAACATATATTAGGGAATTAGTAAATATAAAATTACACGATTAAGAATTGACACTGCAGTCTGCACGTGAGAAGGCCTAGGGCCTATTTGAAATCTGATATCATAATTATTATAGGTCAGTAAGAAAACTAGTATTAGGAATTAATACTGGATGGTGTCATTGGTGTTTTGTAGTACTGTAAAGTATTTTAAAGAAGCGTGAATAATAATCTCAATTAGTTTCCAGATCTCTGTTTTTTCTAATTTTTACTCTGTGCTCTAGGCCAATTTCTACACAATGCTAATTTTGGCTCATGAACAATTGAATGTGGTCAGATTTGTTTGATTTCTCGTGCTAAATTTGAGTTTGTTGACCTATTAATTAAACGTATGGATATATTATGACTAAATTATGACCATCCTAATTCTCTAGAGTTCTTTCTTTGTTGTGCTTGATTGCAAGTTTTGCTGTCAGAGGGAGTAATTTCATTACCTTTCCTAGCCAAAAAGACCCCCAAAAATTTTTCCGCGCTCACGCGCGGATTTTTCAAACACAACTTTGGGCACCCCCACTCTTTGCCTCAACTCGGCGCCTATGCCTATATATATATATATATATATATGTAATCAATTACAGACCCATTTCTGTTCTTCCTTACTTCTCCAAGTTCTATGAAAAACTTATGTATAATCGACTCTATGGCTATGTTAAAAACTCTAACATCATTTATCCATCTCAGCATGGATTTCAACCTGGTCATTCTCCCTATATGGCCTTATTAAATATGCAGGACATGATTTCAAAGGCTATTGAAAATAATGAATACTCAGTGGGAATCTTTTTTGATCTAGCTAAAGCGTTTGATACGGTAGACCATAATATTTTGCTTAAAAAATTAGACAACTATGGAATTAGGGGGACTCAGCTCAGATGGTTTGCCAGCTATTTTGAGAGCCGTACACAAAGAGTTCTCTGTAATGGTGTCCTTTCTGAGCTAGGGTTGATCAAATATGGAGTTCCTCAAGGCTCCAACCTCGGGCCACTCCTTTTCTTGCTTTATATTAACCCAGATAATCCCCACGTCCTATATGTAGGACAGTTAGTTTTTTGTCTATGCAATAATATATAATAACATCTCTGTGTTATATTATACTCTTTTTTACAAGGAAGATGTATTTCCTGTACGTTGTAATGTTTGTTGTTGACTTTGCTTGCGTTGTCATATCAGAGAAATAAAATTTCAATTCGAAGAAAATCGGAATCTGAGAAATCGTCGATATGCCTAGAAAGAGGTGGGTGTACACTATTTCATGTGAAAACTAAAAAGATTATAACTATTTCTAAATTACCTACAGGTATGAAGGTATGCATGAAAATTATTAGTCCTTTGTTAGTCAATATTACCAGGCTTTGGCAGGGATCGTTAGTACACCGTCCTACATGTAGGACGCTGGGACTATGTACAACATATTATTTGGAAATTGTTTGTCACTTCATCCAATTGTTTTAGGGTCAGGGCTAGTTCCATGGGTTGGTATTAGGGGTTGGTATTAGGGTCATAATGGTCATTTTGAACAGGTGGGTCTGCCTAATATGCCAAAATATAAATTTTTATGTTCTTACTGTTGTTATATTTCTGGTAGCCTATATGGTATTGGCTTACAGACTAGTAACACAATGTATTAGAAATTTTTTTCTTGTATTTTTACAGAACGACAAACTTCATGAAGTGATGACCATGCTGGAGGATGATCCAGATTCTGTGCCAGCTGCTGGAGTAGGCCTAGACATTGTTATACTGCCACACGGTAATGCATGTGCAGAAGTAACTGATGAGGATTCGGGAGATGAGGAGACGGTAACCATAAACAACCTGCCTCCAGGTCAGTTGCGTGCCGATGCTGAGACGCAACGTCCACCAGATGACGACAGCATGTACAGTAACTGACAGTGATGATGGTGCGCGTCACCTAGCTGCATCCAGTCTTCCTCCAGCAAAGAAGAAGATGAAGGTCCAATGGTCTATACATGGAGAAAAGGTGATTTAGCGCTTTCTCCGATTACATCAAGGACTTGGAACCCGAAAGATGTCATTGAACTTAGGGAATCACCAGTTCTTTCTCACCTTCTTTGATGCTGAGGTCTTCGGCATGATCGCGACTCAAAGCCTGTACCGTATTTCAGTAAGAGGAAAGAAGTGGTACTTCCCTCTGATATGTCACTGTATCGATTTGGCTGAGCAAAATGCCTGGTAACTCCACCAAGCTCGCAAAGGATCACTGGATCATCTCCAGTTCCGCCGTCGCGTAGTAACCGCTCTACTGGAGACCAATGCCAACTCATCAAAGGGTGCAGACTGAACATGTCGACTCCAGATATGATCGATTAGACCATCTCGTGGAGCCGCAGGAGAAACAAACAAAGATGTCGACACTGTCATCAAAAGTGCACCACAGCAAGTGCAACATTGGATTGCACGTGAAGTGTTTCATTGACCATCACAAGAAATGAACAAAGTCTAGATTAACTCTAGGCAGAAGTCAAAATAGTCATAATAATGTCATCTTATCATTTGTGAGGAAAATAGATGTACATTATTGCTGTAAACAAAAATCTATGATAATATTCATATTTGGAAACTTCATGTGTTGTATGTTCCCAGCGTCCTACATGTAGGACGGTAGATTTCCAAGTAACCATGTACAGCAAACATGAAAATACATTTTTCCCCTCTATTTTGTATTTATTTCTATCAGATTATTCACAGTAATGCCTAAAACTATGAAAAAATATACCGTGGGAACATCTGGGTTAATGACTTGGCCAATGTCTCTCCAACAATGTTTTTTATTCTATTTGCCGATGACACCAACGTTTTTTTACTCCAATGGTTCTTGGCAGACGTTGTTTCAAACTGTGAACGTTGAACTATCTAGCATAGCTGTTTGGTTCCATGCAAATAAACTCACCCTTAATTTATAGATAAAACCAACTTTATTTTATTTAAATCCCACCGGAAAATAAAGCCAAGTGACAATCTCTGTTTGCTTATTGATGATATTTCCATCAATCAAGTTGAATCTACAAAATTCTTAGGTGTGCATATAGATCAACATTTGACCTGGAAAGTTCATATTAATCAAATTGCAACTAAAATTGCTAAAAATATTGGTATTATTTCCCGCGTTGCTTATATCTTGCCAAAGACAATTAGAATGAATTTATATTATACCCTTGTCTACCCCTACCTCACGTATTGCAACCTTGTTTGGGCATCGACATACGAATCCAGGCTTCATAAACTTGTAATCTTACAGAAGAGGGCTGTTCGTATAATTGCGGGTATTCGTAAACGGGAACACACTGGCCCTTCCTTTAATGAACTTCATCTCCTGAAAATTGACCAGATAAAGGATCTCCAAATTTGCGAGTTCTTTTTTCGACTTGAACACGGTCTCCTTCCTTCGGTATTCCAAGGTTACCTCCCTCACGCCTCTGACATCCATTCGCATTTCACTAGGAATTCATCTGCTTTTCGCCCTGTCAAAGCTCAATCTAATACTAGGCGTTTTACTATTAAATCTTATGGCACTAAAGTATGGAACACATTACCAATTGACATTCGTCAATCGAGTAGTCTGCAGGTATTTAAAAAGAAACTTCGTGTTTTTCTACTCTCCTCCACTAAAGCTACTTGAAGTGCACATGACCATGTGTAGTTAAGATTTTAGTTAAGTACTTAGTTAAGTTTGTTTCTCTACATGCTCTTGACAATATAGATTTAAGCTTTTCTGCAATCTGTCATCACCTAATTTGTTTTAGTCTCTTTCTTTTCAGCTATCTTGATTAATTTTTCTTGGGACTTTTTACTTGGGTGACCCTTCCCAGCGGGATGTCCATCCCTTTTGGGCCCCCCTTTGTAGCCAATGCATGCATGTTTTGTACTTTTATTGTTTTCTTGTTTTCTGGTTGCAATAAAATTAAGTTTTCTCTTAAAGTTTCCTTTTGCAAAGATATGCGGTTACAATAAGTGTGTCTATAACAGTAGAAGACGTGAGTCGTAGTGACAGCTCAAAGAGACTCACTTCCTGCACATAAACTTCGATGGTTCAGCGAGGAATTTCAGTCCGTGAACCGTTGTACCTGTGGCGAATTCTGACAACAGGATCAGCCACGGACGACCGTAATCTGTCTCTTCTAATGTCTCTCTGTGTTCCACTGGAAAGAAATAAGCCCTCTTCAAAATAATCATAAGTTGCGCACCGTATAAAGTATTGTAACCAAAATAAATAATTGTGCACAGAATAATTATTAGACATAGGTCTCCTAAAGTAGCGTAGCAGTTTGGTTTTTGTTCTATGAAAACCAGCCGGTGTCGAGGTTTGAGGAGCGTTCTACCATACACAATAGAATAATGAGAAAATTGCCTATAAACTTCCATGAGGTCTGTTCAAGGCGATATGAAGATAAGACAGAAAAATGTTATCTACCTTTCTGCCTCTCGATCCTCTTCTCTGCGCTTGCACATTCTTGACGCAAGACTTCGACACTCATAATTTTATCACTGTTGTTATTCCTTATATGCCTATCGAATTTGAATGATTATATCTTATTAGTTGTCTCCTTATAAAGAATTCGACGGATTAAATTTCATCAGTTATCTCCTTACATCGAATTCGCTAGATTACTCCTAGCAAACCGACAAACCAGCATTGAACCCATAGGACTAAATTAGGGGAAATAATTTGCAAACAGAACGACCTCTGTAACGCCGTCGTCATAACACCGCGCAGATCTTCTTCGATGACCAATAATAGCAAAAACCTTAATGGATCGCAAACAATGAAGTGAGAGTCGTTAGACATGAATTGAATAGATCGGCCTCTGCGTTACCGAGTCAGTTTGTGACCACCGTTTTCACGAAGTCATATCAATTTTTCAACGTTCTCTTTTCTTCTTGTATATTTGAAAAAATGGACGAGAGATCTGGGGGTCATTTTGTGCACACACGAATTAGTCGCAGGCAGGCCCATCACAAAGACTTTGGAATGTCATTATCTATGTATGACATCGAGTTGGATAAAGAAGCTTTATAGCCTGTGGCACCGTTGTTAGAGTCATGTCCATTGTTATGCTCTGTACTGATGCCGACCAATTCAAACTACTCACCTTTGTCGTGATCCATTTCAGCAGCAGAACCGAATGCACTAACAATCCCGTTTGCAATAGCTAAATGCGATGGCTGCTCGCAGATCAATAGCCTTAGGCCTAATGAGCAGTACGTAGCCATTTCCCCAGCCACCGAGCTGTAGGCTTACCCAAAGTTTCAGACGTCATTACGCGACACTACGCATTGCATTGGCCTATCTTCTATTTTCTACGTCAGAAGCAGTTATCGTAACATTTAACTTAATGCGTTTCTACCAAAATAATATTTATTTGAAAACAGTAGTGTTAGTTCATAAGTGCTCTAATCATCTCCGGAAACGTTAATGTAAGAATGTATTATTCTGCTTGAAACCCGGAGCAGCGCTACACAAAGCCACCCACTCGTCTTCGGGTATTTACTCTGTTTAGTTCAGTTTCAGTTTATACGTGTGAACCGCGTTCCTGTGGCGTTTACATTGCCACGCTTCAACTTCGTGGGAAAGCATACAAACTCTCCCGTGAATAGAATTAGCCCAATTGGTGGGGACTGCTGAGCGCTGGTGAAGTCGACCGCATCAAAAGGTTCCTGGGACGTGTCAGTGTTCCTCCCATCCTATTCCCCTAAAGCAGACACTATGGCTCATGCTGCTGATGCTGCCCTCTTCAAAGCTATAGGCTAATGAATTATTAAAGACAATGGTCATGTTCTTTACAAATTTTTCACATATGATATAGACCTCCTGGCAATTACAATTTGCGTCCTAGGCCGCATCCATTTGAATTATTCAGTAAGAACAATAGAAACTTCATAACACGGATGCTGTGTAAAAGGGTTTATTAGACTTTATTCGATGCTCTATGTGCTTCTATGTGCTTGTTAACTGTCACGCTATGCCGACCGGTTATTTTGTCAATATATAAAATATATATGCATATTTATAGCCTATATAATAATGTCATGCAGGCTATTGACATGATCAACAGTTCTGTCTTCCAAACAGTTACTGTAAGCATGCAGACTCGAAGCGATGCGCTCGGCACAGTGGCGTAGCTACCATGTGTGCAATGTGTGAAAAGCACACGGGCCCACGACCTCCAGGGGCCCACAGAGATTGCTAAATAATTTTTTCCATTATTAATCTAATTTAATTAGTAATTCGCATTATTTTGTGACAAATGTAGTTTTTGTGAACACACATTACTTCTTTACTTTACTGATGCGGTGACACCTGTCAACCGCCGTGCTGTTGTCAGGACAAATTGTAGGCCCTGAACTCCTTCTAACTTAATTGTGCTTTTGGCTCGAGTCATGAAAAAAGGTCTAACATAGTTTTAAGTTGAGAACAAGAAACGAATCATACCATGCAGCATAACTTCATAAGATTCTTATATATTTCGCTGATTCGCTTTCCTATGCAAGTAGCATGGGTGTGCCTATGCTATCTAGGATAGGTGTGGTAATTACATGTATGTCCGTCTATCTGTCACATTCGTATGTTGTAGCCTAATTAAACGGAGCGCCTCAGAAATCTCATACTTGTCACAGTCATGCTCGTATTTTCCGGTCATTTGCTGGATATGGTAACGGTAGTGACCTGACATCTTCCTCCACCAGGGTGAAAATTATCGGGGGTTGAGGTGGTAGTCAAGTCTTCTTGTCACTATCTCTCGCACTCTACGCCCGCGTGTTATCCATTGTGCTACCGTGAGTTGTAGGCCTATTGCATGTGTTAGGTTTAATACCAAACTGTCATTGATTAGTTTTAGTGATCTTGATTGCAGGCAGAGTAAGAATAATTATTATTGCGGATAGTTGTGGGTTTAACCCCCAAGGCCCCAGTCTTTCTTTGGACGCCATAGTAGGCCTAAAGTCCTCATCGTACGCCCAACTCCACATAAGTCAACGTCTGACCCCGTGTTATTTTTCTACAATTCTCATGCTGATTGCATGAATACAAAATAGCCTACCGGCCTAACGAGGTCAATCAGGGGCCCATGCGGAACTTATGCACACGGGCCCATGAAAAGCTAGCTACGCCACTGGCTCGGCATGGAAAGGTTTGTCTTCCACTAAATTTAATTACTCACCCAATGCATCTGAATACTTTGTTCTTCCTCTTGACGTGTTCTGTTCACACATTTACTGCAATGCAATTTGCATAGACTCTATAATTATTATTAGCCTAATTATATGGACATTTAGAAATAATATAGCTTGGGCGTAACAGTTGACGGCTGTGGTCAGTATACCATTGCAGTAGGCACGACATTATACGGTATTCTGATTTTTACTTATTGAGACAGAGAACAATGTACGGTACAATGTAATTTAGTTCAGATGCAGCTACGGATGACATTAGTTTTGAAGATCGATCGGGAAGAGCTACTCACTGAATAAAAATCAATCGTCGTTCATTGAGAAGTTCAGCAGACCACGCAGTCTGTTAACAGAGGTGTTATAGATGTAGGCTATGCATGCATGTGCACCTGTTATAGCGCCCGTACAAGGAGTCTACCATACATGTAGATGTAAAAAAGATGGAAACTGAAATAAAAAAAACGGGTAAAAAACGTCGTTTCTTCGAAAACAAATCGACGAAAAACGATAAAAAACGGAAACGGAAATAATTTGACTTTGCTACATCTAAAACCGCATTTTAATCTTGAAAATTTTGAATAGGAACCTAGGCCTACTACCCGCAGGCTATCTCTTAAATGATGAATGATGATGTTACACGATGAAATAATGACTTTAGTTAGATTAATTCTTGAGAGTTGGCGGAAAACATAAGGAATAAGCTTATAAAAAAAACCACTAAAATTAAGGAAAATAAAGACAGAAAGTAAATGAATAAACAATGTTAAAGAAATTTTTAAAAAAACGGTAAAAAACGATGAAAAAAATAAAAAAACAAAAAACGACGTTTTGGGGAGAGAATAAATAAACGGGGAAAAGTTTTTTTTACAACTCTGATGTCTACTAAGAAGCGCTCCCGTCTACTGTAAGCAGCTACGGATGACATTACTGTAGAGTGGACACTGAATCGTAGTTTCAAGAAATAACGCGAAGCAATTTCGAGTGAAGGACTTTCCCAAGGTCCTTAATTAATTACGTGGCGACTTGAGGTGGATTCGAACCGGCAACCCTCCGCGCGGCAGCAAAGCAACCAACATACCAACTACACCACTGCGACCCACATAATTATGCATGTCCAGATCCTACAGAATTTAATCATGCATGTCTAGGTCTTTATCATTATAGAAACCATTAGCCCGAGGACAGAGTGCATGACAACAAGACTTTATCCGAGTAACTTCTAGCAGGCGTTCATCAGATAAATCTCTGCCATATCTGCCGCACTTAGTGCGCGATGGTGGTCATTTGCACGGTTTCTTGTATGGCATTAGGTGGTCGCCCTTTTGATCTGGGAAAGGCCAGTGCGTACAATGAAGATTAAAACGTACGTGTACCAAGGACATTGTCCACATCCGAAGATAAGATCTCATTGAAACGCCTATGACACGCATCGATTCTGTTCGAGTCGTCTCGGGTATAATAGGTCTAATGAACGCATACGGTCGTTTCCTTCTCCCGAAGATAATCATCTATCTGGTTTTAACCTGTTTTGGAAAAAAACTTTATTAGGCCAAATTTTTATCAACCGCGATGATATTTTGGACCGTAAAAATATTGTTTGAACGTATGCATTGTTTGTGTTTTTGGATAAATCTCATATAACATATGCAAAATTGCATGTGTTCGTTTTACGAACATTGGTCCAATAGGCTACTGACAACATGCGCCATATCCATAGGTGCAATCACGTCCTAAAAGTACATACGTACATACATACGTACATACATACGTACATACATACATACATACATACATACATACATACATACATACATACATACATACAAACATACATACATACATTCATACATACTTACTTACTTACATACATACATACATAATTATCCTCCTGAGACCAAACGTGCATTATAATGCACAAATGGTCTGAGTCGCATAAAATATTTGCCGCAGCTTACTAAGCTGAGACCTGATGTGCATTAAAATGACCGATTGTTTGGCATGCATCTGAGAGCGCCGACAATTAAAAAGACTATCGTCAATGTTAGTAAGTATGTCGGCAATCTGACTTAAAACCTTATATGGAAAGAAAAATTTAAAAAAATCTCAAATATACGGATTTTGATTTGGATTGTTTTGTGAAATTGGTGCATAATTGAGCGATTCTCTGTGCAAATAAATGCCTTGTCAATTTTTTATTTAATCAATAAACATGATCTAGAGCCCGTGTGATCTGAGTGTGCATGTAAATGCACACCAGGTCTCAGTTTCAGTTGCTTGTCACACTGTATGTTTCTATGCTCTGTAGTTGTCTAAGGTCGTCTGGATGCTGCTGAAACATGTTTTGGCAACAGGACATCACCCCCAGCCCATTACCTCTGCCATTACCCCCCCCCCCGCCATAACCCTCCGACCATTACCCCCCCTAGGACATTACCCCTCGCCATTACTTCAGTCTGTTTACATTCAGGTCTTGTGTATGTATTCATACAAGCATGCGTGCAAGCAAGTATGCATGTATGTATGTATGTATGTATGTATGTATGTATGTATGTATGTATGTATGTATGTATGTATGTATGTATGTATGTATGTATGTATGTATGTATGTATGTATGTATGTATGTATGTATGTATGTATGTGTGTATGTATGTATGTATGTATGTATGTATGTATGTATGTATGTATGTAGAATTGTAGATGTATGTATGTACATATATTTATGTTTGTATGTATGTATGTATTTATGTATGTGTGTATGTATGCATTTATGCATGTATGTATGCATGTATGTAGATGATTGTATGTATGTATGTATGTAGAATTGTAGATGTATGTACATATATTTATGTTTGTATGTATGTATTTATTTATGTATGTGTGTATGTATGCATGTATGCATGCATGTATGTATGTATGTATGTATGTATGTATGTATGTATGTATGTATGTATGTATGTATGTATGTATGTTGGTGTCATAGGTAGGCAACTAGGCATAGATATATATGTCAATATATATATATTATATATTTATTAAAATTTATCATGAACTGTCAATCATGAACTATGACAGGACACACTGTGTCCTGATTGGACAATCTTAATATTATAGGCGGAGTATATTTTTGTATTTGTATATAAATGTGTGAATATCATTAATAAAGTTAGCAGAGATCCTCGGTGGTCGAGTGGGTTTGTAGCCCGCTCGCCCCGCCGGCGGCACGGGTTCGATTCCCGGTCGGTCGGTTTATCAGAGATTAATTAATTTCTCGGATCTTTACTGCGGGTGACTCGGTCGCAATATAAACGTGGAGTACGAGGTTGTTCTCTGCCACCGACGCTGATCATCTTCGATATGAAAAAGAGTCGTTAAACCCAAACATTTTTTTTTCAATAAAGTTAGTTGTACTGGAAACTTTTGAGTCAAACCGTGGCCTGTGGCCAACTACTAGTGAAAGAAGTTGACATTTGGTGGCAGCGGTGAAATACGATTGATCCCTGGCCACGCAAACCGAAGAGACTGTTGGAGTGTTGGAGAGACAGACTAGCAGCAAGTTGTTATCTTGTCTGAGTCGTGTACGTGAGAGCCGTGTTGTGTCAACTACGTTGGTTACATAACAGGGAGACGGCCACAGCAGGAGACGTTGGCGAGTTCTGACGGAAAGAAAGACAACTTAATATCAACAAGTTGTCTAGTTTGAGTGGTCGGGTGGGACGATCCACAGAGCCGAACTCAGATAGTGGTGGTCAATTAGTTGTTGTTTGACGGGTGTTAGAAGGGCTGATCATATCTAGGTCCGACTAACACTTCGTCTAGACTTCTATTGACGTGGGTTTTATTGAGGAGATCGAGCTGATCAAGAAGATTGCGGAGGCCAAGCTGATCAAGAAGATTCAGACGAAGCCAAGCAGACGGATCGTTCCTAGTCAACCGTGCCAGCAAAGCCAAGGAGACAGACGATTCCGCAGTGCAGAGAACCAGTTCAACGACGATCCTACTCGAAGGACAAGTCAAGGACAGATCAAGTCGATTCTCGGACGGGACGGAGCTACGACAAGGGACAAGGTCTACCGTTCCTGTTGGTCTTCAAAGACAAGAAAAGAAGACTTTGATGCAAAAAGATAAGTTAATTTTGATTGTACACTCGTGAACACTTGTGTGTGTGATTTTGTGTTGATGCACTTGATGGTGATTTTCATTGTATTGTGATTTTGATGGTGTAGTGATTTTGATTGTGTTGTGATTTTCACTGTGCGGTGATTTTGTACTTTGGTGGTGATTTTCATTGTGTTGTCATTTTGTGATTGATGTGTGTAACAATATGGAAGGTCTTGCAAGTGAAAGACGGGCAGAAATGGATAGTATGTCTACCGAGAAGGTGAGACATGTGTTGAGGAAGTATGGAAAGTCGCAAGATGAATTGTTTTTACTTGATCGTGAGGCACTGTGTGAGGAATTGGCCAAGGCATGGATTGCAGAAGAAGGAGAAATACAGGTCGGTGGGTATGCTGAATATGTAGAAGACAGCAGAATATCAGAAGAAGAAGAATATACGCCTGGAAGGATGAGTACCGGCAGAGAAGAGAGATCGAAAATGGAGGAGAATTGGATAAGAGAAGAGATGATGTGGAGACGTGAGAAGGATGAGAAGGAACTGACGTTGAGAAGGCAGGAAATGGAGATGAGAAAAGAAGAGATACAATTACAGAAGTTACAATTGAGACAGATGGAGGCAGATCGAACGGAGAGACGGGAAAAGGAAGAGAGGATGGAGAAGGAAATGTTTGAAGCGAAGAAGAAGAAAGAGAAGGAGGACGAGTCTCCGGTAAGCAAAATAAAGAAACTAGGTGATGCCATGAAACATGTACTACCGAGAATGCCGGTGGATTTGGCAGAAATTCCTTTGTATTTCGAGACTGTTGAGAATGCCTTTCAAAGTTTTAAAGTAGACAAGGAGTTTTGGGTGAAGTTATTGCTACCCTTGATGTCTTACAAAGCCCGAGCGGTGTTGAATAGACTGTCCTACAAGGACCATGATGATTATGATCGTGTGAAGGATTACATCCTCAGGGAATTCAAATTAACTTCCATGGAATACAGAACTAAATTCATCGAGGCTAAAAAATCTCCCGATGAAACGTTTGTTTTGTTTAACATGAGGTTAAAGAACCTGTTTAATTATTATTTACGCAGCAGAAATGTTAAGCAGAGCTTTGAAAAACTGTGTGATTTAATGGTTGCTGATAAACTAAAAGAGGTGTTGGCACCTGGTCCGTTGCAGTTTGTTTTGATGAAGGAAGGAACAGATTGCTTATCATCTGATGCCATTGCAGACTTGGCTGACCTTCATGTCAATAACAAAATTGGTTATGTGGGTCCATCAAAACCATTTTACAATCAATCGAAGACACCAGAGAATCATTTTTACCAGAGTAAGGATCAAGGTAACAGAGAATGGAAAGAAAGAGGTTTTGTGAAGGAAAAGGCATTTTCAAGTAAGTATGTAAGACCTGAAGTGAAGAAAGATTTCACAGAAAAGAATGAGAGAAAATGCTGGGAAGGCGGCGATAAATCGCACACAATGAAAAATTGTTGGAAAAAGAAACAGAAAGAAGTTTCATCTAGGGCGTGTGCGATAGAAGAAATAGTGAGGCCGATGATACAGGTGATAAACAGACCTGAGGATGAGGGTGAAGATGTGAGAGAGATTGAAACTGAACCGAAGATAGTAATGAAATGTGCGACCAAGTCAGAAAAGAAAGAAGAGATAAGAAGTTTGAGAAACGAAGGAAGGAAGGAAGAGGGTACGAATTACCTTAACAGCAATCTAATGCTTAAAAAATCGACTTTACAGCATGTAGGAATTGAAATAAGACAGAGTGGAAGTGAGAACAGGAGGATCAATTGTCTTGTGGATTCGGGTACTGAAGTTCCTGTAATCAGTAAGGAAATAATCAAAGGCATGCCAGTGGAAGAGATGGGTAATGTAAGTTTGCAATGTGTTGCTGGAAAAGCTATTACCGCAAAGCTGGTTAAACTGGAATTGAGATTGGTGAACAAAGAGACGGCCACAAATGATAAATGCTTAAATATTGGACCGTTCATGCCAATAATTTGCGCAGTCGTTGAAGATATGACAGGGAAAGAGACTTGTTTGTTACATCCGGAAATAATAGCAGAGTTGAAATCATTGCCAAAAATTCCTATCCTAGACGCCAACATTCAGTCAAATATGATGACGCGATCGCAACTTAAAAAGGCTGAACAGATGAGTAAGGAAGTAAGCCTGGTTGAAGAGCCAAAAGTTTTAGATAAAACGGAAATGACAGATTTGCACTTGGATAGTCTATTTGACTTGGAAAAACACGAATGTAAGGCAGATGATGTGGCTTTGCCACAGCAACAACAGAATCAATTATCAGCGCAACATCAATTGCAGCAGACTCTAGGTTTATCAGATTCTATGGTCTTTGCCAAACAACAACAAGCGGATGAATCGTTGCGGAAATGGTTCCATTTGGCAAAAGAAGAGAATTCAGAGTTTTGTTTATGTAATGGTCTGTTATATAAACGAGCAAAGATAACAGGACAACTCGTGTTCCAACTGGCTGTGCCTCAACAGAGACGGCAGAAGATTAAAGAATTGGCTCACGAATCGGTGTTCGGCGGTCATTTCGCTGAAGATAAGACTCTCGAAAGGATAAGTCTATCTTTTATCTGGCCCGGGGTTAAAAGCGAAGTTAAAGAGTGGTGTGCATCCTGTACTGATTGCCAACTAAAAGCCAGAAATGTTGTGTTAGACCGAGTGCCAATTACGGCCATACCTAGAGATCAAATAGCTTTCAGAACTTTTCAGATGGACCTTATTGGACCAATTGAACCAGCATCCTCACAGGGACATCGTTATTGTTTATGCATAGTTGACCTGTGTACTAGATGGCCCACGGTATTCTTACTGAAACGTTTAACTGCAGCAGCTGTTTGTAATGCACTTTTGGAATTGTTTGTTAATGTCGGCGTGCCATCCGTGATTATAAGTGATCAAGGGACAAATTTCACTGCGCGTTTAACGCAAGAGTTTTTGAAATTGTTAGGGTGTAGCCCAAGATTTAATACTCCAGGACATCCACAGAGTTCAGGAATGGTCGAACGATGGAATCAGTCTTTGAAAAAAATGATACATCATGTGATTCAGAAAAATCCAAGAAAATGGCATAGTTTAATACCATTCACTGTTTGGGCTTTACGTGAAGTTTCTAATGCCACGACCGGTGTAGCCCCTTACCTACTAGTTTATGGAAGGCTACCACGGGGACCTTTAGCAATACTGAAGGAATCATGGGCAAATGAAATAACATTTTCACCAGATTTAGGGAACAAACCCTTGGAATATTTGGAAAAACTGAAACAAAATTTATCAGAAGTTTTGAAAAATGCTGATATTCATGCTCAGTTGAAGCAAGAGCAGTACGTACGTCAGTACAATAAGCATGCTAAGGACAAATCTTTTGAACCGGGAGACAGTGTTATTGTTTTGTACCCAACATCAAATAACAAATTAATGTCCAGATGGCATGGCCCTTGTAACATTTTGCAGAAAAGGTCAAAAAGCTCATATTTAGTGGACATGGGTGATGGCGGTAGAAGAGTTGTTCATGTGAATAAGATACGCAAGTTTGTAACACGAGCATTAGGTTGTGGTTTGATTGTGGATGAAGATGAGGCGTTTGGAAAAATATGTGAAATGCCTGTTGACATTGAGGTTCAAAATAAACCTTTGCAGATAGATCATAAGCAACTTGAACATTTGACTGTCACACAACAAACACAATTGATGAATGTTTTGAATAAATACACTGACTGTTTTTCTGACAAACCTGGTTTTTGTACTGTCGTAGAACATGAAGTTAATCTGCGTCCTGATTTTGTACCGAAAGAGTTTTCTGCATATCGCATACCACTGATGTATCGGGCAGAAGTCGAGAAACAGATTTCTGAACTCATCACACTGGGCATCGTGAAACCATCAAACAGTCCGATGGCGACTCCATTGGTGATCGTAAAGAAAAAATCTGGATCGCTTAGACTAGCGTGTGACTATCGCTATATTAATGGTTTCACAATTGAATGTCAATTTCCGATGCCTATTGTGGATGATGTTCTTATGAAAA
Source organism: Lumbricus rubellus (assembly GCA_945859605.1). Lineage (NCBI taxonomy): Eukaryota > Metazoa > Annelida > Clitellata > Crassiclitellata > Lumbricidae > Lumbricus > Lumbricus rubellus. The sequence continues at coordinate 1,647,105 of OX243819.1, forward strand.
TTGGAAGCGCAAATTTCATTTCAGTGTTTGATTGCAGAAGTGCTTATTGGACGTGTCCCGTAAAAATTTCAGACCAATGGAAAACAGCATTTATTACACACCATGGGTTATTTGAATGGACCAGAGTTCCTTTTGGCATGGTCAACTCCGGTCGGACCTTTGTGAAAGCTATCAATATTGTGTTAAAGCCGGTCAAAGATTTCGCAGAATCCTTTATCCTCCTGAGACCAAACGTGCATTATAATGCACAAATGGTCTGAGTCGCATAAAATATTTGCCGCAGCTTACTAAGCTGAGACCTGATGTGCATTAAAATGACCGATTGTTTGGCATGCATCTGAGAGCGCCGACAATTAAAAAGACTATCGTCAATGTTAGTAAGTATGTCGGCAATCTGACTTAAAACCTTATATGGAAAGAAAAATTTAAAAAAATCTCAAATGTACGGATTTTGATTTGGATTGTTTTGTGAAATTGGTGCATAATTGAGCGATTCTCTGTGCAAATAAATGCCTTGTCAATTATTTATTTAATCAATAAACATGATCTAGAGCCCGTGTGATCTGAGTGTGCATGTAAATGCACACCAGGTCTCAGTTTCAGTTGCTTGTCACACTGTATGTTTCTATGCTCTGTAGTTGTCTAAGGTCGTCTGGATGCTGCTGAAACATGTTTTGGCAACAGGACATCACCCCCAGCCCATTACCTCTGCCATTACCCCCCCCCCGCCATAACCCTCCGACCATTACCCCCCCTAGGACATTACCCCTCGCCATTACTTCAGTCTGTTTACATTCAGGTCTTGTGTATGTATTCATACAAGCATGCGTGCAAGCAAGTATGCATGTATGTATGTATGTATGTATGTATGTATGTATGTATGTATGTATGTATGTATGTATGTATGTATGTATGTATGTATGTATGTATGTATGTATGTATGTGTGTATGTATGTATGTATGTATGTATGTATGTATGTATGTAGAATTGTAGATGTATGTATGTACATATATTTATGTTTGTATGTATGTATGTATGTATGTATTTATGTATGTGTGTATGTATGCATTTATGCATGTATGTATGCATGTATGTAGATGATTGTATGTATGTATGTATGTAGAATTGTAGATGTATGTACATATATTTATGTTTGTATGTATGTATTTATTTATGTATGTGTGTATGTATGCATGTATGCATGCATGTATGTATGTATGTATGTATGTATGTATGTATGTATGTATGTATGTATGTATGTATGTATGTTGGTGTCATAGGTAGGCAACTAGGCATAGATATATATGTCAATATATATATATTATATATTTATTAAAATTTATCATGAACTGTCAATCATGAACTATGACAGGACACACTGTGTCCTGATTGGACAATCTTAATATTATAGGCGGAGTATATTTTTGTATTTGTATATAAATGTGTGAATATCATTAATAAAGTTAGTTGTACTGGAAACTTTTGAGTCAACCCGTGGCCTGTGGCCAACTACTAGTGAAAGAAGTTGACATTTGGTGGCAGCGGTGAAATACGATTGATCCCTGGCCACGCAAACCGAAGAGACTGTTGGAGTGTTGGAGAGACAGACTAGCAGCAAGTTGTTATCTTGTCTGAGTCGTGTACGTGAGAGCCGTGTTGTGTCAACTACGTTGGTTACATAACAGGGAGACGGCCACAGCAGGAGACGTTGGCGAGTTCTGACGGAAAGAAAGACAACTTAATATCAACAAGTTGTCTAGTTTGAGTGGTCGGGTGGGACGATCCACAGAGCCGAACTCAGATAGTGGTGGTCAATTAGTTGTTGTTTGACGGGTGTTAGAAGGGCTGATCATATCTAGGTCCGACTAACACTTCGTCTAGACTTCTATTGACGTGGGTTTTATTGAGGAGATCGAGCTGATCAAGAAGATTGCGGAGGCCAAGCTGATCAAGAAGATTCAGACGAAGCCAAGCAGACGGATCGTTCCTTGTCAACCGTGCCAGCAAAGCCAAGGAGACAGACGATTCCGCAGTGCAGAGAACCAGTTCAACGACGATCCTACTCGAAGGACAAGTCAAGGACAGATCAAGTCGATTCTCGGACGGGACGGAGCTACGACAAGGGACAAGGTCTACCGTTCCTGTTGGTCTTCAAAGACAAGAAAAGAAGACTTTGATGCAAAAAGATAAGTTAATTTTGATTGTACACTCGTGAACACTTGTGTGTGTGATTTTGTGTTGATGCACTTGATGGTGATTTTCATTGTATTGTGATTTTGATGGTGTAGTGATTTTGATTGTGTTGTGATTTTCACTGTGCGGTGATTTTGTACTTTGGTGGTGATTTTCATTGTGTTGTCATTTTGTGATTGATGTGTGTAACAATATGGAAGGTCTTGCAAGTGAAAGACGGGCAGAAATGGATAGTATGTCTACCGAGAAGGTGAGACATGTGTTGAGGAAGTATGGAAAGTCGCAAGATGAATTGTTTTTACTTGATCGTGAGGCACTGTGTGAGGAATTGGCCAAGGCATGGATTGCAGAAGAAGGAGAAATACAGGTCGGTGGGTATGCTGAATATGTAGAAGACAGCAGAATATCAGAAGAAGAAGAATTATACGCCTGGAAGGATGAGTACCGGCAGAGAAGAGAGATCGAAAATGGAGGAGAATTGGATAAGAGAAGAGATGATGTGGAGACGTGAGAAGGATGAGAAGGAACTGACGTTGAGAAGGCAGGAAATGGAGATGAGAAAAGAAGAGATACAATTACAGAAGTTACAATTGAGACAGATGGAGGCAGATCGAACGGAGAGACGGGAAAAGGAAGAGAGGATGGAGAAGGAAATGTTTGAAGCGAAGAAGAAGAAAGAGAAGGAGGACGAGTCTCCGGTAAGCAAAATAAAGAAACTAGGTGATGCCATGAAACATGTACTACCGAGAATGCCGGTGGATTTGGCAGAAATTCCTTTGTATTTCGAGACTGTTGAGAATGCCTTTCAAAGTTTTAAAGTAGACAAGGAGTTTTGGGTGAAGTTATTGCTACCCTTGATGTCTTACAAAGCCCGAGCGGTGTTGAATAGACTGTCCTACAAGGACCATGATGATTATGATCGTGTGAAGGATTACATCCTTAGGGAATTCAAATTAACTTCCATGGAATACAGAACTAAATTCATCGAGGCTAAAAAATCTCCCGATGAAACGTTTGTTTTGTTTAACATGAGGTTAAAGAACCTGTTTAATTATTATTTACGCAGCAGAAATGTTAAGCAGAGCTTTGAAAAACTGTGTGATTTAATGGTTGCTGATAAACTAAAAGAGGTGTTGGCACCTGGTCCGTTGCAGTTTGTTTTGATGAAGGAAGGAACAGATTGCTTATCATCTGATGCCATTGCAGACTTGGCTGACCTTCATATGTCAATAACAAAATTGGTTATGTGGGTCCATCAAAACCATTTTACAATCAATCGAAGACACCAGAGAATCATTTTTACCAGAGTAAGGATCAAGGTAACAGAGAATGGAAAGAAAGAGGTTTTGTGAAGGAAAAGGCATTTTCAAGTAAGTATGTAAGACCTGAAGTGAAGAAAGATTTCACAGAAAAGAATGAGAGAAAATGCTGGGAAGGCGGCGATAAATCGCACACAATGAAAAATTGTTGGAAAAAGAAACAGAAAGAAGTTTCATCTAGGGCGTGTGCGATAGAAGAAATAGTGAGGCCGATGATACAGGTGATAAACAGACCTGAGGATGAGGGTGAAGATGTGAGAGAGATTGAAACTGAACCGAAGATAGTAATGAAATGTGCGACCAAGTCAGAAAAGAAAGAAGAGATAAGAAGTTTGAGAAACGAAGGAAGGAAGGAAGAGGGTACGAATTACCTTAACAGCAATCTAATGCTTAAAAAATCGACTTTACAGCATGTAGGAATTGAAATAAGACAGAGTGGAAGTGAGAACAGGAGGATCAATTGTCTTGTGGATTCGGGTACTGAAGTTCCTGTAATCAGTAAGGAAATAATCAAAGGCATGCCAGTGGAAGAGATGGGTAATGTAAGTTTGCAATGTGTTGCTGGAAAAGCTATTACCGCAAAGCTGGTTAAACTGGAATTGAGATTGGTGAACAAAGAGACGGCCACAAATGATAAATGCTTAAATATTGGACCGTTCATGCCAATAATTTGCGCAGTCGTTGAAGATATGACAGGGAAAGAGACTTGTTTGTTACATCCGGAAATAATAGCAGAGTTGAAATCATTGCCAAAAATTCCTATCCTAGACGCCAACATTCAGTCAAATATGATGACGCGATCGCAACTTAAAAAGGCTGAACAGATGAGTAAGGAAGTAAGCCTGGTTGAAGAGCCAAAAGTTTTAGATAAAACGGAAATGACAGATTTGCACTTGGATAGTCTATTTGACTTGGAAAAACACGAATGTAAGGCAGATGATGTGGCTTTGCCACAGCAACAACAGAATCAATTATCAGCGCAACATCAATTGCAGCAGACTCTAGGTTTATCAGATTCTATGGTCTTTGCCAAACAACAACAAGCGGATGAATCGTTGCGGAAATGGTTCCATTTGGCAAAAGAAGAGAATTCAGAGTTTTGTTTATGTAATGGTCTGTTATATAAACGAGCAAAGATAACAGGACAACTCGTGTTCCAACTGGCTGTGCCTCAACAGAGACGGCAGAAGATTAAAGAATTGGCTCACGAATCGGTGTTCGGCGGTCATTTCGCTGAAGATAAGACTCTCGAAAGGATAAGTCTATCTTTTATCTGGCCCGGGGTTAAAAGCGAAGTTAAAGAGTGGTGTGCATCCTGTACTGATTGCCAACTAAAAGCCAGAAATGTTGTGTTAGACCGAGTGCCAATTACGGCCATACCTAGAGATCAAATAGCTTTCAGAACTTTTCAGATGGACCTTATTGGACCAATTGAACCAGCATCCTCACAGGGACATCGTTATTGTTTATGCATAGTTGACCTGTGTACTAGATGGCCCACGGTATTCTTACTGAAACGTTTAACTGCAGCAGCTGTTTGTAATGCACTTTTGGAATTGTTTGTTAATGTCGGCGTGCCATCCGTGATTATAAGTGATCAAGGGACAAATTTCACTGCGCGTTTAACGCAAGAGTTTTTGAAATTGTTAGGGTGTAGCCCAAGATTTAATACTCCAGGACATCCACAGAGTTCAGGAATGGTCGAACGATGGAATCAGTCTTTGAAAAAAATGATACATCATGTGATTCAGAAAAATCCAAGAAAATGGCATAGTTTAATACCATTCACTGTTTGGGCTTTACGTGAAGTTTCTAATGCCACGACCGGTGTAGCCCCTTACCTACTAGTTTATGGAAGGCTACCACGGGGACCTTTAGCAATACTGAAGGAATCATGGGCAAATGAAATAACATTTTCACCAGATTTAGGGAACAAACCCTTGGAATATTTGGAAAAACTGAAACAAAATTTATCAGAAGTTTTGAAAAATGCTGATATTCATGCTCAGTTGAAGCAAGAGCAGTACGTACGTCAGTACAATAAGCATGCTAAGGACAAATCTTTTGAACCGGGAGACAGTGTTATTGTTTTGTACCCAACATCAAATAACAAATTAATGTCCAGATGGCATGGCCCTTGTAACATTTTGCAGAAAAGGTCAAAAAGCTCATATTTAGTGGACATGGGTGATGGCGGTAGAAGAGTTGTTCATGTGAATAAGATACGCAAGTTTGTAACACGAGCATTAGGTTGTGGTTTGATTGTGGATGAAGATGAGGCGTTTGGAAAAATATGTGAAATGCCTGTTGACATTGAGGTTCAAAATAAACCTTTGCAGATAGATCATAAGCAACTTGAACATTTGACTGTCACACAACAAACACAATTGATGAATGTTTTGAATAAATACACTGACTGTTTTTCTGACAAACCTGGTTTTTGTACTGTCGTAGAACATGAAGTTAATCTGCGTCCTGATTTTGTACCGAAAGAGTTTTCTGCATATCGCATACCACTGATGTATCGGGCAGAAGTCGAGAAACAGATTTCTGAACTCATCACACTGGGCATCGTGAAACCATCAAACAGTCCGATGGCGACTCCATTGGTGATCGTAAAGAAAAAATCTGGATCGCTTAGACTAGCGTGTGACTATCGCTATATTAATGGTTTCACAATTGAATGTCAATTTCCGATGCCTATTGTGGATGATGTTCTTATGAAAATTGGAAGCGCAAATTTCATTTCAGTGTTTGATTGCAGAAGTGCTTATTGGACGTGTCCCGTAAAAATTTCAGACCAATGGAAAACAGCATTTATTACACACCATGGGTTATTTGAATGGACCAGAGTTCCTTTTGGCATGGTCAACTCCGGTCGGACCTTTGTGAAAGCTATCAATATTGTGTTAAAGCCGGTCAAAGATTTCGCAGAATCCTTTATCCTCCTGAGACCAAACGTGCATTATAATGCACAAATGGTCTGAGTCGCATAAAATATTTGCCGCAGCTTACTAAGCTGAGACCTGATGTGCATTAAAATGACCGATTGTTTGGCATGCATCTGAGAGCGCCGACAATTAAAAAGACTATCGTCAATGTTAGTAAGTATGTCGGCAATCTGACTTAAAACCTTATATGGAAAGAAAAATTTAAAAAAATCTCAAATGTACGGATTTTGATTTGGATTGTTTTGTGAAATTGGTGCATAATTGAGCGATTCTCTGTGCAAATAAATGCCTTGTCAATTATTTATTTAATCAATAAACATGATCTAGAGCCCGTGTGATCTGAGTGTGCATGTAAATGCACACCAGGTCTCAGTTTCAGTTGCTTGTCACACTGTATGTTTCTATGCTCTGTAGTTGTCTAAGGTCGTCTGGATGCTGCTGAAACATGTTTTGGCAACAGGACATCACCCCCAGCCCATTACCTCTGCCATTCCCCCCCCCCCCCGCCATAACCCTCCGACCATTACCCCCCCTAGGACATTACCCCTCGCCATTACTTCAGTCTGTTTACATTCAGGTCTTGTGTATGTATTCATACAAGCATGCGTGCAAGCAAGTATGCATGTATGTATGTATGTATGTATGTATGTATGTATGTATGTATGTATGTATGTATGTATGTATGTATGTATGTATGTATGTATGTATGTATGTATGTGTGTATGTATGTATGTATGTATGTATGTATGTATGTATGTAGAATTGTAGATGTATGTATGTACATATATTTATGTTTGTATGTATGTATGTATGTATGTATTTATGTATGTGTGTATGTATGCATTTATGCATGTATGTATGCATGTATGTAGATGATTGTATGTATGTATGTATGTAGAATTGTAGATGTATGTACATATATTTATGTTTGTATGTATGTATTTATTTATGTATGTGTGTATGTATGCATGTATGCATGCATGTATGTATGTATGTATGTATGTATGTATGTATGTATGTATGTATGTATGTATGTATGTATGTTGGTGTCATAGGTAGGCAACTAGGCATAGATATATATGTCAATATATATATATTATATATTTATTAAAATTTATCATGAACTGTCAATCATGAACTATGACAGGACACACTGTGTCCTGATTGGACAATCTTAATATTATAGGCGGAGTATATTTTTGTATTTGTATATAAATGTGTGAATATCATTAATAAAGTTAGTTGTACTGGAAACTTTTGAGTCAACCCGTGGCCTGTGGCCAACTACTAGTGAAAGAAGTTGACATTTGGTGGCAGCGGTGAAATACGATTGATCCCTGGCCACGCAAACCGAAGAGACTGTTGGAGTGTTGGAGAGACAGACTAGCAGCAAGTTGTTATCTTGTCTGAGTCGTGTACGTGAGAGCCGTGTTGTGTCAACTACGTTGGTTACATAACAGGGAGACGGCCACAGCAGGAGACGTTGGCGAGTTCTGACGGAAAGAAAGACAACTTAATATCAACAAGTTGTCTAGTTTGAGTGGTCGGGTGGGACGATCCACAGAGCCGAACTCAGATAGTGGTGGTCAATTAGTTGTTGTTTGACGGGTGTTAGAAGGGCTGATCATATCTAGGTCCGACTAACACTTCGTCTAGACTTCTATTGACGTGGGTTTTATTGAGGAGATCGAGCTGATCAAGAAGATTGCGGAGGCCAAGCTGATCAAGAAGATTCAGACGAAGCCAAGCAGACGGATCGTTCCTTGTCAACCGTGCCAGCAAAGCCAAGGAGACAGACGATTCCGCAGTGCAGAGAACCAGTTCAACGACGATCCTACTCGAAGGACAAGTCAAGGACAGATCAAGTCGATTCTCGGACGGGACGGAGCTACGACAAGGGACAAGGTCTACCGTTCCTGTTGGTCTTCAAAGACAAGAAAAGAAGACTTTGATGCAAAAAGATAAGTTAATTTTGATTGTACACTCGTGAACACTTGTGTGTGTGATTTTGTGTTGATGCACTTGATGGTGATTTTCATTGTATTGTGATTTTGATGGTGTAGTGATTTTGATTGTGTTGTGATTTTCACTGTGCGGTGATTTTGTACTTTGGTGGTGATTTTCATTGTGTTGTCATTTTGTGATTGATGTGTGTAACAATATGGAAGGTCTTGCAAGTGAAAGACGGGCAGAAATGGATAGTATGTCTACCGAGAAGGTGAGACATGTGTTGAGGAAGTATGGAAAGTCGCAAGATGAATTGTTTTTACTTGATCGTGAGGCACTGTGTGAGGAATTGGCCAAGGCATGGATTGCAGAAGAAGGAGAAATACAGGTCGGTGGGTATGCTGAATATGTAGAAGACAGCAGAATATCAGAAGAAGAAGAATATACGCCTGGAAGGATGAGTACCGGCAGAGAAGAGAGATCGAAAATGGAGGAGAATTGGATAAGAGAAGAGATGATGTGGAGACGTGAGAAGGATGAGAAGGAACTGACGTTGAGAAGGCAGGAAATGGAGATGAGAAAAGAAGAGATACAATTACAGAAGTTACAATTGAGACAGATGGAGGCAGATCGAACGGAGAGACGGGAAAAGGAAGAGAGGATGGAGAAGGAAATGTTTGAAGCGAAGAAGAAGAAAGAGAAGGAGGACGAGTCTCCGGTAAGCAAAATAAAGAAACTAGGTGATGCCATGAAACATGTACTACCGAGAATGCCGGTGGATTTGGCAGAAATTCCTTTGTATTTCGAGACTGTTGAGAATGCCTTTCAAAGTTTTAAAGTAGACAAGGAGTTTTGGGTGAAGTTATTGCTACCCTTGATGTCTTACAAAGCCCGAGCGGTGTTGAATAGACTGTCCTACAAGGACCATGATGATTATGATCGTGTGAAGGATTACATCCTTAGGGAATTCAAATTAACTTCCATGGAATACAGAACTAAATTCATCGAGGCTAAAAAATCTCCCGATGAAACGTTTGTTTTGTTTAACATGAGGTTAAAGAACCTGTTTAATTATTATTTACGCAGCAGAAATGTTAAGCAGAGCTTTGAAAAACTGTGTGATTTAATGGTTGCTGATAAACTAAAAGAGGTGTTGGCACCTGGTCCGTTGCAGTTTGTTTTGATGAAGGAAGGAACAGATTGCTTATCATCTGATGCCATTGCAGACTTGGCTGACCTTCATCCCAGATAACACCGACTCAGGGGACCCGTGCGGTTTTCTCCCGGGGTGCCGGTGCGGTTTTCTGACGGGTTTTGGTCGCGGTTAACTCGCGGGTCCCGTCAGGTGCACCCCGCGAGCTTGTCGCCATCTACCGACTCTACCGGTATTTGCTTTTATTCCGACGCCATTTTGCATGCCGTTTCGAATGCACGAGTATTCTGAGATCGAGATTTGTTTCTCTTGAAGGTAAGTTTACGTTTTATTTATTATGCCAAAGAACATGCACCTATCTATATCAACATTTTAGGTAAATGCTGCGTGTAATTTTGGTCGGAATACTTAATAGGCGCGACGCAGATTGGGTTAAGATTATGGACATTATGGACAACACGTGCCGGGGGTTAGCCTAAAACATGTTCTGCTTCGATTGATTTATGCATTGTTTGCGTGTCCGTGAGTGTTTAAGTTGATCTTTGATAGGGGAATTGCTTATTATGTTAATCATATCGGCCTTATGCCTCGTGTGCACTGAATTCCTTTTTTATCTACAATACTAACCCCTATAAAATTCGTGGTAATCGTGTATTTTAGCGTCGTAAATCATTAACCATTGCGTGGGTTTCAGCGTTGCTCGAATACAAGTCGTATTGACGAAAAGAATTCTTGCTAAATAGAGGTATGGTGGGATTAATTAAAATGATTTTTTGAAACTGAAATTGAGGCGGACTTTATGACAATAATCTCGCTGAAATCGAAACTGGATTGGTGAACAGTAATTTTTGATTCAACAGAAGTGATTTTGCCAATAAAAATAATTTCTGCCTAAATGGAAGCGCAATTGATTAAAAACAAATTCTTCCCTAAGCAGAAGCTGGATTGATGAGTAGGATTCTTGCCACACTAGAAGTTAGATTGCTGCAATAAACAAAAAATTTACGACACTAAAATGCATGATTACCAAATTCGTTTGAAACTTCTGATTTTATGCCCTATTGGTAATCCCGAAGACTGCGTGCCTGTATACGAAACAGTATGGTTGCCAACGACTTAGCTAAATTAGAGCGCTGTGACCTATCAGTCGCATCCCTGATGAAATTCACTCATTAAGTAAGTCAACGCGAAATCTATGTAAAATGGCCAGGTTAATAAAATTATAAATGAGGGAAATATTCAGTAAATACAAGCAAATGTAAAATTCGAAACTAAAGCTGAAGCGCTCTATTTTAGCAATTTCTTGGGCGGCGATACTGTTTACATAAACAGGCATGCAGTCTTCGGGATTACCACATTATTAGTCTTTATTTGCCTTTATAGTTGTCTTTATTTGTCTTGTTTACACAATGTCTATCATCGTTAAATTTTGCTCGTGTGTTGCTGTATTTGCGGTTTATGCGAGTAATTTCCACCTACTGAATGCTTTGATTTACTGCCAGTTGAAAGTAAATTTTAGACTAGACAGGCATTGTATAAAAGTCGTGACTTATAAATTTTAAAGTAATTTTTTAATGACTTAGCTGAAATAGTATGTGAGTCATTTGCTTAGCTAAAATAGTATGTGAGTCATTTGCTATATAAATTGGTTTTCAAGGCTTAACTTAAAGTGCAGCATGTTTTTAAAACTAATTTCAAATTGCAATGTCTGAATTTTACTGTCTCTTGTTAGATAAAACTTATCTGATATGCTTGTTTTAAAATTCAGGTGTGGTGAAGCAAAATATTCCTTAAAAAAACAGCACGAGGAAATGGTCGAGGACGAGTTGGCTGTTTGGTTTGAGAATTTTATGGATCTTGGCACTGGACGACGTCGGCCGTTGAAATCTGCGCCTTTCAGAAAGACTGAACATCATTTAACATTAACAATAATTTTGATTAAATAAAGAACTTCTATAAATTCTGTTGAATAAACTGAGGTGTCATTCAAAGCTATTGTTGATTATTTATTCCTTTACCTATGTTTGGTAGACAAGACAGAAATCAATATTATGTTGGAAACCACTCAGAGTAACTTATGAAAACATTATGTTCGTGTTTCAAATTTTTTCCAGGAATTTCGTGTGTTTAAAATACTCCTTGTTTCATTTTGTTAGCTTGCAATTTTTAACTCATTTTTGATGCACCTATTTCATTTTAATTAGGTTCGTTTACTTAAAATGTGCAATGCATGATTCTAACTTGGTGTTTGCAACATATTGAGTTTTATATTTGTTTTAAAAAGTTTTGCATCAAACTTCAAAATGACCAAAAAAATAATTGCTCCAGCTTTATTCAAACTCAGGATAAAAGGTAATAATTCAATATCTGTTGCTTTTTGCTTGAGTTTGAATAAAGCTGGATAAATTATTTTTTCTCATTTTTGAGTTTGATGCAAAACTTTTGAAATGATGAATGAAACTCAATACATACTGTAAATATGACGTTAATGGGTGGTTCTGGTGTGTGGAGCACATATAGCACAGTTCACAGTACATTTGGCATACTCTGGGCATCGTTTTTCAGTCATGGGAATGATCTGCGTAGACTGGCGGGCTAGCCCGTATGGTTCCCGTCCGGAAACCGGGGACAAAACCCGCCGGGATCCCGCCGGGTTGCCCGTACGGGTCCCGTGAGTCAGCCCGTATGGGACCCGTGAGGTTCCCGAATGGGCGTGTTATCTGGGATGTCAATAACAAAATTGGTTATGTGGGTCCATCAAAACCATTTTACAATCAATCGAAGACACCAGAGAATCATTTTTACCAGAGTAAGGATCAAGGTAACAGAGAATGGAAAGAAAGAGGTTTTGTGAAGGAAAAGGCATTTTCAAGTAAGTATGTAAGACCTGAAGTGAAGAAAGATTTCACAGAAAAGAATGAGAGAAAATGCTGGGAAGGCGGCGATAAATCGCACACAATGAAAAATTGTTGGAAAAAGAAACAGAAAGAAGTTTCATCTAGGGCGTGTGCGATAGAAGAAATAGTGAGGCCGATGATACAGGTGATAAACAGACCTGAGGATGAGGGTGAAGATGTGAGAGAGATTGAAACTGAACCGAAGATAGTAATGAAATGTGCGACCAAGTCAGAAAAGAAAGAAGAGATAAGAAGTTTGAGAAACGAAGGAAGGAAGGAAGAGGGTACGAATTACCTTAACAGCAATCTAATGCTTAAAAAATCGACTTTACAGCATGTAGGAATTGAAATAAGACAGAGTGGAAGTGAGAACAGGAGGATCAATTGTCTTGTGGATTCGGGTACTGAAGTTCCTGTAATCAGTAAGGAAATAATCAAAGGCATGCCAGTGGAAGAGATGGGTAATGTAAGTTTGCAATGTGTTGCTGGAAAAGCTATTACCGCAAAGCTGGTTAAACTGGAATTGAGATTGGTGAACAAAGAGACGGCCACAAATGATAAATGCTTAAATATTGGACCGTTCATGCCAATAATTTGCGCAGTCGTTGAAGATATGACAGGGAAAGAGACTTGTTTGTTACATCCGGAAATAATAGCAGAGTTGAAATCATTGCCAAAAATTCCTATCCTAGACGCCAACATTCAGTCAAATATGATGACGCGATCGCAACTTAAAAAGGCTGAACAGATGAGTAAGGAAGTAAGCCTGGTTGAAGAGCCAAAAGTTTTAGATAAAACGGAAATGACAGATTTGCACTTGGATAGTCTATTTGACTTGGAAAAACACGAATGTAAGGCAGATGATGTGGCTTTGCCACAGCAACAACAGAATCAATTATCAGCGCAACATCAATTGCAGCAGACTCTAGGTTTATCAGATTCTATGGTCTTTGCCAAACAACAACAAGCGGATGAATCGTTGCGGAAATGGTTCCATTTGGCAAAAGAAGAGAATTCAGAGTTTTGTTTATGTAATGGTCTGTTATATAAACGAGCAAAGATAACAGGACAACTCGTGTTCCAACTGGCTGTGCCTCAACAGAGACGGCAGAAGATTAAAGAATTGGCTCACGAATCGGTGTTCGGCGGTCATTTCGCTGAAGATAAGACTCTCGAAAGGATAAGTCTATCTTTTATCTGGCCCGGGGTTAAAAGCGAAGTTAAAGAGTGGTGTGCATCCTGTACTGATTGCCAACTAAAAGCCAGAAATGTTGTGTTAGACCGAGTGCCAATTACGGCCATACCTAGAGATCAAATAGCTTTCAGAACTTTTCAGATGGACCTTATTGGACCAATTGAACCAGCATCCTCACAGGGACATCGTTATTGTTTATGCATAGTTGACCTGTGTACTAGATGGCCCACGGTATTCTTACTGAAACGTTTAACTGCAGCAGCTGTTTGTAATGCACTTTTGGAATTGTTTGTTAATGTCGGCGTGCCATCCGTGATTATAAGTGATCAAGGGACAAATTTCACTGCGCGTTTAACGCAAGAGTTTTTGAAATTGTTAGGGTGTAGCCCAAGATTTAATACTCCAGGACATCCACAGAGTTCAGGAATGGTCGAACGATGGAATCAGTCTTTGAAAAAAATGATACATCATGTGATTCAGAAAAATCCAAGAAAATGGCATAGTTTAATACCATTCACTGTTTGGGCTTTACGTGAAGTTTCTAATGCCACGACCGGTGTAGCCCCTTACCTACTAGTTTATGGAAGGCTACCACGGGGACCTTTAGCAATACTGAAGGAATCATGGGCAAATGAAATAACATTTTCACCAGATTTAGGGAACAAACCCTTGGAATATTTGGAAAAACTGAAACAAAATTTATCAGAAGTTTTGAAAAATGCTGATATTCATGCTCAGTTGAAGCAAGAGCAGTACGTACGTCAGTACAATAAGCATGCTAAGGACAAATCTTTTGAACCGGGAGACAGTGTTATTGTTTTGTACCCAACATCAAATAACAAATTAATGTCCAGATGGCATGGCCCTTGTAACATTTTGCAGAAAAGGTCAAAAAGCTCATATTTAGTGGACATGGGTGATGGCGGTAGAAGAGTTGTTCATGTGAATAAGATACGCAAGTTTGTAACACGAGCATTAGGTTGTGGTTTGATTGTGGATGAAGATGAGGCGTTTGGAAAAATATGTGAAATGCCTGTTGACATTGAGGTTCAAAATAAACCTTTGCAGATAGATCATAAGCAACTTGAACATTTGACTGTCACACAACAAACACAATTGATGAATGTTTTGAATAAATACACTGACTGTTTTTCTGACAAACCTGGTTTTTGTACTGTCGTAGAACATGAAGTTAATCTGCGTCCTGATTTTGTACCGAAAGAGTTTTCTGCATATCGCATACCGCTGATGTATCGGGCAGAAGTCGAGAAACAGATTTCTGAACTCATCACACTGGGCATCGTGAAACCATCAAACAGTCCGATGGCGACTCCATTGGTGATCGTAAAGAAAAAATCTGGATCGCTTAGACTAGCGTGTGACTATCGCTATATTAATGGTTTCACAATTGAATGTCAATTTCCGATGCCTATTGTGGATGATGTTCTTATGAAAATTGGTAGCGCAAATTTCATTTCAGTGTTTGATTGCAGAAGTGCTTATTGGACGTGTCCCGTAAAAATTTCAGACCAATGGAAAACAGCATTTATTACACACCATGGGTTATTTGAATGGACCAGAGTTCCTTTTGGCATGGTCAACTCCGGTCGGACCTTTGTGAAAGCTATCAATATTGTGTTAAAGCCGGTCAAAGATTTCGCAGAATCCTATATAGATGACATAGCGGTCCACTCCATGACCTGGGATGATCATCTCAGACATATTGAGCTGTTCTTAATTCAGATGAGGAAACATAATCTGACTCTCAATTTAGATAAGTGTGAATTCGGTAAACATGAAATCAAATTTATCGGTCATGTGATTGGTTCAGGACAAAAGAAAATGAACCCAGACAAAATAAAGGCAATGTTAGATATGACTAGACCATTGACAAAGACACAACTGAGACGTCTAATGGGTTTATTTGGATATTATAGACATTTCATAAATAACTTTGCCAAAATTGCAAAACCATTGACTGATGAAACTGGGAAAAAGAAACCTGAAAATGTGTGTTGGACAGAAACCCATCAGATGGCATTTGATGAACTAAAACATTGTCTGTGTAATGATGTTGTTCTTAAAATCTTTCGTTTGGGTGAACCAGTGAATCTGTATTGCGACAGTAGTCATACATCTGTTGGTGCTGTAATGACCCAATTAGATCCTGAAGGAAAAGAAAGGCCAGTTTCTTTTATTAGCCAAAAATTGACTGCCACTCAACAAAATTGGGCCACAATAGAGAAAGAAGCATATGCCATTGTTTGGGCTCTATCTAAATTGAAGGATATGATTTTGGGCTCACACATAATTATTTTTACCGACCACAATCCTTTGACTTATTTAAGTGCGACTATGTCAAAATCAGCTAAACTGGTTCGCTGGGGATTGGCATTGCAAAATTTTGATGTAGAGATCAGATACAAGAAAGGAAAATTGAATATAGTTGCTGATTGTATGTCTAGACTGTAGAGAAGTAATGTAATGTACATATGGCTCCAGGAAAAACATATGTAGTAGATGATTAGTTTTTTATTTTAAATATTATTGTGTTAATTTTGTATGTTATATTTAAGTTTACAAATTGTTATGATTTGCAAACTTAAAAAAAGAAAGATTAGAGGTAATGTCATAGGTAGGCAACTAGGCATAGATATATATGTCAATATATATATATATTATATATTTATTAAAATTTATCATGAACTGTCAATCATGAACTATGACAGGACACACTGTGTCCTGATTGGACAATCTTAATATTATAGGCGGAGTATATTTTTGTATTTGTATATAAATGTGTGAATATCATTAATAAAGTTAGTTGTACTGGAAACTTTTGAGTCAACCCGTGGCCTGTGGCCAACTACTAGTGAAAGAAGTTGACAGTTGGCATGTATGCAGTCATGCATGTATGCATTCATGCATGTATGTATGTATGCATGTAGATGTATGTTTGTGTGTACGTACATGTAGGCCCTATGTAAGCATGGATGCATGTATGCATGTATTTAGTATGTATGTATGTATGTATGTATGTATGTATGTATGTATGTATGTATGTATGTATGTATGTATGTATGTATGTATGTATGTATGTATGTATGTGTGCATACATACATACATACTGCACATTTATAATTCAATACATTCAGTCATACCTACATATATTATATATATAAACATACACATGCATACATACATACATACATACATACATACATACATACATACATACATACATATATACACACATACATACATACATGCATAGATACATACATAAATACATACATACATACATACATACATACATACATACATACATACATACATACATACATACATACATACATACCTACATACGTATGCATACATGCATACATACATACATGCATACATACATACATACATACATACATGCCTACATGCATAAATACATAATTACATACATAAATACATACATATATACATGCATTTCTGTTTTCTTTCAAGAAAAGATACCTTCTCAGATGTGAAACGCATGCTGATAACTAACTTGTACCTGAGACCCAATGTACATTATAATGCACACAGTAGATCTACCCCTTCCTGACATGGGGCTCTTAAACTAAAATTTACTGGGGTGTAGTAGCACCCTAGTGTACCAGAATATCGATTAAAATTAAAGAAATATCTCAGAACTTTTTCTCGGGTCTCAGGAGGTTAAATACATGCATACATACATATTTCATACATAATTTATATAGAGGGATTACAGGCATTATACACATGCATACATACATGTAGGCTATGTCTGCATATGTGTATGCATTTATGCAGATGTGGAGCGCTGCAGGTGTAGTGGTGGCGTCGTTGCCTTGGAGCCGGAAGGTTCGAGGTTCGAATTCACATCGCCGCGTAAGGACCTTAGGCAAGTCTTTCACTCACAATTGCTCAGCGCTTCGGCGTGAAACTCCGATGCAGTGTGACAGTGTCCGGTCTGCATGCGTAGGCCTATTGATGGGTGAGCGGCAACCGCTGAACCAGACACCGACGAGTCGACGACGCCTTCTGATCGGTTACCATTTTGAAGTTTCCAAGAAAGAAAATGAATTCCATAGGCCACGTACTCTATAGGCCCCCACTGGAAAATCTGATGACCTTTTTAGTCTTTCTCTTCGATTCTTCGAATTTAACCAAAAAGAACAGATAGGCTATCAACAAATATCACTGCATGTGAACAAGACCTCTCCTGTTTATGGGAGGAAGGGGACATTTCTACGCAGGCCCTAGGTCTATTAAACATTTCCTGGGGTTAGGCAACGCCTATAATAGGCCTAGGCTTGTATAGAACCTAATTTTTTAGTAGGCCTGTCTGTGTGCCTGTTATAGGCCTAGGTGTTAGCCCAAGGAATATAGAATCCTTGGTGTTAGCCCTGGGAAATATCATATTCGATATTATATTCGATATTAACCTGTAGGCTACGGTAGGCTATTAGGCTATAGGCTATTCGACAGGCTATTAGCCCGGCCAACAACAAATAAAGATTTGAGGACCTCCTGGAGAATGTCATTACAGGTGGGAACATTCCTTCCCCCAGAGACGTCCATATTAAACACTGCTCGGCCTCTTAATAAATATGCCAGTTTGCATTCATGAGTTTTGATATTTGAATTAATTATAATTAGGCTAGGATACTAGGCCTAAATAAAAATAGTCTATCAAAACCGATAGGGCATTAGTCCGTTTTGTTACTGTAACATTGTGCATTTTCCACCTACAAGCAAATATTTTATATATTCGGAATCAGCTTTTAAAGCTGAACATGATAGGACGTGTGCACATTTCCTGAAGTGAAAAAAAATTTCCCATTTTTTCCCCATTTTAAGAAATTTTCATGTCAAATCGACCAGGGGTGCACACCACACCCCTTGGATTTTGATGAAATTTTTTATGCATAAACTACATGCTAATTAAGTAATAAAAATGAAAACTTCAGCAGAATATCTCAAAATTTGACCTAGATATTAATTTTTTAAGTTAAGCAAGACACCGGATTGCGCGAATCGGCATGATCTACCAAGTTTGGAGTGCTATATATTGGACAAAAAATGGGCTACAGGCTTGAAACTTTTTGCATGCAACCAGTTTGTTGTGCTTTTTCTAAATATTCAAGAATCGAGGGTGGTGCTACCATTGGCTCATAATATAAAACGTAGCAAATGTTGTACAGAGGTCAATTCTCACTCAGGTTTCATACATCATAATAAACTACCAAAATCAACCAGGGGTGCACACTACACCCCTTGGATTTTGATGAAATTTTTATGCATAAGCTACATGCTAATTAAGTAATAAAAATGAAAACTTCAGCAGAATATCTCAAAATTTGACCTAGATATTAATTTTTTAAGTTAAGCAAGACACCGGATTGCGCGAATCGGCATGATCTACCAAGTTTGGAGTGCTATATATTGGACAAAAAATGGGCTACAGGCTTGAAACTTTTTGCATGCAACCAGTTTGTTGTGCTTTTTCTAAATATTCAAGAATCGAGGGTGGTGCTACCATTGGCTCATAATATAAAACGTAGCAAATGTTGTACAGAGGTCAATTCTCACTCAGGTTTCATACACTAATCATAGCAGCAAGTATAAGCAAAACCTGAAAGAAACAAGAACAAAACAAACAGAATGATCTAAGAAAAAGTGCATACATAACAGGCAAAAACAGCACTTGGTGCATTACAGAAAAACATGCATAAATAACACACTTGATTTTTACTTTGAACAGTAATACACTCAGCACGGATATATATGACAGAACTTTCCAAACTCTTTATTCACAAAGCATAGTAGCAAAGACAAACAAGAAATGATGTTGATATATTGGTAAACATTTGCTTTCGAGCAGTATCAAGAATTGTGCAATCCCTAGTCTTGCCATGCATTATAATAAAACGATACAATGCAGATATTTTGGAATCTACTAAGCAGCCAGCATGCTCAGTATATAAGTTCATTGATCATCAGCTTTGCAGTAACTGATTTAAGCATAATCACCAAAAGCATACACCCAAAATTACTGAAATCATGGAATTCTAATTTTTAATTTTTCTGTCAAAGACAATCAGCAAAGTAAAATTGTGTTGATGTTAGAAGTAACACCCTGCATGGATTAAGTGGATACTGAAGAGGCTTGAGGTGGTACTGCTGCCAGAATGGAATGGAGGATCTTATTTGCTGTATTCTAGTCGTTTGGATGTCAGAAAATGGTTTGCTGATTGTGTCATTCAATTTAAGTGGAGGAATTGATTATTCATTCCAGGTATGCTTAAATCTAACTGTTGATTTGAAGAATTTTTGTCCCCATCCCAATCAAATGTGGATTTGTCAATGGAAACATTGCCAAAAAAGATGCCTCTTCTTTCTTTCTTGTGTAGATTAGTAGAGCTGATGCGTTGTAAAACATCATATTTGCCAGAATCGAGGTGGATATTGTTGATGCAGATAGCAATGGAAAATGCTGTACAATTGATGGAAGGGTTGTTGACAATTATCATTACATAGGCATGATAGGCTATCGTCGAGTTTTCGTTGGTGAGAATACTCCATAGAGATATGACACATTTACAACCATCTCTATGGTCACAATTAAACTCTGAATCCGCCGCCATCATAATATATAATTTTTTTGGTTGCGAGCGTCATTTTTAGGAAAAAGTCGTAAAAATACGAAATAATTCGTCTATGACGGCAGATTTTAGAACTGCATTGGATTCTTTTATTAGAAAATGTTCGCACAAGATTCGACAATGAATTCGAGTTCAGACGATGAAGGAGTAATGTCCCATTTCGTCCTGTCTAAGCCCAGAAAGACGCCATATAGCGCTTTAAAGTAAGTAAGATTGAAAATCTCTTGCAAATTCGTGTTGAAAACTCAATTAAACGAGACTTCATAAAGATAAGTTGCTGCTACACAGTAAATTTATCTTGACTTTGTCACAGTTTCAGTTTTTATTCGCTCGAGGCAGAATGAAATCCGGCAACAACAAAAATAGCATCACGAAAAAGGAACTTAGTCTATGAAGTAATTTGACACACCGATATGCGGTGAATTCCGTAACCCTAGACGTAATGGACGATTTGTATATTGCCACTAAAGATTAATAATGCAGAACTACTTACAACGAGGCTGTTGATGATGATGACGACGTGAATTTCATTTATTAATTGAAACCTCTGTTTATTTTGGGTTATTTTGTCTGACAAGTAGGCCTGTGCTGCATAATTTCATGATAGGGTAGTAATCGATGATAACAAGTTTAACTGAAATTGAACTTAACCGTTATGGGAAGTCTGCATTGTTTTTCCTGCTCATTTTACAGTTGCCCTTAGGGAGCAAAGGCTCCGTCAACATTATGGGGAACTTTCATTATGGGGAACATTCATGGAACTGACGTGATTCTGATCTTCCCTCTAGCATGATGCCAACTTGCCATCAATGATTAGGGGAGGGTGCCCCAAGACGGGACGGTGCACAAGATGAGACGATTGAGTTTTCTCGCAGTCGTTTTGCGCGTTTATTTCTTATTAGCACTCAATGTATCGACGATTACCTAGTCTATGTATGTACGAGTTTCAGTCTCTATGCTAACCATATCCGACTTGCAGATAAGCATTTTTCGTTTTGTGCTAATAAGCTTACGATTTTGCGATTTTAAACAATCGCACAAAGTCATCACTTTACGGAGACATTTCGAAACGTGCTTGGTGGCTAAACACAGTAAAATATGTTACCTAACGCATGTATTTTGAGATGGGCGATAATACGTCATGGTTACATTAAAAACTGATGTGTTCACACATCACGCATAGAGTGCACAAGATGAGACATGCTTTGTGTGCCCAAGACGGGACGCGTCTTTGGCACACTTCATATTCCAATGGTAAACCGTGAAACAACTACTCGTCCCGTCTTGGGTACACGTAACATACCTGTCGTATGCTGTAAAGCAACTTCTTAATAAGGACATACATACATACATACATACATACATACATACATACATACATGCATACATGCATGCATGCATGCATACATACATACATACATACATACATACATACATACATACATTATACATACGTGTATGTATGTATGTATGCACTGGATGTATGCATGCATGTAAGTATACATACATACATACATACATATGTAAATTCATACATACATACACGTATGTATAATATATGTATGTATGTATGTATGTGGAAATGTGGAAATCCCCCGTCCCATGTATATATGTATATTTGTTTGTTTGTATTGTATGTATTGTATGTATGCATGCATGCATGCATGTATGTATGTAATTCAGTGCATTCAAGCTTTAGGCTACGCAGTCTATTAGTGGTCATGGCTATTGGCTACGCTATCCAGCGATATACACTGCAAATAATTTTTCTCTTGTGTCAATTCAATGTGGAAATCCCCCGTCCCATCTTGGGCACCCCTGTGCCCAAGATGGGACGATTTGTAGGTCAACAAAAGTTCGCTGTCTTGTCTGAGCCATACATGGTTTTCTGGCATATGATATGCCAGATAGTGGTTGAAGGATTAGTTTAAGGGATGGAAAAAGTTGCAAATATGTATTGTCATCCGCAAAGGTGATTTGGAGCAAATACTGTGAATCATCCCGTCTTGGGGCACCCTCCTCTAGAACTACCATTTTCCAACCCCACGTCTTCAAACGTTGGCAACTTTTGAATTCACTCCAGCATAAGGGCCTACTTTCTTTGTAGCCGATTACAATGTAGGATTAATTAGACCTTGACTTGCCAATTTTCATTTGTGTTTAAGGAATCCGAAAGAGAAAGATGTTTGGCCGTTGGAGATGTTGATTTGCGGCGGTGCCAGCGCTTGTGCTCTCGTCATCGCTTTGCTGTCTACAGTCGGCTACACGGTCTTCGTCCACCTCCACCTTCTGCACCTGGAGAATTTAGTGCAGAAGCTTCAGACAGGTCTTATTTTTAATACATTTTATATTTTCTGCTTGTTGTTTAAATCAGGGTGAGAATTGCCGGGGGGGGGGGCGGAGGTTCAACCCCCAGTCTTTCTTAGAGCCCCATGTTAAAGTATGTTTTTCATACCCCAATTCCAAGTTTATCATAGGCCAAAACACCCCAGACTGGGACTGATATCCATGCATAATACATAGTTGATCAGGGGAAGGCATTAGTCAATTGAACCTCTAGGTGTTTTGTAATATTATTGCCACAAACCTTATCCTCAATTCCAGACCTTTCAAAAGGTGGGTGAGAAGAGGAGGTTCTTTGGTGAAAGTGTGCACAATTACCATTGTTTCAGAAGCTTTGTTACCTGAGAGTGTATAGATTGCAACAAAGCCAAAAACGGCCAATGGATTGGTCCACAGCATGATAAAAAATGTAACATAATAATAATGCCAAGTCTGTTGTGATGTTGATTCCAATAGATATTGGTTTACACAACGAGTAATTTATGGCTTTAAATGGCATGACACGCATTCAAATGGACAGCAGTGATCAATTCACTGAGAAATGGGCAGGATTGAGTCTATGCATGCTGTAGAAGGCGCTCGTGAATAGGCTGGTGCCCTGCGCTTGGCTTTCAAGTCTTGTACATGTTATTATTAGTTTAAACTTAATTATTAGTTTAAACTTAACTTAATTATAGTCTGGACATGTTTTCTTTGATGACATTTTGTTCTTACAGAACTGGAAGGCAATTCGAGTGAAACACATCTGAGCAATAATTTCAAGCTGACTGCTGCTCAGCTGGAACGAGTGAAGCTGCTCAACGACATGAAGGACCTTGCTCATCTTCAGGAGAATCTATCCTCAGTGCACGACCAGGTATGTCGTCGGTCAGGTATATTGTATAAAGATCTTTTGTCAAGAGGTGAGGCCAGGAGTTAGACAGACGGCTTGGGTGGATGATGTTTAGAGTTGAAACGGTGTCGGAGGCAGAGGGAAGTGGAGGTACCTGGGAGTACCTCTGTTTGGATTAATTAGTACTTTATAAATCCGTAAATGCAACACAATACAATGATTCATGTGATGGCTTTTTGTTTTCAGTTTCTGATGCTGCAGAGGTTTTACAAGGACATGGAGGAGAATCCGAACATCGTTCAATTCCTTCACTCCATTACTGAACAGCTGACGCCTCTGTCACAGGTATGGCTTGACCAACACGTCAACAGGTTAAGCATATAATTATGGCTAAGTTAGTACGGACTACAAAGCAAAAGAAAATTTTCTTTCCTTCACTCAAAACTGAAAACCTTGCTTTGGTAGATCGTATCCAGATCCTTCCACTTCCCCTGCCTCCCATACCGTTTAAACTCTAAGCATTATCCATCCGAGCCGGCAAGCCGTCTGTCTTTCCGGATCTTGACCCCTGCCTATCGACTTTGTTTTGATTGGGCACATGTGAACAAGCTGGTTCCCGCGACTTTCTTTTTTGGCTCTGTAGAAGTTACGGGTTTATTGCCATCATTATAGTTTTCAACGATGTCTTGAAAATGATAAAGCAGTTTAGCTAGTATTGGAATGATTTTCTTCAAGGCACACTAGTCATATAAGTCCACAGAATTAATGAATGTGCCAATGTAAGAGTTCATTCTCTTCCAGTCAGCTAAATTTTTCTAGTAATGCGGTGATTGTTTGACTGCAGAGCGTGGTGTTGATGAGTGATGGTTTCCATGACATCCAGAAGAGCGTTGAGGTCATTGAGGTCGATCATCACACCCTCCTCCAATCCGTCGATGAGCTCAATGCCGTCACCCACAATCTACAAGTATGCTCACTTCTCTGGAATGTAGCTCAGATATAGTGAAGCGCAAAGAATTAAACAATAGTTTTCTAAAGCTTTTGCTGTAATTAGCTTTACGTTTCTACACTTATCTTGCTACGTCTTATCGTTCTGTGCCACATACGAATTTACCTTTATAATTGTGTATTCCTCATGGCTCATCGTACTTTTCGTCACAATTTATCTTTCTTTAACTCGTCGTGAATTAACTCTTCACACATCAACTTTTGCGGCATTTTTTGCACTATCTCGTTAAACCTCGTCTTTCCATTTCATGCCTTATCTCATACAATTTATAGATGTCAGCTATTCACAATATTGATATGTAGGCCTATCTAGTATTATGCCTACCTATGTTGTTATACCTCATCAATTATTAGATTTCAATTCACAATTATGTACAATCTACACTAAACCATCTTGTTATAATAATACCTCATGTCTCCTCATTCCCAGTGTGAGAATTGTGGAAAAAATAACTGGGTGGTTGGACTATGATCCACTTGGAATTGGGGTGCAAAAACAATTCCAGGCAATTATCACCCTGCCCATTCCTTACCATATCTCTCCAATTATCAGCGTTTTCTATGCTTCATTTCTCCATATAAGTATGCTCTGCTCGCTTTCTTGTTTCCAGTTGTCTGTCTCCGCTCTTCGTAACGAAACTTATTCGGTTGAAGCGCGTCTTTCAGTTGTGGAATTACTTCAGCCGAGAGTTGGACTCAGTGAAGTCAACTTGTCTTCAGTCTACACTCAACTAAAGAACGTTTTCTCGCTTGAATCGGACTTTCATTTGAAAGATCTGCAAGCGCAGGTGACTATATAATCTTCTTGTATATACGTTAAATTACACTTTACCACAGTATCTATTTTTGTTCTGGTGATTGTTTTTAAAAAAAATTTAAATGGATTTTGCCATCAATTGAGAATGAGATTTTATCTTATACCTCAAGTTTTAGTCAACTAGGCCGGGTAGGCCCGATGAGTTAGTTAATCATTGAATGTGATGTTTTTCAGTATGATCCAATTACGGTAATCAATTAATAACCTTGAAACTTTAGCTGCTTTAGAAATCATTGAAACTTTAGCTGCTTTAGCTTTTACTTTAGCTGCTGAGCTGCTTTGTTCTCCCAGTCGCCTTTAAATATAGTACACTCTTGTGAAATGATGAAAATGGTGTTGATACTTTGTCTAAATATATTTGTGGCACCAGCAGGTGAACAATGATCACTCATTGGCAATTTCATTGATATTATCCACAAGCTGTTAGAAAACATTGGTCTGTCAGATGAAATTTTCAGCATTCCCGTTCCAATATGTATGGCCAATCGTTTTATAAATATAAAATCATGGCCTATGAAAATTCCACTTGTTTGGTCTTAATACAGCAGTTTGAACACCTGAATTTAGACATTGATTGAATTTAACTGAATTGAATGTGTTGATTTTTCAAAACTAGATTGCAAACACAAGTCATCTGATCCGGCATTTGGAGGATCAAGTGCGTAGTCTTCAGTTCGACTTTGATCAACTGAAGGATGCTGCTTTGGTAGGATATCATGTTCTTTTGAGATGACCCGTTTAGGACTTACCAAATTGTATGCAGTGGCCAGCTCATAACCAAACTGCTTGATAGCACTCAATTATACGGTGTTTTATCACCACAGATTAATTCAAATCTACATATTGGCATCAAACGAAGTAATTTTAGTTTTATTTACACCGATTCTTGTTATTTTTATTATTAGTGTTTTTATTGTTTTAATTAAAAGTATTGTAATATTTCTCCATTGCTATTATTATTATTATTTTTAATCAAGAAAGAGGCGCCAATGTTAGTTATAAGTAGGCTGGGTTCTGTTGCACAGTATTTGCTGATTCGGGCTTGTAACTGTCTTGTTTTGTGCAGTAAACAACAATTACAATTCAATTTGGTTTTAAAATTCATGCTTATAATCAGAAGCTCTTGAATCTCTTGATAGGTGCTATATAAATCGTGCTTATCAGAAGCTCTTGAGAGGTGCTATATAAATCGTTGGTTGTTTTACATTACGTTGACTTATTTCTGGTATTTCAAGGAGGATGCGATGTCAAATCAACTCGAGAACAGAGTTGCCGAGTTAGAAGGAAAACTGAGTTCGGTCTTAGCGAACCATGAGAACTCGCTCAACACTACTCTGCAAGGACCATCTAATGCTAATGGTAAGTGATTGTTAGTCAATCACAAGGCTTATTTCTAATCTAATCTAATCTCATATGGACAATTGTAAATTGCTTCTCACAGCAGAGCTATTCAGAAGTGCTCTCAGCGTAAAAGATCTGTCAAAAAAGGTCTTTAAAAAAGATGCAGGTGAAATCCGCTCCAGAATTCTGCCACGGATTCCATAGGGAAGGTTATTTCACATTGAGGGCCCACAATAGCAAAAGCCCGATGCTGGTTAATGATCTCCACTCAGGGTGAACTCCTCATTCCCCTAGCACGAACTGCTCTCAGACAGCACCATGCTTTCTCGGTTATTGGCCCCATGATAATGGAATGGGCTTCCACTCTCTATATACCCCATGACTAGGGTTTGCTCAGACACGTTTTGTTGCAGCCTTAAAACCATCCTTTTTTCTGCCAAGTTTCGATCGGGAGTGCTCCCGAGTAGTAACCATACAGGGCGCTATATAAATATCCATAGTGAATAATGAATAAATAATAAAGACAGAATAAAATTTCTAAAAATTGTATTTTTCTGTACTTCCTCTGATTCACCATCACTTATTCTTTGGTAGATGTCGACGCAGCAGACGAAGAGTCTGACTATGAACCCTAGCATCACGCTGTCCAACGACATCACCAGCGCCACCTAGAGTTTCAGCATCTACGGGTCTCTGTACATCTATCCAGCAGCATCTCTTACCTGACGAAGCTTTCGTCTGTTTTTCTAGTCTTGTCTCCGTAACTGCTAGAATTCACATCTAAACTTTATCCAGGTGTCGTATTTTTAGGCTACTTGGGTGTTACTGTCATGTTTTTGATATGCACTGTGAATTAATGTCTGGGCTTTCATCTGACAAAGACTCATTCTTCAGGGACTATTAATGTTCTTGAAGTTTACTGTATTCTAACCCATCACATAAGACACAAAAGATATTTGAGTTGGTGTCAGCTATATTTTTGAGATTTTTATGATATTAGTTTTATATTTGTTTTCTCATGCATAGTGTTGATAATGCAAAATATACGATAACATTTGGCTGTGATTTGAATTCTATCCAGTTATCATAGTGGCTTGCATGAACCTTGAAAAAGTGAAATCATTCATTGTAACAGAGAAAGCATCAGGGCTGTTCTTAACGTGCAGTTGTACACAAAATGTGCAGTTCTAAATGGATTTGTGCAGTTGTAGAAGCACTTCTGTACAGTTAAAACTATCAAAAAATGGTCATTGTCCTCCGATTGGAATTAATTTACCATGTAGGACGGGAAGGAAAAGGAGTTGTGCAGTTCTAAAAATTCCTTAAAAACAGCCCTGGAAAGCATGTCGCAGCCTGATAGAAGTATGTACTCAGAGACGTGGTCGTACCTTACAATACGCCAAACGACAAGCACTGCCTACGACAAAACCCGATTGCACCCAACACAGTAATCCATTAAAATGGAGCCTTCTGCTTTCATTCTGTAAATGTTGCTTAGAAATAAAAGACAGGTCTATGGTTGAAGATTACTGACAATGTTTTAGTGTCAGCCTAAAAATAATTCATATTCCGAACAGAGTTGCTCAACATTGTATCATTTATTTCACAACACCTTGAAGGTTCTTCCTCGGCTAACAGATGTATTCTCAATCCCAGCTTGTCGAAAAACAAATTTTTCATAAAAGATGATAAAACACGAATAATTGTAATTAAATGACTTCTTTTCATTTTCTTCAACTAAAATTCGTAAAAATGTATTACATCTAAGTCACCTCAACAAAACTGGTTTTCACGAACCGGACAATCGCAGATAAATGCAACAAAAGCTTTCGTTTGGACAGCGCTGTCAACAGTAAAAAAATCTACAGAACTTGGAATCATTTCTTCTTCGCTGTCAACATCCAAAAAATCCTCACCACCAAATATCTCAAATGTTTGCTTCAAGATTGTGATTTCTGGGTACAGGTAGAGTAAGTACTTTAAAAAACCACATCCATCTGGAATCACTCTTATCTATCCTCGCTAAAATTCGGCACCAGGTTCGTCCATAAATTATGTACAGGCAGAGGCAAGGTCACTGGTTCATTAAAAATTTATATAGTACCACTGAATATATAGTCATCACACGTGCATAACTGAAGCAGACAGCATTTTTATTTAGTAAACGTAACCCAGACAGGGGATCAAGGCCTTGCAGTGGTGTACCACAGGCATAGAATTTCAGCAGGTCTGCCTGCAGGTCAAGAGTAACGTAGGCACATCAGGCAGGAATCGGGGAAAAACTAAGAGAAGTGACATCAGAAAGAAAGAAATGGAGAAAGCTGGTCATGACGGTCGCTAGAGTTCACCGAACTGACAGCATAAGGTAACAAGGTGTGACAGTCAGGGTAATGGGAGTTATTCAGCAGGTTGAAGAAATTAAATGTAAAGCAGATATTATTAAGAATTCAAAATAATTTTCAGCAGGTTAAGAATGCAGGTCAAGAGTAACGTAGGCACATTAGGCAGTGGTCAAGTGACCTACTGCAACCTATGGTGATGCCACCACTGAGGCTTTGTTACACGGGTCCGTTCTCATCTGATTTCAAGACAATCATGTACATTTTCAAAAAAGCAAGAGGCAACAGTGGTAGCACCTTCTGACAGAAGTCAACTTAAAATCTGTTAAAGTTCAATGCAATGACAATGCTATTGCCCCCTCCTTCACCCATAGTTCAGAAGCGTACACACACACACGACCATACTTGTAACAAATCATCAATTGTGAGGGACAGAGTTTCTCAACATCCTTAAAAAGTGACCAGCCAAGTAGCGACTTGAACCTCCATGTTACAGGCCAAGCACTCTTCCATTAGGCAATAATATCCCCACAATCAGTCGAGAACTGAAAGCCCACACATGAATTGTAAATCTAACGTTACAGAACCACTATGTGAAACTCAGCACGAAGCCGAACACCCTAGCATAAATCCTCCACTTGCTACACCATTGTTGTGGAGTCTGCCGAAAATTTATATTCTGAACAGCGCTACTCAACGTCGCATCATTTATTTCACAACACCTTCAAAGTTCTTACTCGGCTAACAGATGTATTCTCAATCCCAGCACGTCGAAAAAACAGATTTTTCATAGAAGATGAAAAAACACCGATAGTTCCAATTAAATGACCTCCAGTCATTTTCCTCAAGTACACACTCCACAAGTACATACTTTATGGACAAACCACATGGTGCGTCCTTTAGATAAACTCCTTGACTTATAACTATAAGTACGAATCCACGACATACGTCCCATCTTCATCCATAAACGTCTTATGGATCCATCCATTCGCGCCGTCTCTATCCTATCGCTCAGCAAGCGCACTGCTGATGGAGCGTCTGACTTCGGTGAGTAAGATGTTGTGCCAACATCTGCCGGCTTCCATCAGGTCAACGCAGATGTCAATATGTCCGCAGTCGGGCAACAGGACGACCTCGACCGACCGAATGCCACGACTCCAGAGCGCCTCTCCGAAGCGAACGGATGACGAGAACGGAACAGTTATGTCGGAATCACCGTGGAGAAGATGGATAGGAGGCAGCCTGAAATGACAACCAGATCACACACTGGTTATCTCTAGATCTGTCTGTCTGTCTATCTATCAATCAGTCAATCAATCAAATGAATCAATCAATCGAATCTATTTATAAACGAATCAATCAGATGAATCTATCAATCAAATCTATCTATCAATCAATCAAATGAATCAATCAATCGAATCTATCTATCAATCAAATAAATCTATCTATATATCTATTATTATTAAATAAATTTATAACGCGTCAAGGTCACACCGAAATGTGAATCTGAGGTGCATCTATCAAATCTATCTATCTATCTATCTGTCTATCTATCTGTCGAATTTATATCGATCCCATCAGATACAAAAACAACGGGTGAGCAAGAAGTTCCGCTACAATTAATTAATCATTAAGAGGAACGTTGTAAGTTCTTCTGCAGATCTATGTAAAATTGTAAAATAGCTAACCACAAGCATAAACACAGAGAAGACTGAAAGAAAAAGAAGCGCACGGGGCACGAAGAATTGTTAACCAAAAACAGATTGGCAAAACTAGAAGAAAATTTGTGCATTGATCATATAACAACACCTGGTGTACTACTAAGTACTGTCGTTTCCTACCTGATATTTGGTGGCAGAGCTTTAGCAAGAAACGTTGGAGAGAACTGCTCAAAGTGTCGTGGGTCGTACATCGCTCGAGCCATCGTCGAGATGTCCTCAACTCCACGCCCCATCTCGTGCTCAAAATGCTCAGCGATGTCGTAGACACCAGCGAGTCCTAGAACAAAGCAAAACATAGCATTAAAGGTTCACATTTCATAGCAGGACCTACACAAATGTGTTAATTTCCCTTCTGTAGGCCCATGAACCAGAAAATATGCGCATCTCACAAAAATCTTTCAAGTCTAAGCATGAACCAATAGAGCACGATTTTACACCTGGTTAATACACGAAGTAAAGTGATCAATATCATTTAGTTATTCTCCGATAAAAAAAAGATCCTTGTAGTTTAATTATCTATTGCTAAAACTGAAGTAAGCAACTTCATCGGTACTGGTAATGCTACTCAACAAAGAATTCTTCATTTCAAAAGATACACCGGGATAATATGGGCCGTGGACAAATAACATGAATAAACTCTCATTCAGACCTGCATTGATATTACAATTAACCTAGCATTAAACTCAACACAATTCTCATTTCAACCAATATTAAAAATAATAATATAAAATCATTAAAAACACCAAATATAAACAAACAAAAACTTGATAATTATCTGCCCGAATTAACAATTAAAACTGGATATGGTTAATTGCCAAACATTTCTTCACCTGAAAACACAGACGAATATAATAAAGTTCTGCTAAAATAATCATTTTAAGCAAAACAATGAATAAAATACACCAGCTCTAATTGTGAACTACGATTCAAACGAAAAAACCCAAAGAAAAAAATCATGAATGATGTTCAAGATCAAATAGCTAAAAGCTAAAAGGATAAACTAATTGATGAAATTGAGGAACTCATTATTTAAACAAAGGTATAAAACTTTACTAAATATTTAAGGTCAAACAGCAGAATAATGGCTTAAACGTTCATATAAAAACCAAAAACTTACCAATGACTAGTCTGATGGACGATAAGAGATCATCATCATCATCATCACCACCTCCTGACTGCCTCGCTTCCAAATGTCCCTCATCCTTAGCATCAACATCTCCCGGAGTCTCCTTCTTCTTCCCCACATCAGCCAATTCCGACGTTTTCCCCTCCTTCCCGCGGGCATCACTCTCCTTCTCCAACTCCTCCATAAAATCTGTCTCCTCCACATCTTCCAAAACCGTCGTCAACCCTTCCGCCTCTCCCTCCTCCGGCTTCTCCACAAAATAGAACGACTCCAAGACAGTGCTTGAGTCTCCCTTTCCGCCAATGACAATGGACCGACTTTTGGCGCCGGCACCGCGCCTCTCCTGTCCATTGTCTCCGTTGAAATGTCCCTCGTCGAAATGAAAAGCATCGGAGGACGAAGAAGGAAGAGTGATGAAAGAAATGTCCAGGTGATCTCCTTTGGCCGTTGCCTCGGCAACCTCTTCTGCAGACATCAGCAGTGAGTCCTCGTCGTGGACAAGCTGCTTTATGCAGAGCTCGAGAACCGTGAGGGCGGCGAGATGAGCACCGGCCGAATGACCCATCAGAATAATATCACTCTGCAAAGATGCAATGTCACAAAGTTATAAGTAGAAACTCATAAAAATTAAAAGTCTGTAAATCCTATGTGACTAGTTACTTATAAACAAAATTGGAATTTGTTTATGTTAGTTAATAAGCGCTTGGCTTAATATAAAGATCAAAAATGAACTTGCACAGTAATTGCACAACCTGATCAAAGGAGCTTTCAGCACCACAGTTAACAATGCTTCATTGAAACACAATGGAGAAGTGTCACTAGTCCCCTCAATACTAATTACCTAACCAAATCTGACAATTAGAGGCTCTTCAAAACCTACTATATATACTTCCTAGATTGACAGCCAAAAGCTTTTTCAATAAAAGGTAAATTGACTGTATTTGACAATCAAAGGTTGTTCAAACCAAACGACTGATGTAGTTTTAATAGCCAACTAATTGATGAAATTGAAGAACTCATTAAACAAAGATATAAAACTTTACTTAATATTTCTGTAGAAAGACATTTTAACAATTCTGTCAGACGTTTATAATGCCACCTTCACTAACCTTGTTGCCACCAAAACTGTGGATATGTTGCTTCACCCATTGAATTGCTTCGCCAACATCCTGTACCATATCATCCACAAAACCCTACAACAATCACATAACATGTCATCCACAAAAAATTCCAAAATCACACGTAAATTTTTTAGCCACTTCACAAAAACCGTAAAACAAAATCACACACAAGTCACTCAATAATAAAACTGCAAGAAAAATAAGTACGGGTCCGAGCAGTCTTGGAAACTCTGCAAAATCAATTCCAGAAGCTCCCACAAAGCCGATTGAGAAATTTATGTGCAACAGGTCATCATTATAATATCTTACACTACTCTAAACAAAGAGTAAAAAATTCAGCTATCTAAAAGAAACTTTTTACTATTGACCGTATGGTAGTCAATGCACACATGATTTCCACATTTCATACAACAATTCAGAAATAACAAAACATGGAGCCAACCTTTGGAAATATCGAATAGTTTGGACAGACAACAACCGCCCTCAGTCTTTCCGCGAGATGTGAGCAGAGCAGACCGTACATGCTCTTGTCCCCACTTCCCCACGTTCCCCCGTAGATGAAGATGATGACCGGTCTCCCCTGCTCCCGTTCTCCGTTCCCTGGTCCCGCAAGATACACGTCAAGGAAGTTGTCGTTCGAACCAAATGGAATGTTCTGGAAAGAAACGCACACACCAACAATCATCACATGTTTTATGAAATCGTGTGACATAAGTGACAGAGCCAATCTCTGCTCAGATATTATATTCATCAGCACTCTCCTTATTCATTGGACAATAGTTAATCACTGCTAAAATAAAAACACAGCTGACAGTGGTCATTTGGCATTGATTTGTGGGTGCAGTAGTGTAGTGGGTATGTTCGTCACCTTGCAGCCAAAGGGTTACAGGTTCGAATCCACCTCAAGTCGCTGCGTATGGACTATGGACCTTGAGCAAGTCGTTCACTCGCAATTGCTCGGGCGCTTCAGCGTAAAACTCCAATTCAGTGTCCATGCCGTAGTCGGGAGCGCCTCTGAGTCGATAGCTTGAAGGGGCGCCATAGAAATGGAGAAATACCACAACATAAATAAATAGACAAACATCACAAGTTGACAACAAATCACAACGTTCATTCCAATGACTCACCTTTACGATCTTTTCATTTCCGGCCGACGCATAGAACCTCTGCCACCGGTAAAGCAATCCAGCAAACCGTAATTTCGTAAGTTCGAGCAGGACCGCGTAGCTGAGCGCGTAAACCTTTCGTGGGTTAAACGCACGTCGGTATCTGTCCCTGCATCGCGGCCAGCCGTAAACAACGTTAGCGATAAGTGCAACAGCGTACGGAATCACAACGGCAGACGACGCCAGAACTAGGGTCGTCTTTATCATTTGACGTAACATCGAGTCTGTTTTACAAGAGATGAAATATCTGTTAATGGGTCAGTCTCGATGAGGCTCCAGTCGGTGGGTGGTGGGGTGGAAGACCAGCCTATGGGAAGGCCGTCTGAAAGCGTGTATTTCAATATGTGGAAAGCTGGAAAACAATTTATGACGCAATCAACATGTGTCAAGGTCAAGTATAAAGACTGGTGTAGGATACCGATACAGACCACAGTGTTCTCGGATTAAGACAGAAGAAAATGGTCAAAATATCAAGTAAACAGTCTGATGATAAGCAGGGTACCAGCTTGACCGGTATCACGACACGCAGATGATATCACAATTCCGCTGAAGATTTCATCTTGTGATTGTCTAAAACACAATAGAAACCGACCTCCAGTTTAAGTTTAATGAATTGGTTAAAAAGCTAATAAAACTCAGCAATAAATGCAACATTTATTATGAAATTATATTTTAATTTCTGAAAAGCTTTCGAGGGTTAGAACACTTTGACATATTTTTGAAATTCCCTAACAATTTACGATCTCATGTAACAATTCTGAATGGCATTTGAGTTTTGCGCACAGTGCCATTTGTAAGTAATTATCAATAATTTTTCAATCCTTAAACTACGGCTAGAGCAACATTGCATCATAGCACAAGAAGCTAAAGAACATTTCGGCTGAACATGGTCAAAGGCAAGGCACACACTTAAAACATGTTTCACAAATTTCACTTACAATTTCAAGATACATTTTAGGCCTACAAGGCATGTAATAAAATTATGGTTAACATCCCAGGACAAGATGACATTATTTTCAAACTCAACAACTAGTTTCTCCCACATTTCAACAAGAATTGCGTGCCACAACATTTTCTCGCATTCTTAAAATTTATTAAAAACATAACATTATGTCCAAACCCGTTTAAAATCAGAAGTTTTATTACTTTGCAGAAATGTCACAGAATTGACCCATGCATCAATCGACGAAAAAGCGCTAAATCTTCTGGTTCCCTGCTTTATGTCTGGTCGAAGGGCAGCGGGCTCTAAATTTCTTTAGCGCAATATTTTATGTCATTCGAAAGTAAACACATACCTTACGAGCTATGAAAAAATATTCTTGAGAGTATGAAGTTGGCAAGTACAGTTAAAGGGTTTGTAATAATTGCATTGCAACTGCGCAGTAGTATAAATAAATAATGTTTAAACGCTCTTTCATAACAATAACAAAGATAGGCCTATTAGTCTTTCATCTTGGGTGACCCTTCCCAGCGGGATGTCCATCCCTTTTGGGCCCCCCCTTTGTAGCCAATGCATGCATGTTTTGTACTTTTATTGTTTTCTTGTTTTCTGGTTGCAATAAAGTGAATTGTATTGTATTGTATTGTATTGTATTGTATCTTTGTCTAAAGACTCTGATATCTTTGATAATAACCAATTATCATTTTCACAAATATATTTCTTCTTAGGACTGCCGACAAATTTGTACACATAAACGCTCCACGCCGAGTCTTGCTATTTATTCCTGGTGCTATAATAATAACTTCATTGATTACTAAACCAGAATAATTAATGTGTACTCAGAACTTTTGAGGTGAGCACACGCTGCCGCCGAAAAAAAAGCGACTTTTGTGGCAGAAAATTCTGACGACCTTTATTGTACATGACATTGAAAATTGGCTGCTTCGTACAGTAGCCTCGACTCACACAGTCATCCTGCTTTACATTTTCCCACCGAGAGTCGAAATGATCTTATGGTTTCAGAAAACATCTACCATGAAGATTGGGTATACACTCTGAGCTGCTCCTTCAGACAAATTTTGGTAGGCCTATGTGAAACGAAAGCATTAAAATGATTAAACAGAAAATTATAAGATACTTTTTAAACAGGCAGTATATGTATATGTATGCTCTATAAATTAATGATAAATTATAAAAAAAATTATGAATTATAAAGATAAATCATAAAGCTGTGGCTGTTACAAACACTACTTTGCGTAGCGCCTGGGCTATAATAATAAAAGACGGCGCTACAAAACTTTGAGATTATTATACGATGTTTATATAAATTTCAATGGCCGTTTGCCGTTTGACGTGTCGAGATGATTTCATCAAACAGTGCTGTAAGATTTTAATTCTTCCGACTAAAATTAAAAATAAGT
The DNA here is from genome assembly GCA_945859605.1 of Lumbricus rubellus. NCBI lineage: Eukaryota > Metazoa > Annelida > Clitellata > Crassiclitellata > Lumbricidae > Lumbricus > Lumbricus rubellus. The sequence continues at coordinate 1,683,613 of OX243819.1, forward strand.
AGTATTTGCAAGGCTTTCCAGATTTCATATAGTCTGTTTTATGTTTTTAGATCATGTCGGAAGACACCGAGGATGTGTCGCTGACTTTCGGCGAAGAAACCGAACCAGCTAGACAGAAGGCCGTTCGGTGAGCGATAATTGGGGTTTAATCAAATGACTTTACATTCCTTGAAAATAGCTTGTATAACTAATCAAAATTACAGAGAATCGGCAATGCTCGCAAGACTGACTTCACGTTCAACTTCGTGAATTTTTGTGCTGGATAGGCAAAACACCACCAGGGTCTCAGTCTATGGGGACCCCCGGTAAACGTGTATCCCCAACAATTTGTTTGGCCTAAGGCACCATTTTCAGTAAATGTACCTCTTTTTGGTATAATATATCTGACGGAATAAGGCTTTCTCAATTGTGTGTCTCTCTATGTTTGAAATAGCCTGTGATCCCTTCTACGGTATATGTCTAACTCCTTTTAAAAATTACTCAAGACTTCATCTTTGGCCATGCCTGAGTCAGGAGCACCTCTGAAATTCTGAATAGATAATTATAAAGAAGAGCAATATGAATTCCATAGATAGATAGACACTAGACACTTACCAGTAGCTTATTGGTTAGAGTGCATACCTGGTACCTTCTACATAGGGAGTATGGTTCAAACTTCCTTAATGCAATTCCTGTTTAGGGACCTTGAGCAAGTCCTTATTTCACTATTAATTTTCTCAAATTTGCCAGCCTGTGGTGCTTACTATGAGATTGTGGCATTTAATGAATACAAAATAATTATTAATTATTATATTGTCATATCAAATTGCACTAGTAGAAATCGTTTAATTAATTAAATATATTCTGTTCTTGTAGGCATCCTGTTGCTGTAGGTTTTCATCTGGTTTTCCGAGTTCTCGCTATCGTTACGTATCTTTTGTGCGGCCTCTTCAGCAGCGGTTTCATCGTTAACTTTGTTGTCATTGTTTTGCTACTTTCCATGGACTTCTGGACATGCAAAAACATAACAGGTAACTATAATATTGTATTTGATACATGGCAAGGTGACTACTGTTTCTGAAACATAATAGGCAACTATTACATCTGAAGCGCAGATGAATTTGAACCACTTTATTTATATTTTGTCTGAAAATGTCATATTTAACTCTATTTGTTTGTTTGTTTGTGTGGGCACCTGTTATAGCGCCCCTTCAATTTTTCTACTCAGAGGCGCTCCAACTACAGCGCGGACCCTCTTAACCCTTTGCATGCCAGATTTTAACCTTGTTATTGGCCTAATTGTTGGTGTCCTAGTTTACATTGAGAGATGACTAGTTTACCAAATTTTTCCTTCTGCTTTAGTCGATACACCTATAATGTCACAATTCTGCACCTCTGGCACGCAATGATAATGATATTGATGATAAATATTGAAATGTAAATGAGGATATTTTTTATATCTTTGGTGCCTGATTTCAATGTTGTTTAGGTCGACTTTTGGTCGGTTTGCGATGGTGGAATTACGTTAAAGAAGACGGAAGCAGCCACTGGGTGTTTGAATCTCGTAAGGCAAGTAACTCTTTTCTCTGTTCAACGGACTTCTCAATGAACTAAATATTAAAATCAAAAGGCCTCAGGTTGGGGGCGAGGTGGTGTAATGGGTATGTTCATTGCCTTGCAGCCAAACGGTTGCAGGTTCAAATCCACCTCAAGTCGTCACATAGGGACCGTGAGCAAGTCCTTCAGTTGCAATCGTTCATCGCTTCGGCGTGAAACTCCGATGCAGTGTTTGCGCTGCAGACGGGAGTGCCTCTGAGTAGTGAGCTTGAAGGGGCGCTACAACAAATGCTCATACAAACAATTTTATTGTTTTGCAGCAGTCTAGTTTTCATTATATGGTTGATGCCAAGGCCGTAACGTGGCTTTTCTTTAGGGGAGGGGGTGTTCGCATATCCTTGAGCCAGTCAAGCAAAGCTGAGCTTTCTCGGTTGTAGGGCCGTCCATCTGGAATGACCTCCGTTCAAAACTGCGTTTATTACATCTGACGGATAAAACTTTGTTTCATAAACTTCACAAGTCTGTTTTTCGTTTGCCATGGCTGGACTTGGTGGGTGGTGGGGGATGGGGGCGATGCTGCTTGAGTCTTATTCAGTAATGGATTGTGACGATTGGCAGAAATGTTTTCTCTTTAGGGATCTGGTAAGGCTGCGATCGTGAACGCCGAGTCGAGAGTGTTCTGGCTGTCGCTCGTTGTCACCGAGGTCTTGTGGGTGATCTTCGTCTTTGCGACGCTTCTCTCGCTCAGCTTCAAGTGGTTTGTGAGTAGTTTAAATGAGTTGCGTGTGGCTTTGATTGTTCATCATATGTCGACGTCATCATATGTCGACGTCATATGTTGACGTCATCACATGTCGACGTCATCACATGTCGACGTCATCACATGTCGACGTCATCACATGTCGACGTCATCATATGTCGACGTCATCACATGTCGACGTTATCATGGGAGGGGTTTATGATAAGTTATTTAGCAGCAATTTGATGTAGTGCCCCTTCAAGGTAACTGCTCAGGAGCGCTCCCAGTCCAATCCTGGTCGAATGAGACAGTCTTAAGAAGAGAAAGAAATGAGGCAGAAAGACCAATATATTTGACGAAGGATAACAGGGAGTTCATTCCAGGTCGCAGGGCCAGCCACGGAGAAAGCACGGCGCTGCCTGATTGCAGTCCGTAAGCGGGGAACAATAAGTTCCGCTTGTGCAGCTGAGCGGAGAGAGCAGCAGCGCTGGACGTGCATGGTGGAGCAGCCGAGCTCCTTCAAGTATAAAAGGGGCTAAAACCCTCAAAACAGTGCTGAAAGTCGGTATTCAATGCGCTGTGAGTAAGGGAGCCAGTGGAGTACATCACGCATAATAATATTGGTAGACACTGTGGCACGAAGAGCGCATGGATGCAGGTTCGCTTCCCTCCAAACAAGGGCACTCAACTTTCCATTCGGCAGATGCCATTGGTTAGTCAAGCTGTATAAAGTAAACAGCGCCTTGCACGGCTGCCAACAGTTAAATTCAACTCCTGTAATTACCCGTGATCATCCATCATTATCGATTGCAATCGCAATGCCGTGTCAGTTTGAAATTAAACGAAGATTATTATGACGACGATCCTTTTTTATCTTCACGGTTTTCTAGCACTTTCTCTGTATCTAAAAATTTTAAACTTCTGCGTTGCTACTACTGCAGCAGTTTTCGAAAGCGAACTGATTTAATTTTCTTTTTGTCTCTCTCTTTCAGATGGTGGCTGGCGTTGGCGTTATTCTGAATGGAGCCAATCTCTACGGTTACGTCAGATGTAAAATGGGTTCAGGCGCAAAGATCGGCAGCGCCGCGAAAAGCTTCCTCGGCCAACAAGTTCTATCATCTGTGAGACTTTTAAATCAAGTTGATTCAATTTATCGTATTATCTTTTTAATATCTATCTATCCATCGAAGGAATTTATATAGCGTCCTGTGAAGATAACTATTCAGAGGCGCTCCCAACCCACACACGGCCAAAGAGGAAAGTTTTAAGTTGTTTAGAAAAATAGTTTGACAAATCTTGCGGAAGAGAACTTCAGACCAAGAGGAATGACATTCTAAGCAGAGGAATCCACAATCGAGAAAGTCCTAGTCTTTCTAATGTCTGTGCGTGCATGTGCAACCACAAAGTCGCCCTTGAGGCCAAGCACAGAGAACAGCGATCAGAGCAAGCCGAATAATTTTAATTATTTAAGAGTTCTCGAAGATAGACGCTATTAGACAAGAGTACTGCACTGGACAAGGTGAAGGACGTTCCGCTTGTAAATCTTCATGTGGCTGCGAGAGGGGTCAAGAATGATTTGGAATATTCTTCAATTCAGTGGACGGCTGTGAATTCGCCGTAATTTGCGAAGTAGTGAACCGATTTTCATGCTGTTTGCGTTATTTTATTCAGTGAAGACTCCTTTGTTGCCTGGCAAAATTGCAGAATATTAATTTCTTTAGTGATTTCTTAAGACTTCGATAATTCAACTTTTCTTAAACTTTTTATTTGATTTTCTCACTTTAAACTAATGACAGAATCAGACTAGTATAACTGTAGTTAGACAGAAGATATTTTCATTCTGTAAAAAATATTTTAAGCAAAGCCACTGTAGTATATGACTGAATAAAAGGTCGGAAATTGACTTGTTATGGGTTTTTGAGCCCCTGTGTCACACATATACATAATGACTGTTATTTTATCGTTCTTTTTAGATGCTTTCCAAATTGTCAACAGATTCTAACGGCCAGCCTGCCACCACATCACAGAAATAGAACACGATTCAAGAGAGCAGAGCTCATCTTCAGGCTCCACGTGGTTCTATATCCAGGAGATATTCCAGCATAATTACAACTGAATCGACAATGTTTCGGGAACTTTCATGACCATTTAGAGATTGAACTATTATGATGGAGCTCAGTAATGTAATGTAAAGTAGCAGCGTATTTGTATAGTGCTGAGTTGGGAGTCCCTGAAGACTGAACTGGTAAATCTGTGGAAGCTTTGGTTTGGAAGTTGAGTTTAATCAACTCATTCGTGTTTTTTAGGATCTTTATGTTTGAAGACGCTTAAATGTAAATATCGGTTAAACTGGTTTAATGCGGTCAACTGTTGTGAATTGTGCTGTAAAATATTCTATAGTGAATATTCTGGGAATTTTCTGCATTGCTGTCTATAAAACTAATGCTGTGGCAACTAACTTAGGTATTTACGCTTAGATGTGACTACCATTTATGTGAATATACTTGCATTAATTATTGACGTTTATGCAATAATTATGCATGTACGCATATATTTATGTGACCCATCTCACCAAAACCAGGCTTATTGCATAGCACGTACTACGGATATATGGCCGAAATGTGACACAAACAAAATTTTTCCAGAGATTGTTTTTGGCAGAAAGTGATGTATAAAAAAGTATATGTTTTAAGCATGGTGAAACTTACATTTCTGCTGAAAGTGATACATAAAAATTTATACGCTTTAAGCACAGTAAGTTGTAGAATTAAAAAAATATCTTATGCACACTACCAAATAGCATCTTAAAATTGGCATCATAATTAATTTAAAAAAAATTAATCGTAGTATTATTTCTATTCGTAATTTTATACAGGAACTTGTTAGAACAATAAAGTTTCTGACATTTTACAGGAGAGACCTTGCCCTTTTGAATGATTATATGACACTCAAAGTGTAAAAAGTTGAGTTGATTGTGGTTTTGGTGACATGGGTTACGTATATAGATTCATGTGTATTTGCATTCAAAGTTACAATGATTTATTGTAATGTAAAAGGACCCTTAGCACGAATGAAGAAACTGTGTAACGTTTGTGGGAAGTATTTATTTGTGTCTGTAAGTTTTTACTCTCACTTCTGTACAAAACAAATGAAATTGCTGTAAGTATTGTTTCACAATGAATTATTGTTCTTATCATCTGTATGCGCTTATTTTGTTCGCTTGTTTTCACATCTAAGTGGTGCCTTTATAAAATCAAATCAATTTATTGATCCCAGATTCCCAGTAATACAAAGTGTCAAACATTAGTAATCAACATTATATTCATTTAATCATAGAGAAAAACAACACATTGAAACAAAAGAATATTACAGATCAAAATGATTATAATTATAGAGTGCTAAGTATTATTGTGTCCTGCTGCAAAATCAAACTTGTTAACTGGATGCCTGCAGAGGTGTATGTGTGTGTGTGGTAGGGCTGCCAACCGTCCCGGATTCGCCGGGACAGTCCCGGAATCGGCCTTGTTGTCCCGTGTCCCGGGCTGACCCCAAATTGTCCCGGAATTCGATGAGGTCTGACGTTCACTCAGGATTGTAGGCTATGTTGGACGGCGCTAGATTCAATTAAGTCTTTAAAACTTTTGGGATCACTGAAAGTCTGAAACTCGATTGTTTCACTTTTGTCATAAAATTTAATAGGCATTGTGATAAACTCCTTGTTATCACCTCCTCCTATCAGTCTCTTCGGAAGCTTCTTCGTATAAGTTCGTGGTAGCATAGGCCTATCCCTAGATAACTGTTTCATTAGCTAAATGGCTAGGTAAAGAATCTACAGACTTTCACTGTTTTGTAACCAACAACGACGACGTGTTTAAGTCTTCTTATTATACTCCAAAATCCGATGTAAAGTAAAACGATCAGCAACAACACAACAATGACTACACTTGAGTTATCATAACAACTACACGACTACTACCTTCATCAGTCTACTCTATCGCAACTCAACAACAACTATTACAGCCTATCTCAACAGCTCTCAACACACAACACTCCTTCTTCACTTCCACTCCCTCCTTGTACACTCAACGTACGCTCGTCTAGACATCACGCGCTGTCCAGACAATCACCTGTCCAGACGCCGCGCGCCAATTTGCAGTTGGCCTACTTGCGTCGCTGTACGACAATCGTCGTGCACTGATTAAATTAGCTTACATTACCTCCTTCCTTTCTTTTGAAGAGAGCTAATTAATCTTAAAAATTAGCGAACGTATAATGCTTAAACTAAATACAAACAATTCCTATACTAAATGCAATCACAAAATATCTTATACTACAATCTCGATAAGCAGTCCGCTACTACATTCAGCTTTCCCTTCTTATAGTTCAACAGAATGTCAAAATTTTGCAATGATAAAGACCATCGGACTAACTTAGCAGACTTCGACATTGACTCAGTCAAATAAACTAAAGGATTATGGTCAGTGAACACATTAATCTTGGAACCAATAATAATTTCTTTCAATTTGTTTAAAGCCCATATGATTGCATAGGCTTCCTTCTCAATCGTCGCCCATCTCCTCTGGGTATCTGTCAGCTTCTGACTGATAAATGAAACGGGACGTTCTATCCCCTCATCGTCCACTTGTGACAGCACAGCCCCCACAGCAAAATCACTGCTATCACAGTACAAATTAAATGGTTTGCCAACCTCGAACATGTATAAAATCACATTTGATAAAACAATTTCTTTAAGAGAATCAAAAGACTTCTGGTGGTCCTCAGTCCAAACAATGTTCTCAGGTGTCTGCTTGCTAGTTAAATCTGTTAATGGTTTAGCAATTTCAGCAAAATTACAAATAAATTGTCTGTAAAAACCAAAAAATCCTAACACTTGCTTCACTTGCTTCTTCGTTTCAGGGTTTTTTAAATTAATCAAACTGTCAATCCTATCTGGATTCATCATCTTCTTCCCTGATCCTATGAGGTGACCGATGAATTTCACCTCACTCTTACCAAACACACATTTCTTCAAGTTCAAGGTTACATTATGCAGTCTTATTTGTTTCAAAAACAATTCTAAATGTTTCAAATGAATGTTCCAATCATCAGAATGTACTGCAATTTCATCAACATAGGGTTCAGTAAATGCATTAATCGGTTGCAAAATCATGTTTATTGCTTTTACAAAAGTCCGTCCAGAGTTAATCATGCCAAACGGGACACGTGTAAATTCGTACAGTCCATTATGGGTAACGAATGCGGTTTTCCATTGGTCGGATTTCTTCACAGGACAAGTCCAGTAAGCACTGCGACAGTCCAAAACGGAAATGAACTTGGATTTTCCGACTTTGCTCAGCACATCGTTGACGATCGGCATGGGATATCGACAATTTTCAGTATATGAATTCACGTACCTGTAGTCGCACGCGAGTCTCAAGGATCCGTCCTTCTTCTTGACGATGACCAGCGGACTTGCCATTCTGCTCGACGACGGTTGAATGATGTTTGCTTTCAGCATCTCTTGTATTTGTTTGTCCACTTCTGCGCGGTATATCAGCGGTATTCGATAAGCCATGAACTCTTTCTCTCGAAAGTCCGGTCTCAGCACCACTTCGTGTTCTACCAATGTACATAATCCAGGTTTGTCCGAAAATCTGTCTGCATAACGGTTCAGTACATCCAGTAGCTGTTTCTGTTGCTCGCACGTAAGATGTCCGATCTGTTCATAGTCCAATTGCAGCGATTTCTGTTTCGCCTCTGCATGGTCTTCTTTCAATGGTAGCTCTACCACTGATCCGAATTCGTCGTCCTCTTCCACGATGAGACCACACGATAATGTTCTTGCGATGAACTTCCTCATTTTGTTGGCATGGACGATTCGTCGGCCGTTTTCATTCATGTCCACCAGATACGAATACTTGGATCTTCTTCGTAGCACTGTACATGGACCATGCCATCGTGAGATCAATTTATTGGTTGACGTTGGATATAGTACGTTGACGTTTTCTCCTGGTTTGAATTCTTTTAATTTTGCTTTCTTGTTATATTGGCCGGCATACTGTTTTTGTTTCTCCAATTTCTTTGCATTTTCCACCTGTTTTTCATCATTCGTATTCTCCGTAAACATTTCTCTCATGCTCGTACCAATTTCCACATCGCTCCCCGAATCTTCACTATCATTTCGTTCACATGCAGCCATCACTTCTTCATTTTCATTGTTCTCGGGTGTTATTCCTTCGTCATCTTGAATGCTGAGGTCATCTTCGCTGTCCGTGTCATCTTCTTGCGAACTTTCGTTTATCATTTCATCTTCTCCGCCTTCGACTTCTGCTCTCCGACTTTGTGCTCTTGTAGTCACATTCGCTTGTAGTTCCCCTTGCAATACACTCACTGGTGAAATCTCTTTCAATTCTGCAATTATCTCCGGATGTAGCAAGAACTTTTTTCTGTTTTCTTTGCACAGATCCGCTGGAATGCTGGCACACACTAAAGTTAAATATGGCGCGATATTTATTGTCCTATCCTCTGTAGCTGCTGCTTCGTTACGACTGCTCATCCGCACTTCGATTTTCACCAACTTAGCTGGAATCGGCTCTCCAGCTACACATTGCAGATGAACTCTGCCGATTTCTTCTACTGTCGTTCCTTTCAGTAGTTCCTCGTTGATTACTGGTATCTCGGTTCCAGAGTCACTCAATGCTTTGACTCGTATAGGCTGACCATCATTTCCACGTATTTCTACCGTCACATGCTGCAAGGCAATCTTCTTTATAAGTGAAAAATCATCTTGACTTTGTATTATAAACCGTGGTGTACATTTCATCACCGACTTCACTTCCGTTTCTCGGTTGTATTGTTCTTCCCAACCAGGAGGTGCATTTATCACTTGGATCTGGTTTACTCTCAAATTCTCTGCACTCCTACTAAAGCTCTTTCTCAGATTTGCCGCTCCTGGTGCTTGGCAGTGTTTTATTAGGTGTTTGTCAGAATGACAGTTGTGGCAACGTTTCTTTATAAAACTTCTTTGCTCATTGTTCTCCCACTTGTTGTACGGCGTGTATGATGCATTACTTTCTATTGGGCGTCCCAGCGGCGGAGTTCGATTGTAGGCTTGTCTGTCCCACGTTGACTCTTTCTTATCTTGCCAATACTGCTTTCCAGAATAATTATCTTTCTTTGCATCATTACTCTTGGCTTGGCTTCCGGTGTCTTTGCTATCCTTGTTCCACTTGGGTTGCTTTGGACTATTGCCCCATGCTTCAAATTTCGGTTTGTCTTGGAACATCACACCAATCCGATTGTTTACATGTATGTCTGCGAGGTCTGCAACATTACTAGCTTCCAAGCATTCTGTGCCCTCTTTTGCTAAGACAAACTGCAGTGGACCTGGTGGTAAACATTCTTTCAGCTTATCCGCCACTAACAAATCAAACAGCTTCTCGTAGTCTTTGTCCACTCGTCTACTTCGGACATAATAATTCAACAGGTTCTTCAGCCTAGCCGTGAACATCGTATACGTTTCTTCGGCTGTCTTCTTGGCATCTGCAAACCTTGACCTGTACTCACGAGCTGTTAACTTGAATTCCTTCAACAAGTGCTCTTTCACTGCATCGTATTTATCTAAATTCTCAAATGACAATCGATTCAATACCGTTCGCGCTCTCGGGGTCATCAATGGCAACAACAATTTCACCCAGTATTGTTTTTCCACAGCAAAGCTATTGAATGCATTCTCCACGGTCTCAAAATATAATGGCACTTCCATCATATCATACGGCATCTTAGGCAATACATGCTTCATGGCATCACCAATCTTCTTGATCTTGGACACCATTGTCTCACTTTCTTTGAGCCTAATCTGTTCTGATACTTCCCGGCTCTTACGATCATCTTCGTCCCTCTTCTTCAGTCGATCTTGATCTTCGATTCTCCGCAGTTCTTCTTGTTCAATCTTCTGCTGCAACAGTTCTAACTGCTTTCTGCGTTCTTCTTTTTCAATGGCCATTTCTTTAAGTTGAGCCTCCTTGATAGCAAGTTTCTTTTGTTCTAACTGCATCTGCTCTTCTCTTTCTCTTTCTGCTTTTTCCAAATTGTCTTTTCCGGCTTGAAATTCTTCCTGACGAATTTCTTCTGCTCTCTCCAGTTCTTGTAAACGCATCTTTTCTTTTTCTTCCTCGCGAGCCTTTTTGTCCTCAATCTGCTGCTTTCGTATTTCTTCATCGCTTTTTCTTGCTTTTTCGTACTCTATCATTAACTCCATTCTTCGTCGTTCTGCTTCGTCACGATCTATTTTCATTTGTTCTAACTGAAGCTGGAACTGTTGCTTCTGCATGTCTATCTCTTGTTGTCTTATCCTTTCTAATTTTTCTGCTCTTTCCGCTCGTTGCTCCTCTTTCTCTTTCTCCTCTTGTTTACGCTCTTTCTCCTCTTGTCTGCGCTGCTCTTCTTTCTCTTTCTCCTCTTGTCTACGTTGTTCTTCTTTCTCTGCTCGTTGCTCCTCTTTCTCCTTTTCTTCCTGTCTGCGCTGCTCATCCCTCATCATCATGAATTGCAGCAACGCCTCCATAGACATCGGTGCCTGTGGCTTCTCAATTGGCTTTCCTTCAGCACCACCAACCGCACCTTCTTCTTCCGCGTCTTTCGCCCAAACCTCCGCCAAAGATCTCATCAAATGTTCCCTCGACATCTGTCCGACTTCTTCTGCGTCAAGGCCTGCTTCAATTAATAATTTTACTAGTCTCTCCGAAGACATCTTTTTAATAGCTGCTTGCTTTTGCTCCGTAAGTTTCTCCATATTACTTCTTTACTTTACAGATGCTCGATAAAATAGTAGGCTACTCTTCAAATGTTTGCAATTGACTGACTTCAATTCTTTATGCACACTTCAATAGACAAGCAAGTTTTTCTACCTTGTAGTCGTTGTGTTGTCGTTTCTCACTGTCGTACGGATGCTCGATGTATCGTTGCTTCTCCTGTGTGCTCGGCTCCTCGATAAATTCACAGCGTCCGTTCCTCCACAACTAGGATCGTTCTCCTGCAACTTGGATCGTTATCCCACCGCTGCCACCAAATGTGATAAACTCCTTGTTATCACCTCCTCCTATCAGTCTCTTCGGAAGCTTCTTCGTATAAGTTCGTGGTAGCATAGGCCTATCCCTAGATAACTGTTTCATTAGCTAAATGGCTAGGTAAAGAATCTACAGACTTTCACTGTTTTGTAACCAACAACGACGACGTGTTTAAGTCTTCTTATTATACTCCAAAATCCGATGTAAAGTAAAACGATCAGCAACAACACAACAATGACTACACTTGCGTTATCATAACAACTACACGACTACTACCTTCATCAGTCTACTCTATCGCAACTCAACAACAACTATTACAGCCTATCTCAACAGCTCTCAACACACAACACTCCTTCTTCACTTCCACTCCCTCCTTGTACACTCAACGTACGCTCGTCTAGACATCACGCGCTGTCCAGACAATCACCTGTCCAGACGCCGCGCGCCAATTTGCAGTTGGCCTACTTGCGTCGCTGTACGACAATCGTCGTGCACTGATTAAATTAGCTTACAGGCATATAAGTCAGTCATGTATTCCAATTTCTGACGCTTTTAACGATACAGTTTTCAGCATAATGAACGACCTATAATCTTAATCGCAATTGCCTGAGCGCCTATAGACTGATCTTGCTGAACTTTTGTCAAAAATAAATGTTAGCACCATAGGTGCTAAGTTCTATGACTTTTTACGCAGTGAGATGAAGCTACTTAAATGTCAGCAACTCAGCAGAAGTAGGCTTACAAGTTCTGCTCTGTCGCCGCAGATCCAGACTTCTGCAATTTGCGTGTAGGCATAGGCTATGGGCCTATGAACTTTGCTCATGCTATACTCATAGACGTCAAGTTATAAGACTGATAAGGATTACTGGAATTTATTAACCGTTTTCTTCTTGAAATCGATTCAGATATTAAACCAGACTTATCTTTTGATGTTTACTATTGACGACTATTTCAGTAGACTGTAGAAGGCATGTGGTCCTCACATTTTGAACATGAGCAAGGCCTATTCCATTTATGTGGACGAGTAGACATTCAGGCCTATTGGTAATGGCCCATCGAGTGACTGCGGGCGTCCCGGAATGGCAAAATCAAAAGTTGGCAGCCCTAGTGTGTAGTAACAGGCCTATGCGATGCAATTTAAAACTATGATGCTATGTTGTACATCCATGCAGATCTGGTTAAAATGGCCAAAAAGCTTTCAAATGGCATTGCACAGTCTACAGTTAAGGCCATCCTGTGGTTGTGCAGAACCGACGTAGGCTTATAAACGTAAGAAATTTTTAAGTATTCCTCCAAGTCTAGACGTCATAAACAAAAAAAAAACAAATGTGAAACAGACGGTGAGTGTCATTATAGGCATTACATAGTCAAATTTTGTTGGGATTGTTGCAAGAATTTCGTTTAGCGAGCGTTTAAAACTGTGCTGCCACGTAGCGAATGAAAAGAAAACATTTGCAATTGTCAGCGGCTTAGGCCTACTAGCATTTTAGATCAGCGGTTCTCAACCGGGGGTCCGCGGACCCCTGGGGGTCCGCGGCGATGTGCCTGGGGGTCCGCGAGCAAGTCCTGAAAATTATATATTTCTTAGTTAAAAACAGATAATTTTTTTCCAATTTGTCAATATTTCTTCTTTTCAATGGCGACATGAAACTAATTATGAGCTGATAGGTGGCTTTGACACATTTGATCAAATGCATGAATTCGCATAAAATAAGGAAATGCTGTGATATTACGCATACAAGAGGTGTCAATTTAATTTCCGGATATATATCCATGCAAGAGTTTGGCTTGATGCATTATTTTGGATACAAGCTTCACATGAATATCCAAAATTGCATGAGAAAACTTTCAACATTATTTCACTGTTTGCAACATCATATCTTTGTGAATGTGGATATTCTGCCCAAGTAGCCTACAATTAAAAATATCTTTCACGGCTTGAGGTTTAAAATGGACTCAGATTGTGTTTCAAGCAGATAAACTGTGCTCGAATATACGTGCCTAAAGCTTACATTAAAACAAAAAACAGTTTTTGTAAATAATTTTCATAAAATCTTATTAGTTATATAAATTTGTACTGCAGGAGTGCAGAGGCATATAGGCCTATGCTATATTACAGCACAATGGAGGCATACTATTATATAGGATAATAGAGTCGCACAGTCGCGAAAATGCTCCAAAGGCGCAACATTTTATTGGGGGTCCGTAACCGAGACCCAAAATTAAAAAGGGGTCCGTGAGTCTAAAAAGGTTGAGAACCGCTGTTTTAGATGACATCTGTAATCATTTTCGCACGCACGCACACGCAAACATGAATTTTGCGCGCGAATTTCTTTAGCGTCACTCAGAAGCCAATTTCAGGGCACCAGCTTATTTATGAACGCTGTGTAAAGTCAGAATGGTTGTACTTGTACGCCTAAATTATATTTGACGTTGAGAAAGTAAAGAAGAGGTTGTGCTGTTCTAAAAATTCACATAAAAAGCCATGAACAGCACACGTTTACCCAATCTATTTTATTAGTTTGTGGGTAAACACAATAACAATTTATTGTCATCGTCTAATCTCTTGTCTTTAGACTCGTATCTTCGCCAGATGCCAGAAGAGAACTCTTAAATCTTAATCCAGCTTTTCATGGCAAAGAGCGCTGGTGGAATCTCTCGCCATTTTGTACGGATCGAAGGCAAAGTCCGATTTTCGTTTAAACACAATTTGTTAATGCGATAAATGATCAGCTCTTGGTAATGTTTGCTTTTAGCTCTTAATTTATATCTTTGCGCCTTTGTGTCCGCTAACACGTTTACACCGAATTTAATCATTTGACAATTATTTGTTCGCCATCGTTTCAACGAATTTAATTATTTGTCATTGCATCCATGAGTTTTGACGCGGTCGCCTCCAAGCTGGATTAAGGAAAAGAATGAGAGCTAAATAGAAGCCGGATTGATGCAAATAATAGTTCTTGTCAGTTTCACGACCCCCAAACAAATTATGCTTTTCTTATGAGTCTGTTTCGAAACTGTATATACAGGGTAGCTCCAAAAAAATTTACCACCGGATAAAATGCGATAAGTTCGCAACCGACTGAAATTTTTCAGTGAAATTTTTCCAATTTGCAGGCGAATGAATTTTCAACAATCCCTGAAAGTTTCACTCGAAAATTTTTATGTTTGCAAAAGTTACAGCTGTTCAAACTTAAAATTTTGTTTTTTCAAACATCCGGAGAATCAAGCTCCAATACAATGTGATTTCATTAAGATTTTTCCAAATTACATCATAAGAAATGATGATGATGTCCTACGACCTCACTAAGAGCTGTGAAGAAGCTGTTTATGAAGCAAACTGTTGGTATTTAGTGATATTTTTATAGATTAAGAACTCAATTCGTGAATCCATTACTAAACGTCATGGGCAAAGTTTCTGCGGAAGATAAAATGGAAACTCGGACGCTGCATGAACAGAGACTGGGACATCGCGTAATCATAGCAAAATACCCAGTGAAAAGTGGAGCCTGAGCATATTGAAGGCTATAGATCTGTAAACATGTTTATGTAACGAAGATCAGATGCTGGAAGCGAGGCAGGAAGTGGTCGCTTGGTCTGATGGAAAAGTACAATTTTCAAGAAATTTGCTTGGTAATCGAAAGGGTCAAGTTTGCAAAGCACATCGTGGTTTTGACATCAGATATGATGGCATGTGTTACGGCTGCAAGAAAAGACTGCATTAAATCCCATTCAGTAGGTTAGATGTCAAACTCATCTTTGAACTCTCTTACCCAGACTCACTGAAGACCAGGTATGCTTTAACATCTGGCTTTATTTTCCAGCAGGACGGTGTGCCTGCTTGCTCGCACGGCAAGTTTGATTATGATGGCGCTACCTGATTGCCATCAACTGAAGTAAATGCATTGGCAAAGATGACTAACAAACTCGCCAGACCATAGCCCTCTTGCTTATCACGTCTGGTGAGCTATTCTGGAACGCTGCAAGACATTTCATCCCAAGTTCGAGAACATTGGCCAGCTGAAGCAAGTCTTGCTGCTAATGTCAGTTGCCACAGGACCCGACCAACAAGGCCCTACTGTGCTTCACAAAAAGAAGTTGAGCTTGTGCTAAGGTAGGGAGTGGACACTCTCATTATACCTTACAATAAATTGCAAAACGAAATTCTGAAGTCGTAGTGAAAAGTGATATCATTTGACATGGAGATCTACAAGCGACGTTAATTTTCCGCGAAAATTTGAAAAAAAAAACAAATTTCAAGTTTGAACAGCTCTGTAACTTTTGCAAACATGAAAAGTTTCAACTGAAACTTTCAGGGATTGTTGGAAATTCATTCCCCTGCAAATTGGGAATTTTTCGTAGAAAAAGTTCAATCGGTTGCGAAGTTATCGCATTTTATCCGGTGGTACATTTTTTTTGAGCCACCCTGTGGTATAAGGGTCGGTTAGGGCTCAGGTTAGTCATGTTTTGCAGATTAGTTTTTACGATGCAGATTTGGAATGACTCTGCGATCTTACTACTTGGATGACAGTTTTGAAAATGTTCGTCTGATGGAACTGCTTTAACAAAGTCGAACGCTAGTTTGACGCTTTATTCCGCCACATCATTTAGAGCATACACTTCCTCGACATTTTTATCACTTAAAACGTAAGCAGCTGACGTGTGCCACTCATTAACAGCAAGGTGTAATAATGCTGGCATCAAACTCCAGATGGTACAGTTTCTCCACAAATCCGCTTGAACTAGGTCGCACTGTTGTGTTTCAAATTTTGTATAAATGATGGAAATCGTGATATGGCCCCAACCATTGCTAAACCAGGAAGGGATGGGGTTAAGTTAGGACAGGGTTGGATTTGGGTGAGGACGGGGTAGGGTCGGGATGGGGCTGGTGAGGAGAAGCAGGTCGAGGCTTAGTGGTTTGAGCTTGATTAAGGCATCTGCCTGATTATAGAGCTTCTCGTTCCGAAAAAAAGGTGCACAATCACCGAAGAGCTTAACCCTCGGGCTACCAGGGGGGGGTGGTATCCACCCCCCCCTTAGGTTTTTCCCAAATCAAACTTTTTTCGTTAGGAATAAAATTTTGACGTTTTAGGTAGCTGTAGAGGATTCATTTGCACACATTTTGAACTAAAATGTGTGATGATATACCATACCATTCAAAAGTTATACCCGATATACCCGAGGCACCAGGGGGGGTGGATACCACCCCCCTTAGATTATCGGATGTATCTTATCCGTCTTTTGACATGAAGAGACACCAATTACACCATTCTGTAGAGGGAATGTGGGGCTACATTTTGGTGGTCACGGAGTTGTCTTTTGACAACCGGAAGTGCTCAAAATAAATTAAAATATAAATAAAGGTGTTTTATTTTCATAAAAGTTTCATGTTTTTCCTATTAAAAATTATTCATAATTTATTTTTTAAGAGAAATAAATTGTCATTCTATAGAGTGCATTTAGGGCTATTTTTTGATACCAATTAATTTGACATTTGATGACCGGAAGTGCTCAAAATAAAATTAAATGTGTTAAAATGTTGGGTTTTTTTACAACGCAAACCGATAAGTCTGCGTAAACGTTTTTCAGCATGTTTTACATGTTTTTTCTCTTTTTATTGTAACTAAAACTAACTTATTACTAGTTTTTATAGTTGAATATTGGACTTTATTATATGTAAACTATTTTTAATTAAATAAATTATGTTAAAACACACAGAATCTAATATTTTGCTTATGCGAAAGTATACATTTTGTGGAATCGACGGGTGCCTATGGTAAAAAATTCATAACTTCGGGGTGCTTTCATATATTTTAAACCTAAATATACGATTTTGTGCAGAAATGAATGCTGAATCCATAGGTGTAATACAAGTTATGATATCTCAAACCAAACCCAAAATCCAGGGGGGGGTGGTAACCATCCCCCCCTTGGTAGTCAGTGTTACAAAAATAGCGTGGTAGCCTGAGGGTTAATGTATCATAAATCAATAGATTCCATTGATATCTAAACCCATATCGAATTTCCTGATTGATTAAATCTGTATTAAATATTTAACAGTCTCTGCTTTCGGATACTATTGTTAAGCTAAATAAAATGAACTGTGTTCCAGTTTAAAAGACATTTGTATGTTTATTTTAATAATGTAAATATTGGAAGTGGTTACCAATTGCAAAATTGACATGTCTGTCAAAAACAAAGGCAATAGAAACCAAAACTAAAAATAACCAAACTTTATTTAGAACCCATTTTAATGACAAAGATTTATTAAAACTTTATAGGGCCGGGGAACCTGTAATATTTTAAAATTAAATTTACTTTCTTTCGATGATGCTTCTCTAAGTTAAAGGAACTTAATTATATATAAGACAACTGAGATATTTAATTTTGTATGCACCCTACTGTACATTAACAACATTGACACTATGCAGTTTACTTAGTATTTAATGTTAGGCCTAAAAAAAATGTTGTGTTTCCGGTAACCCGACCGACCATCTTTTATTGCCGCGACTCAAATAATTTAAAAAAAATTTTAGTAACAAATTTAAAAAAAAAAATTAAATATTTTTTTAACATTTGTATTGACATAACAGAAAAGACGTCAACAAAATGAAATTAACTGGACTGTTTTCTAGAGCAGTTTTAGGTGCAGACAGTCGGGAAATAGGCAGTACCTTTGTGCAAAAAAAGACTAGTGGGGTATAGTTTTTCGGATAGTCACTGCATAAAAATATTTTAACAAAATAAAAATATTTTCCGACCTACCTACCCAATTTTTTTAGCTCTGTTACCGGAAACACAACATTTTTTTAGGCCTTAGGTTTCTTAGTACAGGTTTTTTTATATAACATTCAGAAAATGATATGATGAATCCATTCATAGATTGAGTATTCCTATTCGTGACTTTAGGGTTTAATATTCGTAAATATTCGTGAATATTAAGATTTTTTAATATTCGTAGATATTCGTTAACGGATTAAAGTGAACCATCGAAACCGCAATTTTACCCGGTAAAGCAGTTTAAGTTTCTGTATATCTCCGTGACATTTACTCGCATTCAGGGCAGGGCTGAATTAAAATCTGCAATGCACTTATTATGTTGAAAATGGTATAAATTTTGCTGGTAATCTGGCACTATTATTTCCAGCGTTGGCATTTATATTTACTCATATAATATTTTACGAATATAATATTCGTTGGCAGTTTTAATATTCGCTAATATTCGTGAATATTTGAAAATCTTAATATTCGTAATATTCGAATACTCAATCTATGAATCCATTCAACTCACAATGGAAATCATTCTTACTTTATTAAGTTGTGAGGAATAATGAAATGGTTGTTATGTTTTGAAACAATCTATTACTGAGATGTTGGTTTCTTTTAATAGGTGCCTGAAAATCAAACATTATGTTGGAAATTATGACAGTTATTTGAGAATGCCTGGCTCTCAATGATCTTCATCAAGTCGAAATATTCACCAGGAACTTTGACTGAGCTCTATTATAAAATAATTTTCTCTTCAGTTCATATGGCTCCTGAATAACAAGGCAAGGGAGCCATATTCTACAAAAGTTGGATGACTTGAATATTTAATCAAAAAGACAATTGTTTTCTGTGGAAATAATTTCTGACAAAATTCTAAAACGAATTATTATTGACACTTGAAAGATGTGAGAGTTTCACTTGCATTGATCGGATAAAGGGAATGCTTCTACACGTGCGTGCTGCTTTCACATCGAAATAACCCATGCTGAAGAAAAGTCTTTAAGCCTGCAAATTTATTAGATTATGCAAAGAAAAAGTGCACACTCGGGTGATTCATGACAGTTGGTGAAAAAGTATAAATTTCGTCAGAAATCTGAGGACCCAGGTGAAATTCCAGCATATTCTTACAAGGAAACATACCACACGCAGTGTAACCATGCAAATGCCAGTTATATGGAACATAATTTTACAAAAATACATTGGTTGATGTTGCAACGAACTGTATACATAAGAAACACCTGCATGTACCAGCAATGTTAAATATCTGTTTACTCAAAATATTCATAAAAACGCAAGCATGAGAACCAATGATGGAAAGAAATTCTACAAAAGTCAGTTATGTCAGAAATCATTTACTATAGGTACTCACTTAAGAACACATTTGACAATCCATGCAGGGGAGAAAAAATACAAATGTAACTTATGTCAGAAATTATTTACTCAAGGTGGTGTTCTGAAAATGCACATGAGAATCCATACTGGGGAGAAACCATACAAATGTCACTTATGTCAGACATCATTTGCTACATTTGGTCTCTTAAGAACACACTTGAGAAACCATACTGAGGAGAAACCATACCAATGTAAGTTATGTCAGAAATCATTTACTCAGAGTGGTGATCTGAAAGTGCACATGAGAAACCATACTGAGGAGAAACCATACCAATGTAAGTTATGTCAGAAATCATTTACTCAGAGTGGTGATCTGAAAGTGCACATGAGAATCCATACTGGGGAGAAACCATACAAATGTCAGTTATGTCAGAAATCACTTACTAGAGGTGGTGGTCTGAAAATACA
Source organism: Lumbricus rubellus (assembly GCA_945859605.1). Classification (NCBI taxonomy): domain Eukaryota; kingdom Metazoa; phylum Annelida; class Clitellata; order Crassiclitellata; family Lumbricidae; genus Lumbricus; species Lumbricus rubellus. The sequence continues at coordinate 1,703,524 of OX243819.1, forward strand.
CATGAGAATGCATACTGGGGAGAAACCATACAAATGTCAATTATGCCAGAAGTCACTTACTACAGGTGGTGGTCTGAAAAAGCACATGAGAGTCCATACTGGGGAGAAACCATACCAATGTCAGTTATGCAAGAAATCATTTACTGAAAGGGGTAGTCTGACAATACACATGAGATTCCATACTGGGGAGAAACCATACAAGTGTCAGTTATGTGAGACGTCATTTACTACACGTAGAACCTTAAAAATACATTTTGGAACCCATACTGGGGAGAAACCATACAAATGTGAGTTATGTCAGGCATCATTTTCTACAGGTAGTCAATTAAGAAAGCATATGAGAATCCATACTGGGGAGAAACTATACCAATGTAATTTATGTCATAAATCATTTACTAGCGGTGGCAGTCTGAAAGTGCACATGAGAACCCATACTGGGGAGAAGCCATACAAATGTCAGTTATTTCAGTTATGTCAGACGTCATTTACTACAGGTAGTCAATTAAGAACACAGTTGATAACCCAAATTGGGGAGAAAGCATACAAATGTCAGTTGTGTCAGAAGCCATTTACTCAAAGTTGTTCTCTGAAAATACACATGAGAATCCATACTGGGGAAAAGCCATACAAATGTCAGTTATGTCAAACGTCATTTGCTACAGGTAGTCACTTAAGACAACATATGAGAACCCATACTGGGGAGAAGCCATACAAATGTGAGTTATGTCAGAAATCATTTGCTTATGGTGCTTATCTGAAAGTGCACATGAGAATTCATACTGGGGAGAAACCATACAAATGTAAGTTATGTCAGATGCCATTTACTACAGGTAGTCGATTAAGAGAACATATGAGAACCCATACTGGGGAAGAAGCACATAAATGTCAGTTATGTCATAAATCATTTACTAGAGGTGGTAGTCTGAAAATACACATGAGAATCCATACAGGGGAGAAACCATACAAATGTCAGTTATGTCAAACGTCATTTACTACAGGTAGTCACTTAAGAGAACATATGAGAACCCATACTGGGGAGAAGCCATACAAATGTGAGTTATGTCAGAAATCATTTGCTCATGGTGCTTATCTGAAAGTGCACATGAGAATTCATACTGGGGAGAAACCATACAAATGTAAGTTATGTCATGCATCATTTTCTACAGGTAGTCAATTAAGAAAACATATGATTATCCATACTGGGGAAAACCCACATAAATGCCAGTTATGTCAGAAATATTTTGCTGAAGGTAGTAGTCTCAAAATGCACATGAGAATCCATACTGGGGAGAAACTATACCAATGTAAGCTATGTCATAAATCATTTACTCGAAGTGGTAGTCTGAAAATACACACGAGAATCCATACAGAGGAGAAACCATACACATGTCAGTTTTGTCAGACGTCATTTACTACAGGTAGTCAATTAAGAACACATTTGAGAATCCATACTGAGGAGAATCCGTTTATTTGTGAGATTTGTAAAAAAGGATTCATCCGACTTGGAAGTCTAAACAAACACAGAAGATCTCACACGAAGGAGAGGCAACACACATGCGATAAGCCTTATCATCAAGGCAGTTCTTCTACAAACCAGCCAGGAATACATCTCAAGGGTGTAGAAATAATTAAAAGTGAATCCATCGGTGAGCTATCTGTTCAATTTATAACATTAGGTGTAAGTGGAAGAGACGTTATGGATAAACCAAAAGACCTGCTCTCGTGGAACATGCATTCGGATTCCAATGAAGCAACAAGTCCGCTTTTAAAAAGTAACAAAGGCAAATCACCTGGGGATGTAAAACCGTATCTGGAAAAACCTTTTGGATGTGGTATATGCAGTGAAGTGCTTGAAATTGAGAAGGAATTTTTTGAGCATTGTTCTAGCCATCGCTTTTCCCCACCTGACGACTTATTTCTTGACCTCTGCTGATTTGTAGTTCTCAGCATGTGTGGCTGAATGTTGATCATTATTGGTTACAATCGTTTATAAAATGTAAATTTAGTACATTTCGTTTTGGACCTAAGATGCAGACAGTCCTACTGACAAATTTTTGCTCGTCAACATTTTAATTCCAAACAAAATTGTTTCGCATCAGGCATTTGCATACTTTGTGTAAAGTATTACTGGCTCCAGTTATAAGGACTAGATAATTGACATTATAATATTATATGAAAATAATGAAAAGCGAATCTTCTTTTTGCTGTGCACTGTGATCATTGAAATTCTGATGATTTGTTTTATTATTGCATTGTGACTTTAATGCATTTGCCAGAGAATATAATAATCTCCATTCGTGCATTGCGCGTGCTTCTATCCCTGTGCAAAAGGCTATTGCAGCTGTAAAACTGTGCACTTGTATTTCACATCAATTTTACAATTTAAATTGAAATTTGTGCGACAAATCCTAATAATTACTTATCCAATAAAAAATTAGACTAAGAGAAATATGATAGTCCATACAGGGTGCGCTCATCCATTAGGGGTTGTCCATGTATTGTGGTGTGGGTGATTCCATGTCAATTCAACCAGCATGATTGTCATGACTCACTCAGATTAACATGTTGGCATACTTATTGGGCTATGAGAGACATGCAATAAGCTGTATCTCAGATTGTATGAGATCTAGATATGTGTTCTTGGTGTCAATATTCAGCTCTTTTGATGAACTATTTGAGTAGATTATTTTTGACTGTGTACAAGTTTGACATGGAGATCATATTTGACAATTTAGCACTCTGACCTTGATCATGATCCTTTTGCGGTCTTTTTAAAATCTGAAGAAAACAATTTATAGACTGAAGAGTCTTGAACATCCCGTGAAGAAATTAGAATGGGATCTGTAATTGTTCTCTTTCTATAATTATTTTATATATGATTCTGTGCAAATTTAGGTATCAGAAATTCGAATAGCCCATAAATATGGTGTTCAACTTTAATTTTAAGTGTGATTATAGACAAAATAATTATAGCGAGAATGTCATTAGTGATCCTACATTGATTTATTCAGTGCTTGTGCTAAGCCAGTGGTTCTCAACCTTTTCAGACTCACGGACCCCCTTTTAATTTTGTGTCCCGGTCACGGACCCCCAATAAAATTCGGTGCCTTTTGGCGCATTATCGCGACTGTGCGCCTCTATTGTCCTATATAATTATAATAGGCCTATATGTGTGTTATAATATAGCCTATATGCCCATGCACTCCTGTAGTAGGCCTACAAATTTATATAATAAGATTATATGAAATGTATTATTTTAAACCTGTATTTTGTTTTAATGTAAGCTTTAGGCACATGTATTCGAGCAAGTTTACATTTTTCTCTAAGAAACTCTCTCAAAAGAATCCAGAAATCTATTCTAGAGAGTCTGTTACAAACTTTTCCCCATTGATAGCCAGTGAAATTCTGCTGACCTATATATCATTAGCCTAACTGTGCATGATTTCTCCGAACCTAATGTAACAAAAAGACGAGAGTTTAGACGTGCCTTGGTGAAATTAACCTAACCATTTTTATTTTCTGATCGAAAATAGATTTAGTCTGCACTCTATATAGTTAAGCAAACCTACCTATCTAAAACAGATGAATTTGTAATTGATCAGCGTGTTACAAGTTTCATATCGCCACCCAGACAGCCAGAAATCGCAGTGCCCGTACCATGCCAACCTACTTAGCCCACAGCGGCAAACTCGGGGATCACGGCATCTTTTCCCATCTGGAAGTGCTCATCTAAACTCTTTCGGCCCAATAATAGGGCCCAGTAGGGGAGCGGATGATCTTGCCAGCACAGGGCCAACGTATATTCTACGCCTCATTGAACACCGCGCGATGCATAGGTTGCGCCTATGAATTTATCTGCCGGTGTGGTATGAAATTGTGTACGGGCATGAAATATTGTCCGAAACCTACTGTCATTGGTTAACGTGACCGCTGACGTCAGACAGCAACTGTCAAACAAAAGTATTAATAGAACCGTGAGATCTTGTCCGGGAAAGACACAAAATAGCAAAGATAATTATTCCAACACAACCACACATGTCCATCTAATAATAGACATCGACATCTATATTAAGAACTTGTTATTAACAACAGAGCGTTTGCGATAAAGACCTAAAATACAAAAGATATTAATTCCAACGTCCCATAAAAATTGGGAGCTATAATTACGAGAAATAGGGCAAAGAAACACGGTCTATTTATTTGCGTTTAATTAACTAAGACTCTTCTATAATAATCACTCATTACCTAGCCACGTGCTTCTCCGCAGAATTGAATATTCTATTGAAACAACAGGCCTATCTTCGGACAACGTTGATGGATCAATAAAAAACTTGAAACTTGAAACATTGGCGATTAAAACTCGGGGCCAAATAACTGTTTAAAACTGCTACACGCAGCCTACACATGCTAAAATATTTGTAGCAATAATTTATATGTATTGGAGGGTGTCACGACAACTGGTCTGCAGCCAACTCGTCTAACGACAAGTGGTCTGCAGACACCCAGCGCTTTAAGAAATGGACGCTGTATGCAAGTTCTTTCATAGGTGAAATGGAGGCTGGATTGATGAAAAAACGCAAGATATGTGGAATCTAAATGACGGTTCTTTTAAATGTGAAATAGAAGCTGGATTGACGAAAATGACGCATGAGAAATGAAAGCAGAATAAAGGCTTTTCTAGATCTGAAATAGAAGCTGAATTGATGAAGAAACGCTTAAGTAATGGAAGCTGGATGAGGGTATTTTTATATCTGAAATGGAAGCTGGAATGACAAAAATAACGGGCGAGAAATAGAAGGTATTTTTAGATCTGAAGTAGAAACTGGATGCATGTTGAAATACATGAATGAAAATCATCAATCCAGCTTCCATTAAAGCTAGAAAACCATTTAGTTTTTCTCTCTTATAAATCTAGCTTCTATTTCATCATTTATACTAGTCGTCTGTAGACCAGTTGTCGTTATACCAATTGTCTGTAGACGAGTTGCCGTTAGACGAGTTGTCTGTTGACCAATTGTCGTGGAACCGTATTGGAGAGTTCTAACCCAGGTGCACTGTAGGCTTACAATGGCCATCATTAAGTAGGCTGCTAGTAAGTCAGTCAGTCAGTCAGTCAGTCAAAGTAAGAATACTGTTCATTAGACCACCAGTAAGCGCATATTAGTTTGTACAATAATAAATTATAGAAACATTTAAGCAAAGTCATACAATATTCTCATAACAAAACTTTTGGCATAAGATCCAACTCTAGTGTGTGCATTAGGTGGGCTGGCTCGAGCATTGTATGGAGCAACTTATGGGAAGGAAGGAGATAGTGAAGAATGTGAAAAGGATTTAAGAGGATAGAGCGGAAAAGAGCAGAGTAAGCCCCTAGAACAGAGTGCGTCAATACTTGGAAAATCAGTAGGGATGAAGCCTGAACGGGTGAGTTCTTCTTAAAACACCGTGAAGACGTCTACGCCCCATAGCATTTGCAAATACCCACCACACAGGGAAGGCATAAAGTTTAATCTAATCTGGGCATGGCAGTAGCGCTAACCACATTCAAAAGCCGTGATTTTTGGCATTTGCTTAAATTATCGAAATAAAAACCATACTAAATAATTATGTTCTCTGAAAACCTTAAAACCCCTCATAATAATTATGTTTATTATGAGGGGTTTTAAGGTACACTAAAATATGTTAATAATAAAGCGCTACAAAAATTTGCGAGTACCATGAGCCAATTTGATATAAATAAGATTAGCCTAATGCTGCATGGGGCTTATAATTTAAAAAACCGAATCGATGGATTACTTCAGATAAACACAACTATGGAGCAGTAAAATTAGATGAGGCATTTATGAAGGCTGCAAGTCTTTTAAAGATTTTGCCCATATTTACATACGCCTCTACTCATAACCACTTGACCTGTTCTACGATGGGAAATTCTATCTAAAAATAGAAATAGGGTCATCGCAATGGCAACTACAAACATGGTGCTTTTCAACAATAATTCCACTGTTCACATCCTTGTTTTCTCATCTCTTATGACAAAAATATTTTTGGCAAGTGTTATAGATAATATTACATTTTAAGCGGACAATATCTCGCGAAGTACTGCTTCGACAAGCGCGATACAATAACAGCGGAGTCGGACACGATTTCATGCCGGACAATATCTCATACGTAGACCGCATGAAATACTGTCTTGACAACGGAAGTGGGCGGAGTCGGACAACATTTCATGCCGGACATCTTTTCACGCCACACCGGCCCAACGGTGTATAAGTGCCGGCTTCTATTCATTGTTACGGGGTCGGCGTCTATGGGGCCGCTGGTGTCAATTCATCCCTAGCTGTCGGCTCGGCATTGGTGTTTGTAAGGGGCCGCCTATTGTTCCCGGTCTTCGATGACAATGCCTCTAATGGCGATTGCAGGCCCGCTGGTGGTTATTCATTGGCTCGGCGCTCGTGTTAGTATAGGACCGCCTGTTTTCCCCCAGTCTACCCGCACTCAACCTCTAATGGCCTTTATAGGGTGGCTATTGGTAAATGATCGGCCGCTGTTGGCCCTACTTGGGACTTTGTGTAGCCATCCATTCTGCCTACAGTCAGCCCTCACAATGCCTCTAATGGCAATATGACGACCGGCCGTAGACCTATAAATGTGGTTGATAACCGATTCTCAGATGAATTTCTGCATATCTGCAATTTCCAATCACACCATTAATCCCACAAGAATCCTGACTTCTGAGATTCGATTCAGGAACTCCAAATATACTTCTAACATGCAATAGAAAAAACAAGTTTCCATGAAAATAATTTTTTTAAAGTTCACACCATTCATTGTATCAAAAATAAAAACAATATTTACGACAGTAACGCATGCAATAAATTTTCACAATCATTAATTCCACACAAATGGCAACAGGAATATTGTCCAGCTAAATTTATAATGCAAGTTAAATCATTTAAACAGTATGACTTCTGAAATGTGAAAATATCAATCATTTATTTATCTAGAGACCTTGAAATCAACATTGCACTCAGAGAAAATTCAGATTGTCGAAAACAAAAGCTTATCCAACTAAAGCTTATTCAGCTAATGTAGGGAAATATAATTCATCTTAAAAGAAATAAAATGCAAACAAACACATAGTCATTCAAAAAATATTCATTTGTTAAAATGCATGAAGCAACAGTATTTATAATTATTATCACACATTGAATGAAAATGATATGTGTAAAAATTGAATTTATTTGCATGTATTTACTTGAAAAACTTAATTAATAAATCTATTTAAAAATGAGAATGTTAAATACTAAATGTTTTAGAGAAATGACTACACACACAAACAGAACAAATGTGTTTCACAAAAAGCTTACTTGCCTTCTGTTTATAACCACACAAATTAGATAATGAAGGTAAAAAATTATCCTCACAGCTAGTTAAATTAGAGTGATATTTTAACTTTATCTTTATTACAGTTTTGAGTGCTAATAATAATAAGCGAAAACAATGTTTTAACGAACCACTCACAAATACACTTTTGTTCCTAACAAGATATCAAATTGAATATTACTTCTAGTTATCACAATACCCTGATTTAAACACACTAGCATATTACGAATAATAATTAAGATTAAAGCAACATCACACTGATTGCATGAAAAATACAATATTCCTCTGAAATACATTTTCAGCAAGTCTTCAGCACACCGCCCCTTGACAATCATTGCATACATTTAACAATCATGTTTACTGAAACGCAAAGCATGTGTCAATAGAACCAAATCAAAGATAGGTCATTGGAAGTAGCTCAAATAATCAAATAGTTGCTGCGCTATTATTTACACTAGAACAATATCATCTCTGCAAATTTAAAACAATAACATGCATAGGTAGCAACAGAATAAACAAAATGTTGACACATTTGGAGTTAGTGCTGTTGCACTCTAAGCAGATGGCAGATCTAGTCTGATATAACAACACAAACATCAGCAAAACACTAACATAATAAATACGTGTCCCATCTAAAATGAAATGAGTAACCACATAAACATGAAAATGATGAAAGCAAATGGATAAAAAAGAGAAGTATCAACCTTAACAATAATAATCCTGTGAAAAGGTATTCATAATTTTATGTAACTACAGCGTGTAAACATTTCCACGTTGAGAAACTTTCGCAAAAATCTCATAAACATCAAAAACCTGGTTCTTAATTAAATATTAAACCTCTAAATAACACGTCAAGAGGGGTTTTAGAGTATCTATTGGTAACACTCTGAAATATAAAAGGTGGGCCAAAAAGACCCCCCCTAAGTTTTTTGCCAATATCTTGGCCAGAACTATGAATTTCAAAATGAAACTTTACAGGCTGAAAGACAATTAAAATTTACACATGATGGCCAGGTTTCATCACAATATTTCAAACAGAACAAAAAGTCATATCACTTTTAGTGAGGCCACCCACCGTTTTTTTTTGACTATCTAAAAACGTAACACAACAAGAAATAACAAAAACACGATTTTATTAAGTCTCATCGCAAATAATTGTTAATGTCAAACTAAATGTGTATTCAGGCAACTCTTGAGCAAGATCCTGGAGATGGAAGGCTATGAGCAACGTTTACTCTGGTAAACAGCGAGAGTGTAAACAATAAGAGTTAAGCTGAGATTTAAGAGATTTGCCGTGATTGAAAAAAGATCGACTAAATGTAGGTTGCTCTGGTTTCAATGAGAAAGCCAATGGCCCAAATATCTGGATTTGAACCCGATGGATTGATAATCAAATGCGGAGAGCTATGCCGGAGAAATATCACAATCTATAACCAAAACCAAGAGTGGTAAGAGAATTGATGGGCGTATTGGATTTGATATGGGAAGATTTGCCTTTGGAACGCAACAACAGGTCATCAAAAACTTTGCAAAGAGACTCAAAATAAGTTTTGGCATTGGTGTTGGGCAAATTTAGGACAAGTTCTGAAGCACTACCAAGTTCATTTCACCACACTTATTTGAGATTAGACTTATTAAAATAGTGTTTTTTTACTTTTTGTTGTGTTACGCTTTTGAAAAGTCAAAAAACGGTGGTGGCCTCACTATAAGTGATATAACTTTTGCTCTTTTTTAAAATATTTTGATGAAATCGGGCCATCATGTGTAAATATGATTTGTGTTTAAGCCTGTAAAATTTCAATTTAAAAAATCTTACTTATGGCCAAGATATTGGCAAAAAACCTAGTGGGTATTTTGTTTTGGCCCACCCTGTAGAGTGCATGAACACAGAATAACTTCCCACAGCCCACCCAAGGGTCGGCTCAGCCAGACATTGGGCACAGATGCACTGGTAAAATGAGCAGGACGTTATCGACCCTTGCATGACTGTCAGTTAAATTTGATTCTCCTAAATTGTGATCAATAGTTCAATTGACACTATGAAGTTCAATCTAATTGTGGCATAAGTTTTAAATAATAAAATATTCGTCTAATTTCAAGCTGCATTGTGATTACAATTCATAGTACTTATGAAGAACAAATGACAAGTTACTTCAGGAGTCAAGTTTAACTAACGACAGCCATGCAAAGCTTCCATAATATTTTACTGTTTTTAATTACGCCATCTGCCAAATGGAAGATTGAGCGGGACGTGTGGGAGGGTAGAGAGGAGCAATCCCGCATCCATGCACTCTTCGTGCCAGAGTGCTACCATTATCCTAAAAATTAGCCATAGTATAAAACAAATATATACATATGAATACATATAGACACAATCACACATACATAAATGACCGTGGTGGGATGTGGTGGTGTAGTGGTGGCGTCGTTGCATTGGAGCTGGAAGGTTCGAATCCACCTCGCCGCGTAAGGACCTTGGGCAAGTCTAATTCACTCACAATTGCTCAGCGCTTCGGAGTGAAACTCCGATGCAGTGTCCGCTCTGCATTCGGGAGCGCCTCTGAATGAAGAGAGCTTGAAGGGGCGTTATAACAAGTGCACATACAAACAAACAATATATATATACACAATTAAAATATTTGAAAACTAAAATAAACAAGATTATATGAGGCCATAATATAGAATAATACAATACATTATTGAAATGTAGCTAGATATAATCTCTTTAGCAAACAGAGAGTAGCGTTCCATGCTGTAGCATACCCACACTTTAATATTTTCCTTGAATAACAAGGCAAAAGAGCATTATAGCAATAACTGCCTTGCGCATAAGTCGTTTATGCTGTGAAGGGCTTGGGAATGGAGGATATAGTGAGTGGATTTGGTCCGAGGTTGGAAGATAATGCCACTCCATGTGGATGAAAGGAATTCAACGAATATAATGCCACTCAATGTGGATGATAAGAATTCGACGCTCCTCTCCTGCATCTCGATGCTCCTCGGGAGTAGAGATCCTCGCTGCTCAATGGGCCTTGTTGTTCCTCTTCCAAGATCACTGCCATATTCATTGGAAGTGTGAACCAATGACCGCCGTAACACCGACATTTCATAGCGTCTTTTCCTTCCAACCGCTCTATATCTTGTCCTTCGAAACCATGATTTGATCTTCTCTTCCACTGCCATGTAATCTGCAGAGGCAGTGGGTTCATTCATGTGAACAGCGTCTACAGCAGTAATGACAAAAGCAAGTAAGTTCAAACAATTAGTCTTTCTTTGGGTGAAAATGAGCAATGCAATTATTATTCCACAAAAAGTGCTGAGGACTAAACCTATACTGGCCTAACCATCACAACACTTTCATGAGGTGTCATAGGAAGCTGTTAGATGCGTACATACACAATCAGGGTGGCCAAAAATATAATAATAATATTTTCTTTCTTGGGTTCATACTGGAAAACGCAGTATGATTACATGAAACAATCCTAATTAACGTCAATCTCAAATACAGAACAGACAGCCTGCAATGACAGGAATAGCAGCCTACAAAGCACATCTATCCTATGCAGGGCTTTGATATTCGTACTCAGCACCGCTGATCTTCACACCAATGTGTTATCCAATGCGCCACCCAAATATACACTTATACTAAATAATTATACTGTGTGGCCACAGAAATATGACTTGAGAATTCCCTAAGTTTTCTAGAGGCAATTTCTAACATTTCAAGAGAGTGTTTTAATCACTTTCTTATTAATATTAAGATTTAAAATCAATTTTTGGGGGTCCGACTCCGCCCCTTATAGCACACCTTTCCCTGCCTTAATTTTTATTTACCATCACTGCATCTTTTTATGTGTAATACTGCACATCAATAACTAAATATTTATTTCAGAAATTTTATATAGCATCTCCTCAAGGTAGGTTACTCAAAGGCGCTACAGCGCAACCATGGTTAAAAGAAAGTTTTGAGGTTCTTAAGGAGTGACCCCTAGGAACTAAGTGCAGTGTAACAGGGAGGTCATTCCAGGTTGTAGTAACAACGACAGAAAATGAACGACGCTGTCGGATAGAGCAGTCTGTGAGCAGGGAACCAGAAGCTCAGATTGGTTCGCCAATTGAAAGATGGATCGACGTTGACCAAACAAGGTGGAACAACAGAGTTCTCAAAGAAACTGTGAAGCCACGCTCAATGCACCGCAGCTTACCCTGTATCAGATATATAATCAGTCTTTAGAATCCCACTCACCGAGTATCCTACTAAGCTGCAGAGTTCAAAATAGATTGAAGTTGATCAACCTGGGAGCAAGGTCAAAATAAATTACCATAGTCCACCACAGTGCGCATGATAGAATGCATGAAGGTAGAACCAGCTTTGCCATGCAATGAGTGACAGACATTCAGAATGCATCTTGCGAATATGATAAAACATGCTCAACCAACTGTTTTCACATGCTCACAAAAGATTAGTACAGGTCTGGGAATGTGCAATTCTATTACATTTCATGGATTTACAAAGAACCTCGTACAGTACAAACTAATTAAATCTGAGGTGCTCTCAGTGCAAAGGACCCCTCGAAAAAGGTTTTAACACAATGAGCAGAAACAGTACTTAGTGCCCAAAACAAGCTACGAGTCACACCTAACACAAAGGTTGTACATCAGAGAAGAAAAGGCATTTGAAAAGAGCAGCTGCAAGTCTATCTTTTCGAGGTGACAATGGTTATCAAAGCCAGATCAGTTTAATTTTTTTAGTATTGAGCAAGAGGCAGTTGGACGACAACAACTGCACAAAATGGCCTTAGATCTATGTTTCAACCAAGTCCTCAGCTTAAGAGAATGCCATTGCCTATGAAGCTTTGTCATGAATAATACATATGCTCGAGTACTGCAATATACTAGTGAGCAGCACACACAAAAAACAAAATACTATAGAAGATCAGATCTCGACAACCCGGAAAGGCAGCCATGGAATCTTAGTTTTAACCTCAATGTGAACAAGGCTGGATGATAATAATAATAACGACAATTTCTATGGCGCCATAACACAGAACATGCCGTTACAAAGGCGCCTCTACAAACACAAATGCAATTAGTCAAAAGTATGCTTTAGAAAACATATAATTATGTCTTCAGTTGAGATTTGAAAACCTCAACTGAATTGGCCGAACGAACAGAGGTAGGCAGACTGTTCCAGCAGCTGGGGCCAGCAGTTGAAAAAGCACGCTCCCCGAAGCGTGTCCTCGTCCTCCGCACATACAGATCTGCTTTCATGATCATTTCATGATCATTTCTTACCAACTCTTGCTCCTAGTTGTGCCCATAATTTAAATTTTTAAGGAGTGTCATAGTACTTACAGTCATGACCAAAAGGTTATGACCGGCATATTTTAATGAATATGTTAACTCAAAAACAAGCAACTTTTGAAAAGGACAGCTTATTTATGCCGTCTGAAATACCTATTTGATATGTCATTACACACACCTGGGGGAAAATTAATACTTACAATTGAATCTTTTATCAGCAATAATGGTTAAATTGTGTGAAAGTGTCGATTTTGGTGAGTTTCATTCATAACTCCAATAAATCAGCAATTGACATCGACACACAGTGTCCAAAATCAATCATTATTTCCATTGTTTTTCACTGGCAGTGAGTTGTTTAATGTCACCACAAAAAGAAATAACACTGAAGGTCAGTAATTGCATCATGTGATAACCCGAGTTTTTATTAACAACTGGTTTGAATGCACTGATTGGGCAAGTTTTCGACAGAACTCAGGTGTTATCTAAAGCACCACACAGCCTTGAACCAGTTGATCAAGTCAGCTTTAGGAGTGACATTTTTTAGCAGAGACTTTCTGCTTCCCATATTCTCAATAATATTTTAGCCTGGACTGCTTCCAGGTTATGGCTCCAGCAATGGAATGTCCTTCTGCATCAGGCAAAATTTGACAGCCTTTGTACCAATACAAGGTGCTCCATCCATTTGGAAGTAAGTGGCTGATGTTATGTATGGTGATTAGGGTTGCAGTTTCTCTTTTAAAATGCTATGATATACAGATCCATTTATCCTGGTGTTCTCTGGCAATCTAGATTACATTCTTTCGGGCAACCAGCACTGCTCTCCCACACCATGACCTTCAGTGCCTGCCTCACCATCGGTATGGAAACTATGGCATGCTTGAGATTTATGCCTTAGATTAGGCGGTCATCTCACGTACCAGCAGGAACTGTTGAATTGTGTGAATAATAATAACAATAATAATAATAAGACAATTTATATAGCATCATAGCACAGCCCAGGCTGAAAGAAAAAGTGCTGTACATGAGTTCAAAAAGTTAATGGCACTTTTTGAGGTGATTGTTTACACAGATAAGCCTTGAGCCTTGATTGAAATCCGTCCAGAGATGTCACGTACTTCACATGGTCTAGAAGACTGATTCATGCAATTAATATACTTTCACCCGTAAACACCAGCCACTTTCAACAGGATGGGGCACAGTGTCGTGACACAAAGGCCGACAAATCCTGCCTGAAGCAGAAGGGCATTACACTGCTGGAAGCATGACCTGGTGGCAGTCCAGACTTGAACACTATTGAGAATGTGTGGACAGTGTCAATGAAGCAGCAGAAGCTCTCTCTCTCTTCACGATCCAACTTCTGGGGCTGACTTGTTCAACTGGATTAAGGTGGTTGGACGAGGTTCAAGAAACAACAGGAATGAATCTGGAAGAACTAAGGGAATCGACATCAGAAAGAAATAAATGGAGAAGGCTGGTCATGACGGTCGCTAGAATTCATGAAACTGGCAGCACAAGGTGACAAGGTGTGTGTGTGTGTGTGTGTGCGCGTGTGCGAGATAACACCTGAGTTCTCTTGCAAATTGGTATCGATGCCGAGCACATTCAAACGGTTATTAAAAACACAGAATATCACTGCAAAATACTGATCCTCAAGTGTTATGTCTTATTGTGGTGACAATAAATGACACATCTAGACAGTAAAAACAATGGAACTGATTTATTTTGGGGCACTGTCTGTGTGTCAATGTCAGTCAGTAATTTAATCCATGGAAACTGGCCAAAATTTACATTTTCACACAAATAAACTATAAATAGAGATCAAAGATTCACTTGTAAGTCTTGATTTTCGTTCACAGTGGAGTTTATTTGTATACATGTACATCTGTTATAGCGCCCCTTCAAGCTCTCTACTCAGAGGCGCTTCCGACAACAGCGAGAACACTGCCTCGAACTTTCACGTCGAAGCATTGAGCAATTGGGAGTGAAGGACTACGCGCCGACTTGAGGTGGATTCGAACAGGTCTGCAATCCTCCGACTGTAAGGTCATGAACATACCCACTACACCACCGTGCCCACAACTGAGTGTGATGACATTATACATCGAATAGGCAGTTTAGACAGTGACTAAACAAACACTAAGCAAAAATGGCCAAAATTTTAAAGAGAAGGCATGAGAACCAAGACTATAAATCAAATTCTGAATATCTACAGGCACTAGTGCCACAAGTTGAAATAATCAACAAGAAATTAACCATAAAAACATCTATCTTGGTCATGCATCAAGATTTCTATTTGATCTTGGTATCGATGCCGAGCACATATACATGTGATCGGCCCATTTTTATCTTAGGTTACTGATATTGATTTGAATAAGTACTTAACCATTTACCAGATTCTTTCTTTAGGTCAGCTTCACATGAACGAGTCGGGCAGTCATGTGGCAAATAACTCTCGTATTGTCCAGCGGTAGGTCAAGGCCTTCTGGCACGGTTGGAACGTGTATTCAGGCCACCTGTCAAGCAGAAACATGGCAAAGTACACCTTTCATTGACAGTTATCCACTGTAGGCGGCCTAGAGATGACCGTCCTAACAATGATCAAAATGCAAAACAGAAAACAAACACTCAGTCATCAAATATCATTCACCATTATCAACCCCACAGTCTTCGAGCAGGGAATAATAATAATATATTTTCTTTATTGAAACGCATGCAAGACGCACTGCGCTTTCCATTTACAAGTTATGCAGTAATCTTAATTAAATTTAACTACCAACTGAGCATACAGCTTTGCAATTACAATGGCGCTAATAGCAGTCTACAAATCAAATCCGCCCAAAGGAGTCTCGAACCTGCTACCTCTCGCACTCTTGGCCAGCGTGTTAACCATTACTCTACCGGGCCCCCTTTGAATAGTCATTCTCCAAGAGGTGCTATATAAACCTATAGATACAATACAATTGATAAAAAAATAAGCATTGCTTAAATAGAAGTGGGCATATATTTTAGCGCTGTAAATTATTTGCTCGTCGCATCATTCTGGCAAGCATTATTATTTTTAATCAATCCAAGTTTGCAAAGAACCTTGGGCAAGAACTCATTTATCTTGAAATCCCGCTTCCATTTACGCAGGAATTTTTTCAACAATTCAACCTTTTCATTTCATTACAAAATTATTGGGTAATGTTCTCCTTTAGAGTCCGAAATTATTTCAATGTAGCATCCTATAATATATGCTCCGTGTTTTCAGCTACGTGTTTTACGCGTCTCGCCACGCGTCTCGCCGTCTAAAATTTATAAATTCGATGAAAAATATTTCCTGACGAAATAGAAGCGGGATTTAGCGCGTGAGTGTCGGTTAGGGCTCAGGTTAGGCGTCGTGAGGGTAAGTTAGGGTTAGTTTTATGGTTAGTGCAGTCATTCTGCTGAAATTGAAGCTGGATTGATGAAAATGTTCTTGCCTAACTGGAGCTGGATTGACGAAAAATAATTGTTAGCTAAATAGAAGTTGGATAGCAACTATTGAATGACGCGATTGACATCAATTTTTTCGGACGCTGAGGTGAAACGATCATTTGAACCCAGAATATATATTTTAGGATGCTACCATTGAAACCATTGAAATAATTTCGGACTTTAAAGGAGAACATTACCAATTATTGTTCACCCATCCAGCTTCGATTTCAGCTACATTCTTGAAAACCTTCACGCGTTACTTCTGATCAATTGGCAGCATGAGTACTGGGTTAGTCAGACTAATCTGCAAGGTTTGGCATTTTGGGGTCAACCTGAATCTCGAAACCAGAATGCCAAAACGTTAAAAAATACACAAGCATCCGATTTTCCGAACGTAGTGTATCCGCTCACGCCCCGAGCGTGAGCGTAAACCATGTGCTGAAATTCACGCCCGTAACATTATTGGTTAGAGCCTCTCACGTGACGCCCCTCTCTAGCGGAGGGCAAAGTGGAAGAGGCCAAGACCGCAGGGGAGGAGGTTGTCCAGTACAGTTTATGACCATCCCTTTTTAAGCTATCAACACGTGTGGGTCGGCAGGCTCTGAAGATTTTAGACGAATTGCAATGTAAAACGTTTAAAATTTCTTACAAATGACCTTACGTATGGAGGAACATTTTGCACAGGTAATTATGTCTCACTTTGGCGCTCTTTATCGTTAAATTGAAGCATGGTTATAACATAGAAGACCCTATACGCGAACGACACGTTCGCGTATAGGATATAAGGTTTCGCGTGAGGGTCGGTTAGGGTTAGTGTTAGGGTTAGTGTCGTCATTAGATTCTTAAGATTTTTGCGTCGTGAGGGTCGGTTAGGGTTAGGGTTAGTGTCGTCATTAGATTCTTAAGATTTTTCCGTTGGTTCTTTAGCAGTTGTTGGCCAAGCTAATAGCCTACAGCTTGACCAATAACTCCTAACATCAACTACCTTTCCCCCTATGGTCTTCGCCTCTTCCACATTGTATTCCCCTAACCGGCGGCTTCCCCTTTCACGTGCGCAAAATCACGTGACATACAATGACCAATTGCGAAGCGGGCGTTATTCTAATTCAGTGTATAGCCTCACGTCGGGCGTGAGCGGATCCACGACCTTTTCCGAAACTAGCTTTTAGTAGAATCTGGGACTAAATAATTATGACATTAGTCCCAGGTACAATAGAAGGAATTCGGGCCGCGTGCTTCAAGATGTGTCGTAATTGGATTCGCATCAGAAGTGATATCTTTATGCAACAAATCAAAGATAAACGAAATATCAACTCACCGTTTTAACGTCAGAACTATAAATTGCCAAGGTAAACAAAACGCATGCAAATCTAGACAAAATATCACATTGGCCGTTTCTCCATTTTCCCCCGCTTATTTCCGCCATTGTTCCGGAACCATAGACATCTTACATGATATGTAAGATACGCACTCGCTTAATTTAATTAAGTAAGTAAGGGTGCTCCATTAAAAGCAAGCGAACTCTAAACACTTTACATGTCCATATTTTTTTACTAGAGGCGGTAAAGAGTGGTAATTACGATAACATTATACACTGCCATTTACCCTAAGTGATGCCCCCATTATAATTTGACTCTTGCTGAAAATGCAGATAAATTTTGTTTGTAAATAAGAAGTTGTTATGTGCTAGACCTAAAATTTAAAACCTTACTAATTTAACTCTCGACCTTTTAGAACAGTGTCAGATCATATTTTCGCATGACGCTGCATACATTTTATGCAGCTCTAACAATGCCAGCAGATGGAAAATATAATTATAAGTCAAGGACAAAAGCATGCCAAATGTGATTTCCATTTCGAAGGACTCGATAGGCCAAGGCCTATATCTGAAACATGTTTCCGAAATCGCAATTCTTCAGTTAGTGCATTTCAATGGCATTTCATTAAAGACCTGTCTTTTCCAACCTGTTCCTACTGACAACGCGGTAATTGATAGAATTCATGACACCTATGCATGCACGCATGCATGGATGCATGCATGGATGCATGCATGTAGCCTATGCATGCATTAATGCATGGATGCATCATGCATGCATGGAATCGTGGATGCATGCATGGACGCATGCATGCATGTATGTACGTAGGTACGTAGGTGTGTATGTATGTATGTATGTATGTATGTATGTACGTACGCACGTAGGTGAGTATGTATGTATACGGTATATATATATGTATGTATGTTTTTATTTATTTATATATGTGTGTATGTACGTACGTATGTACGTACGTACGTATGTATGTGTGTATGTATGTATGCATGTATGCATGTGTGTATGCATGTATGTGTGTATGTATGTATGTTTGTGTGTATGTATACATGTTTGTATGTATGTAGTATGTATGTATGTATGTATGTATGTATGTATGTATGTATGTATGTATGTATGTATGTATGTATGTGTGTGTATGTGTGTATGTGTGTGTATGCGTGTATGTATGCATTATGTATGTATGTATGCATGTATGCCTGAGTATATGTATGATCACTTGCTATTGCGCCTGTATAGATTACTACTCAAAGGCGCGCCCTACTATACAGCGCGGGCAATGAATCGAGTTTCATGCCGAAGGATATGAGTAATTGCGAGTGAAGGACTTGCTGACGGTCCGTGTATACGCGGCAGCGTGAGATGGATTCGAAACCTCGACCTTCTGGCTCAAAGCCACAAAACAGCACAGAATCCCAAAATGTAGGCCTATATAGCCTACCACTTGAATAAGCTTAGGTTTAATCTACCCTTAAAATATTACAGGAGCATAATATGGCCTACGAAGAAGTGGTCTTATTTGCATCCGTCAAGTGTGTAGGCCCCTTTGTATGCATCACAATTATACTTGCTCACTATCCTAAATGGCCTACACAGCACCAGTCATAATATTATAATTTATAAGAAGTCGTTGGCGCCAAGATAATCCTTGCAGCGCACGTGTAAGAAAAGCCGTTGGTAAATAGCCTACTGAGGTTCCTTTGTTTGAAGTCAATGAATAATTTGAAACCTGGGCTGCGCTGCTACCTCATCTCCCCACGCCTCCCCTCTTGTTTTCCTATTGAATTCACGGCAGCGTCCCACCCTTCCACCCCTCCACGCAAACTTTGTGGGCTGCGCTGCTACCTCCTCTCCCCACGCCTCCCCTCTTGTTTCCCTATTGAATTCACGGCAGCGTCCCACCCTTCCACACCTCCCACGCAAACTTTGGCTGACAGGCCAATTTCGTTAAGTCTGCGATGGCAGACTGTTGGGCCTTGGTTGGGCCCCCATCTCGCCCTTCAAAATGGGTGGCCATTGGGTGGGCCACTATGGTCAAGATTAAGCACACTCAATTGTTTGGCAGTCGCTGAGATGGTGGCGGAGTGGTGGAATCCCGCAATTGGCCGACGCCAGCATTTATACCACCAATTGCTCCAGTGGGCCAGCCTCGGGGCGACGAGGCAGGCTGTCTGGGCATTGAAGAGGAGAAAAATCAAAAAATTGACAAACATTTATCTGTTTCTATGTTTTTAACTAAGAAATGTATAATTTTCAGGACTTGCTCGCGGACCCCCTGGCAGATCGCCGCGGACCCCCAGGGGTCCGCGGACCCCCGGTTGAGAACCGCTGTTCTAAGCTCTTCATTCCATGAATGTGATTTGTTTGGGGAAGTTGTGTGCCAACTACCCAACCAGAAATATTTTGAATGTCCACATTGAAAATGGAAGAATTTTAAACTGCCATCTTAATGGTATTTTGTTCTGTTTCAGTGCTGATAAGAGTGGTCTCAATAATTAATTTAATATAATAATTTATTATCGAGTTTACCACTGTGTATGTAGGCCTAGTGGTACAATTGTTACAACTGATAAAAAAAGGCTAAAGAGAGCAAAGCGAAAAGGCTGGTCAACATAAAGAAGACAAAGATTATGACAACAGTTTGGGGAGACAATTTTTTGATAGACAGAGAGGAATTGGAGGTGGTTTCAAGCTTTTTAAGATCTGTAATAGAAAAAGTCTAAAATAGGGCAAGCGCGATACAGAGTGTAGTGTCTTCAAGCCTATGAAATATAGGGCCTAGGCCTAAGCTTACTTTGTTGCATTGGAATCAGCTTGTAGACCTACCTGTTGCACGAGACGTCAAGTTGGGATATCCAAACCAACCAGAATAGAGCAACGTACAATAATTATTTATAGTCCAAGCGGCTAGTGACAAAAGCATGAACAAGGGTAGCAGCAAAATCCTGTGATAGGGAGCGAGAGATGACCCGTAGCTGACAAATCTGGTGGTAACAGCCACGGGTTATATTATATTAGCTGGTCGAGGTAAACGCTTATTTCTGTCAAATTAGGCCTGTCGAACCTAGCCTATAATAGGCCTAGAATATGGCACGAATAGCAAAATTAATTGTTTTTCAAGCAGTTGTCTAAGATTCTGTAGACCAATAATAGGCCTAGATTTTTCGTGCTGATAGCGCCTCTGAATGGTTAAGCTTATTCTTTAATAAGTTAATTGAGAGGCGCTATTTAAATGTATTGATAAAATACAATGCCATGGTGGGCCTTTTCTGTGGTTGGTCCGGTGGTCTGGCAGGGCCTTCCTTTTGAGCTACGCCTACACCCTGTGACTTTACCAGGATAGTTCCTTACTAAACTTAAAAATGTTGTTTTGGGGCGCGCTGGAGTCGGGAGCGTCTCTGAGTATTTATTTTACTGAGGGGAGCGCTATATAAATGTCCGAATGAATAATAATGATTACAATTTATCAGTGATGCCACAGCTGGGTTTTTTCCACTAGATCTGGGTTTTTGGCCTTCTATGGTCGTTCGGCCATGTTGGTCGACGATCCGGTCTCTCAGCTTCTACGGCAGATTATTGTGTCTTTAGCGATCGTCGCTCGAAAGCATCTGGATTTATAGATGTCTTCTTAAGTCGTGACTGCACGCCTGACTTTTTCGACTCCGATTCGTGGATGTTTTGGATGGAAATTCATTTCGTAAGTTCTTGGTCTGGACCACGCTACCGATGATCGCCACTGGACGGGTCCATTGCGAACAACCCACAAGGGATGCCAGGTTGCCACAACACCTCCGCAACCTTACGAGTGATTGCCGCTCCCGCATGCATGGATGGGACAAGAAAAAGAGACGGGACGCTGCAGCTGCTGTCAACATCTAGCGAGGAACTCTATAAATTCGGTCCACCACTCAACATCGGACGAGAAAATATCGGCTGGACTCATAATAATATCATTGGAGTTCGTCGGTGGTGACTCAATTTTGCTTTCGGGCGTCGTCTTTGGCCATGGATGACTCTGTCTGTCGTAGAGACTTTCTGTAACATCGTAGACTAGAGTTTCTGATGGGCGCCGTTCCTGGCTGCCAGCTTTGTAATTGTATTTGTTTTGTATGTTGTGTCTTTGTTGGCGCCGTTGATGGCTGCCATATTTGTCTTGTATTTGTTTTTTGTGTCATGTTTTTGTGCTTGTAAACCAGAGTGCGTTTTTGCAGCTGGTACATTAAAGAATATACTTACTTACTTACTTACTTACTTTTCGTCTGGGTTTCTGGTTTTTTGGGCAAAATCTGGGTTTATTTTGGTGAGCTGACCATTTTGTACTTACAACACGTAACTTTCTGTGAAATTACATGTAAAATGGTTGTGATACATAATTTTTCCACTAATTTTAATTTTAAACTCCATAATAAAGATCTCACATTGTCAATTCACAAATAGTTTATAACCTGAAAAAAGCTCTGCACAGCAATAAACCATTTTGACATCTCAAAATACTTCAGGTCACACCTCTCCCCTTGTTAAGCTTGTCAGTATAGATGCCGAGTATCTGACAACTTTAACAATTGATATTTTTAAGGTTGTAATTACATTTTATTCGACTCTTTTGACGAACATTTTGTTAACCCTCATAAGAAAAAAGCGAAAAACGAGGTCTAAAATAGCTCATTTGAATAGTCTGGGTTTTTCTGGGTTTCTTTCGGAAGGAAATCTGGGTTTATTTCTGAAACCTCAGTGGCAACACTGCAATTTATTATTATGGTTGGTTATATGAATATTTATAAGGTAATTGAAGGGCTAACGGTAAGACGTTCAGCGTTGCTACTCCTTGGTTTTTTTCACAAAATCTTGGGTTTTTCGATCCGAACTTGGGAAATTTTTGTTTTTTCACACTTTATTTTGAGACATTTTTGCATATTTTAATGACAATTTTTAAACAATAATCTGGAAAAATATAATTTGACGTATGTATGTTTCTGACGAGCGACCGACAAAAAAATTTTTCGTTAAATAAAAAGTCAGAAATTTCGGACGGTAAATTTTGGACATTTTCTAAAGATGGGCCGGATGACTAAAAAAAGGTCGTCAGAATTTTCGGGCCCCAAGGAATTCGGCTTTCCTCCTGGTCATTTCTCACCTGAACATTTACCAGAAAAGCTGAACTTGGGTTTTCTTGGGGCTTTTCGCCACTCAAACTTAGGCTTTTCCATTTGTTTTGCTGAAGACGTTTCCATTTTTCAAGGGTTACACGCAAGACATCAACACATGGCTAACGATTCCAGCGAAAAATTGACTTCCAAAGTGGAAGAAAACCTGTGGATGGTAGGATGATTATAGCTAACCTGCAATAAAAACGACCAATTCTAGTTTTTAATTATACAATGACGTTATGTTAAACTGTTAGCATGGATCTTGTAGCACTTGCGGAGTTGAAGGTCGAACCGGTCGGAACTATATACTACCTCGGATTAAAATTAGACCCAGCTTCTACTTAGCTGTAAATTCACTGGTTTTTTTTATATCTATACCGCTATTATTATGCACTCGACACTGCTGATGTTTCATTGTATAGAGGATGCTGCAATCTATTGCAGTCACCTGGTCACCTGGCGCCGTCAGCTTCTGGAGCTCTGGCGAAAGCCCTGGTGTATCCTCTCCATTGTCTCCTCTATTGCAGTAGCGTTCTAAATTTATTCGTCTGGCGCAGCATAATTTATTTTCATCAATCCGACTTCTTCTTTTGCATGATTCCTTGTAATCAGTCCTGCTTCCATTTAGGCGAAAATTCGATTCATCAATCCAGCTTCTATTTGAGCAACAACTATTTTTGTTAATCAATCCAACTTCTATTTACCAAGAATTATTTTCGTGAGTTCGACTTGTATTCGGGTAATACTGAAACCCATTCACTGGCGAATAATTACGATGCTATAATACACGTTTACTCAAAACTGTAAATTTTTTCAGATTCAACATAGCAGTTTTTGAATGAAATACAAAAACAAACAATGTGAATACCAGTGTGTGCACATATTCAGGGCTTAAAGTGTGGCAGGACGGTCATGGACGGCGTACTGGCACTTATTTTCCAGTCTCTATGCCGTCCTGCCACTTATTTGGCCAGCACACCTGAAAATGTAAGGAGCCTCCTGGAACTTCTTTTGGAAAGGTAAGGGCGTCCAGGCACTTATTTTCTTACACTTTTAGCACTGCACATAGTGTAATATTGATGATGCTAAAAAGATGGCTATGTTTCTTTTAGATCAGACCATGCACAACTTACAAAGAAGAATTTGATGAATGCACAAGTAAGTACAGTTTACAAGTTTTTTTCCCAGAATTCATTTGAAGATATTCTATTAATGTACTCGCAAAATGTTGACTATTTCCTGTTGACAATTATTTTCATGAGTTTCCTCTCCCAGAATTATTTTTGGAACTATTTCTGGAAATGGAGATATAAGATAATTGAAAGTAATCAAGTTTCCGTTCGGAGGAAGGAGCGGTGATCGGAGGACAGACGATAAGTGACCTGAGATTTGCGGATGATATCGCCCTGTTGGCGAAACAAGCAAATGGACTACAACAGTCGCTAGATAAAGTGGTCCAAGTGAGTCGAGAAATGGGGATGAGTATAAATGTTCTGAAAATGGAGAGCCAATTCCTCGGAAGGGGCAACATCAAATTTCCCTTAGAAGCGGATGGACACCAACTAGAACAGACAGAGAACTTCGTGTATCTGGGGGGAACCATTAGCACAAATGGAGAATCTGAAAAAGACGTGGATAGAAGAATCGGGCTGGCCAGAGGAATACTGCAAGTGCTGGGTAAGGTTTGGAGCTCGAAGGAAATAGGAAAGGCCACTAAAGTTCAGATGTATGAGACGTTGGTGCTGAGTGCATTGTTGTACAATTCGGAGACTTGGACACTGAGGGAAGCACAGAAGCAGAGGTTGAGGGTGTTTGAAATGGCGTGCTTACGAAAGATAGAAGGTGTCACGAGAAGGGATAGGATTAGGAATACAGAGATATATAACATACTGAATATTCAACATGATATAATACACAAGATCCAAAGTAAACGACTACGCTACTTTGGCCACGTATCCAGAATGAGGGATGAGAGATACCCGAAGGTAGCTGTCAACGGATATGTGCATGGAAAAAGAAAAAAGGGAAGACCAAAGAAGAGATGGGTCGACATGATACGTGAGGACTGTCGGGAGATGGGTTGGTCCATACAAGAGGCTACACACAAAGCTCAAGAGAGAAAGATGTGGAGATTTTCCATAGCTGGGCGGCTGTCACGTGCGAAAGCATCGTCAAAGCCATAAGTCAAGTAAGTCAATCAAGTTTCAGTCTAATTAAAGCTACTTTACTAGCACAGCTACCTAGTGCCAGAGGGTGACATTGGAAAATCCCATCATAAAAGGCAGGTAATTTAAAATCTTCCATTTAAAAAACCCAGAAAATTTGATAGGAGAAAATAGTTATATTCAGTGTTGTAATTTTTTGGTGATTTAGGTTACCGAGGTCGATTCCATCAGAAGTATGTTCACGGCGACGTATTGAACTGTTCGCAATGGAAAGAAGATTACAACAACTGTGCAGCATTTACAAAGACCAAAGATCCTAACTTTGCAGTAGGTCAATGATTTTGGCATTTCTCTTTTTCATACCAGCCTTGAACATAAATATGTATTGCGTATGATATTGAATTGGTACATACTAGCTCCACGGTTTCGGTTAGATTTTGTGTGTCTCTGTATTATATTATTTCTCCACAGATCTTATCAAATTGCATTTCTTTATAATTTTCTAAGTGAGATGTGGATCTGGCGCAGAACGGAGAGACTCAGTTGGGTTGAGCGAAGAACGAATGAGGAAATCTTACAGTTGGTTGAAGAAAAGAGATCACTGATCGACACTATACGTGGGTGGCAGAAGAAATGGATAGGACACATCCTAAGGAGCGACACCCTACTAAGACATTGAGTGAAGAATGGAGGGAAAAAGTATGCGAGGTAGACCAAGAACAATGCTGCTGGACTGGATGCTGACAGAAGATGGATATGGTGGACTGAAAAGAGAAGCGCAGAACAGAGAAAGGTGGCGTCATTGGACATACGAACCTGCCTGAGGGCAGAGAACGCGAAGAAGATAATTTTCAGTGTATTTTCCATAATTGTTAAATCGTAACCCTGGATTATGGTGTCCTACAAGCAAAATAGAACTGATATGCTGGAAGTTGTATTTATAAGTTCCGTGATATGACACTACCTAGTAACATCCCAATCAACCTTCCATTCGGCAGATGGTGTTGGTAAACTGAGCAGTAGTACAGATGGACACATTGAAGGCTGCCAAACAGTTAAATTCGACTCCAACTTGTGATCATGGTTTTTTTAAAAAATCATATTGCATGGCGCTAGTTTGAATTAAACAGAGATTATTATTGTTATATCTGTGATAAAACTTTGCAGCTTAAAGTAATTGAAAGTGAGAAATTTCGTCGGAAAGAACGAATCCAAAATGCAACGAACAACAACGTCTGGGAATATCGATCAGAGCCACCGAAGGACTGGAGCAAACCACTTCCGCCTCATCTTGACCAGAACAAGATGCCACGGTTGAAGCAAGATGACTCGTCTTGTAGCGTAATGTAACAGCGTAGCACTGTATCTACTGGTCTGTTTACATAGTACGGTATTACCTCTGTTAGAAGTGTTTGAGTTGTCGTATAACAGCAGCATTACAGTGCTCAGCCTGTACAGCAGTGCTGTCCAACCATAGGCTGATTTTAATGGCCTGCTGAAGCTTAAATGAAATTTTTCCAACTTTTTTGAAAATTATGAGAAAATAAAGCCACAGACCTACTTCCATTTAGCTATTAGTTCGTAACTTGGCTTATTAATTATTTTAAAATGTGAATAAAAATTCCAGTTTCCACAACATATTCATTACGATTATTCCTTGAAATTTAATCACGTTGCTTTTTAATTTATCGGTCCTCGGGTTCAAGAATAAGTTTTTCTGTGGCCCGTAGTGTCAAACAGTGTCAAACAGGTTGGACAGCACGGCCAATCAGCCATACAGGAATACATTTCCTGAAGTTCTGCTTAGAAGCTGTTCGTAGGTGTATCAAACCAATGACTATGAACAGTAAGCTTGGGCAAATATTGAGAATTGCAAGTGGACATTCTTATAAAGAACATTGTAACAAATGGTAGGATTTGAAGACTGGAATAATGATGTTTCATAAAATAAAATGATTCAGTGCTATGCACAGACAAAGATTTGTCAAATTTTTTGGAGAGTTTCTCGGAATTTTGAATTTAGATGAAGTTCTCAAATGACAAAACAAATAAATTTGCATTGTAATGTAATACTTTAAAATATCCATTGAGAAGCAGGAATTCAAAATAGTGTACAAGAAGTCTAAAAAGCAATCAAAAACCTTGTTTAGTTCAATTCCAGTACCTGCCTATAATAGTCTACAGGCAACTTTTTAATCTGCAAGTTACTGTTTCATAAACAACAAAAAATTCATTTCAGTTTTCCAACAAACGCTTTCTGTAGGCAACCTTCAGCTGTAAGTCAGAATTGGTAAACAGCACTGGATCCACTGCTTTCAGTAGTTCCACTGATGCAGCATTTATCATAGCGAGAATCCCTCTAGACGCAGCTCCGAGAATTTCCACAACAGTCATCTGACCAAAAAGAGTCCATTGCTCGCCAGGAAATGAATCGTAAAGTTTACTCACTTCATTGTAATTGGAAACTATGAATTCAAAGTTCAGCGGAGATTTGGAAAATCCGGATAGAAGATTCCGTTCTCTTGCAGCGGCGAAAACATAGACCCGAACGAGTGGGAGAATTTGCTGGACTGCGGACGAGGTGCAATGGTCGAATTTTTCCATTATAGGTTTTGCGATGAAGCACTCGATATCTGGATTTGTTTCGTACAGTCGGAGAAGGCCATCTGGTGGTGAATATCTAAGCTTTCCATGTAGCACCTCAACTGCAACTTCTACAATCATACACTCGTGCAGTACGGAACGTCCCTCTCTACTCAAACGCGATGTCAGCGCTGTGGCGTCACGACCCGCTCGAATCTGTGCAAACGCTGCTAAGCCTTCTGTCCACGACTGTACTTCAAGACTTTTACGATTCGTAATCCCTTCGATGCCCTGCATCATCCTTTCTGTTTCTTCGAACACTGAAGAAAAAGTTGTTTCAGAGGTGGTCATATATCGCAGATGACCAACTGTTGCCCAGTTTAAAATCATGGAGGAAATTAATAGTGGACATTCGGTCAGCAATCGTTTAATCTCCCCGTTGCAAGATGGCGGTAGAATTGCAATTGCTTCGAACGTGTGACGAGTGAGCGACGGAGGAAGAGAAAGACCGTCGTTGGTGAAATTCTTTGCGATTTCGTTGACGAACCATAAAAGTTTGGTTACATATGACCGGATACTTTCGTCGTTAAGTGGACGAGTTGAAGTGTCCGATAGCAGTACACCGGGCGGAAGTAGTAGAAGCATCTCGCAGAATGTGGAGATTTCGCTTTCCATGCGAGTTCTCGTTCCTGGGTCGTCTGATTTTCCCGGTTCTTTCCAGCGCGCTTCGAGGACTTTCCACAGCCACAACTGGTTCGAGTTTGATGTCTTTGGCAAGTGATCCAGATGCAAGATGAGTTTCTGGAAAAGCAGAAATTGAATGCAACTCAGACAAGAATTACAAAATATTTATGCTTACAAAAATTCTTTGAACATGACAGTTTAATGACGAGCAAGATTGTCAGTATAGGATTAAGATAGAATTTAACGAAAACTGGAACAGGGCATTAAAAAATATGAAAGCTCTTGGAACTTTATTCAAAATATGATCACAATGCAATTTAGTCAACGTGTTTGAAAAAATATAAATTTGCTGCCAAATAGCACCAGCCATTTTAAAACCTCAACAAGTTGTCCAGAACAGAATGTGAAAGAACAATTTCTCCCATATGCAAGTATGCACATGTGCTGCACACCACTACGTCCATGTACTTGGAATTTCAGTATGTGGCATCAATTGGACTTCTACTGCAAGCATTGTGATAAAACAAATAGAGCATGTATGTATGTAACTATGTATGTATAATGAACATTTATATAGCGCCTTACAATGACCTCACGAAGGTGCATCTACGTGAGAAGTGTATTGCAATACCAGTGTGGATCAGTGGTGTAGTGGTATCTTCGGTTCCTTGGAGTTGGAAAGTTGCGGGTTCGAATTCACCTAAAGCCGCCGCGTAGTGACTGAGCAAGCCATTAACTCGCAAATTTTGCTCACATGCTTTGGCGGAAAACTTCGATTCAGTGTTCGTGCTGTAGTCGGGAGCTCCTCTGAATAGCTCTTGAAGGGGTGCTATAACAAGTGCTCATACTTACATACAAACAATAGCAGATGATGAAAAGAATTGGTTTAGATACCTGAAGCAGATGAAACAGATTTGTCCGGACGACATTTCCCGATATCTCCGACCGTTCCACTTTTCTCGTCTCACCATGTTCATCATGTTTGCTACGATTTCTTTTCCTCTCAACTTCAAAATCGATTAAAACATCGACCAACGCAGCGCAACACATCTCCACGTAAACGCCAACTTCAGCCGATTCGTCGCTTTCCGAGTGTCGATAGCGACGCACGAAAACAACCCAATCGTAGTAACCTATCCTGTCACCAGGGGCCATCGCATCATCGTCGAATGCGCGTATCTCTCGTTCGACCCATTCCCGAAACGTCATTTCGCTTTGCCGCAGACACAACCGAGTTCTTTCCATGGAAATGACATTCAACAAAGACTTGAGCAGTTGATCTATTCCAGAACCGTTCTGCCATTCCTGGTATTTCTCGAATTCACGACAACCAGAGGCGAGTCTCAGTTGATGGAACATCCGGGGTCCTGCATACTCCACGATATGAAGAATCTGTTTGGGCACGACGACTGAAACGTTCAGTTTGTCATCGCCAGCAATTCCCGTTCGGCTGGAATCTTCCTCCTCCACTTCCATGTCCTCTAGTGTTTCATTTTCTTTCCTGTTCTTGAGAATTGAGTCGCTGCGGTGTAAGAATTCAACGGCAAATTCAAGTGAAAATCGCATTGATTTGCTTGACACCATTGGCAATGAGTCAAGAACGTGGGACACGAACGACATCTGGTTCCCTGTTTTACTCTGGACAACAAGCTGTTTCCTGAAGTTGTTGGACGTTGTCCAGTGCACCAGGACAGCAGCAAGTCCAGGAATGTGACAGGATGCAAGCCTGGTTCCCTGGTCTCTTAGAAGATGAACGATGACAATACACATGGATTGTAGGACAGCAGGGTGTCTGAACAACATGAGGAGGAAACTGTTGAGCCACGATGAACGAGGATGCAGCTGAGCAGAGGAGATTTGGCAGATGATGTCCAGAATCTCTCGAGCAATCTATAAGATGAACGCATTCCGACAATTTTACAACTGACTTCTAAAAGCTGTCAGATAAAATAAAGTCTATGCCGCTGCTCCTTTAACCCTTTGAACCCGGCTGGCCACTTTAGCAGCCCATTATCTATAAAGTTACAGGAGCTCCAGGTTCAAAGGGTTAAATCTGTGCTAAAATCACACTTGCTCTCTAGCCTAGGGTTTCTAACCAGCTTTTTGTTAGCTGTTGTGCGAAGTATAGCCGTGTAATGGCACAGTGTAAATTGCAATAATAGAGCAATTATTACAGTAAAGTTAAACAACATTATTGTAAAATAAGTTATGGCGAAACAAAAGTATGGTAAAATAACCTATTGTAAAATAAGGTATTGTTAAATAGAGTGTAGTAAAATAATGTATTAACTGTAGCAGAATACTTACCCGAACATTTTCTCGACTAAGACTCGCCTCTTCAACATTGACTACGACTTCATGACTTGCGACACCGATCAGAGTTGCATCCTGCTTTGTCACCGCAAACAGTTTTTCTGACACAGTGGCAATCTGGCGATCGACTTCTAACAAACAATTTAATTAAACGAATATTAATTTTTTAGGAAACTCTCATGCACCAGGACCCAGTTTCTGGACAGGGTTTACCCATCCCCCCATTCCAACTCGTACATTTTGTGGAAACCCTCCATGCGTAGTTGCATACGCACTCCTCTTCCCGCCATATACACAAATCACCTAAATCCTGTGATCTCTCAGCGTCTACCTAAAATATAGACTGCCCTACATTTGAAGACTTCTGTCAACTTAGCAAATGTTTTAGAATTATCTATGATTTCAAGAGAGAAACCGCGCAATATATAAATGTATACAAAATACACAATGCAAGGCAATTCCCAGCATGCACCAAAATCACTAACAGTATAAAAATACAGTCATGGTAGGTCTTTAAAAGGAGCTTCATAAATGTCCAATAACATCGTATTATGTTTAATTACACTGTAAAGCCTGTGTTTCGTGGTAGATAAAAATGCCTACAAATTAAGAGGCCGAACGAAGCGTTTGACATTGAAAAGAATGAAACAATAATCTCGTCCATGGTACAAGGTTCATTTGTCACATTTCTAACTTGTTTCTAAGTCATGCATTAAGTCTTAGAATGTTAAGGCAATGCAAATAAAAATCTCAAAATTATCAGTTGTGTAGCACAATTCATATTGTATGTTCTCGAAACCGACCTTTCATTTCCAAAACAGCGTCTCGAAAACTAGCGAGGCTTTGCTGGAGTTGTTCCTCGACTGAGAGAAACTCATCATCGCCTTCCCCATCAACGTCAAAAATACCTAAACAACAACTACTTTGTCATTTCACGTTAAAACAGAGTATGATTTAAAAAAGAACACTCTTATGTACAATTTTTTTGTTAGACCAGCTTCAATCATACCTTAGAGACTTGCACAACTCAATTGCCGTGGTCCTAGGTTGCGGCACTCTTTGGTCGGCTGATGACGAAAGTATAAGTCATTGCGTTACACGTGTTGTTGTGGGGCACGGTGTAGTGGGTAAGTGCGCTACCTTGCAGCCAGAGGGTTACAGGTTCGAATCCTCAAGTGACCGCGTAAGGACCTTGGGCAGGTCCTTCAATCACAATTGCACAGCACTTCGGCGTGAAACTCTGATGCAGTGTCCGCGCTGTAGTCGCACGTACCTCTGAGTAGTGAGTTTGAAGGGGCGCTATAGCAAGTGCGCATACAAACAAACAAACATGTTACTCATAAGCTCATCCCAGGGAACTAATTTGGTGTAAGGTAAAACAAGCTAATTGCTTTCATAATTGGTGATAACCTTCCAAAAGCTGTTCTGTTAGCGTCCTGCATTTCTCTTTATATTCACCAAACTGGACGTCAGGAATTTTCCCTGCTCTGTTAAAAAGAAAAAACAGTAAAAGTCATCATAGAACTTAGTACCTTGTTATTAATCAAATGCAAGTAAAACTCACGTAAGCATTCAAGTGCTGGACAGTGACACATGCTGGCATGCTCTTTATAATATACACACACCTCTGTCATCAGGTTGAACAATCTAACTGTCTAACAGATGTAAACATTTGTATCAGTTGACAAGGAAGTGACTTATTCCGCTGTACCGCTCAGCCGCTAAGACTCCCATACGTACCACTATGGGACACATCCCATCCTTACAAGTCATATTGAGGTCATCCATAAAGGACAATTTGCATAGAGTTTAGATCAGATCAAGAGCCATCAATGGTTGGATTACGGATCAGCTTATCAAATTCATAAAAACTGCAAGAATGTGGAATGATTACTCTAATCATCATAATATATCCAGTCCAAGCAAAATTTCACCCCAAGGATTGTGTTAATGCAAACTTTGCAAAGTACTTAAAAACAAGTATGTAAGAAAATTATCTAATGTCTACCTTGTATAAAAGGAAACATATATTCGCAACAAAAGACAGAGAATACCAATTCGAAGTAAACGACCGATTTACCCGTGTAATGCTTCAATAAATTTCATCTTCATGTCTGGAGCGGATGGTAACTGCACAAAAAAAAAATTTAAACATAACTTAAAATTTCCAGAGCAGTCATTTACCAGTTTCAGCAGATCACATCAGGATCATGAAAGATGTTCAGCAGGTAAAAAATTACATGTAAAGAAGATATAGAAGAAATCAACCTTTGTTTGGGAAAGTCATAAGGCTGGTCTAGCGTAAGGTAGGTATGCTATAAGTCAAATAACCTGCCACAACCGATGTTAGTCCTACCACTGTTCAATGTGCCGTTGCTTAAGAGAGCTGACCCTGTACAGCGTACACTGTGCTAAATGTAGTCCTTGATGCACCAGTATGTTGACAACATTCTTAGTCACAATTAACAAGAGCGACGAAGTCATGGAGTCAAAACTCTGTTTAATAGAGACAATTTTGCAATTAACGAACACTGACTAAGACAATAAATGCATTGGAGAATAGACAAGTTAAAGTTAAACAATGTTTACTTTTATTTTTTTAACCTACACTAAACAATATCAACACAAGAAAATACTAGTAATTTAATTAATTTTTTAACTCAGGGTAAAAATTCTCCCTCAGGAAAACGTATGCCAGAAATAATTCATTATTAAAT
This sequence comes from Lumbricus rubellus, assembly GCA_945859605.1. NCBI lineage: Eukaryota > Metazoa > Annelida > Clitellata > Crassiclitellata > Lumbricidae > Lumbricus > Lumbricus rubellus. Next base: position 1,736,604 of record OX243819.1, read on the forward strand.
GACAATAAACTGTATTCAAGTGAATTGACTCACTGGCCGCGGTTGTAGCAAGATGGGAAGGAACATTCCCGTGAAGTAGGACTTCTTAAAAATGCTAGCAAGAAGAAACAGGTTATAAGTCTTAAAAATGCTAGCAAGAAGAAACAGGTTATAAGTTAGAAAGCTTGAAACAGTCAAACTAAATCAAACGCAGGAATAAAAATAAACCTATGACTCTAACCTCTTTCCTAAAATAATAGTCAGCATGATTAACTATAACCACAATTTTTATTGCTTAAAGTGAGAGTAAGTAACAAAACATCTTCTTACAGATATAGAAGCTAACAAGGAGAGAAACAATTATTTTTACTCCAGAATATTACAACAGCCAATCCACCTGGAATCCCATTGCAAGTTGCTATAGCTTACAGCAGGAAATATATTTTGAACTCATTCGGAACACTTCCTTCTCTGATCATCCAGGTACACTTTTCCATGGATCTTTAGATACCCAAACACCATCACACATGAGCAAATATTTAAAAAAACAATCTAGGAAAGTCAATTACGGTACCTTGCTTCTAAGATGCTCACAGGTATCTTCAAGTTCTTCTCGAAGGTACTGACAGCTTTTTCAATATCCGTCTCAATCTGAGATGTTCTGTCAGGATCAACTGACTTTGACCCATCGCCAACGAGAACGGAAACATCGTCGGTTGATGCCTGAAAAACATGGCACCCAATTAAGTTAGATTAGCTACTGCAATGCCAGCACGCTAGGGTGCCAAAAGTCATTGAAGGTCATTCTTATCTCTTTACGTACATTGATATGATCATGGGCATCTGCAGATATTCTTTGGAGTTGCGGGATAATGCAGTATGATTCTATCAAAAAATTTCCTGTGGCACTTCGCCCAGTACCCAGGGATTACTCCCCCACGTTCTTCTCAAGGCTTAAGGCTGTGTCGGGAGCGCTTATGAGTAGAAAGGGCAAAACATAAGTGCTTCTAGCAAATAAATAAATATATAAAAAGAACCTTTAGATCAATAAGGCGTGTTTTGGCAATGGTTGTGTAGTCGGACCAAAGAGGGCGACACTTTGCAGGAATGAACGGCGGCTTCTGAAGATGAACCTGAAAGAAAGGAAACTACGGTTTCAGAACAACAAGAAAACTCCTCAGCTTTTGTTGCTTAGAATCTGCCATCATCCAGTTTCCTATAAATCAATTAGTAAAAAATAAAATGCCCTCATCACAAGTCTACCATCACATCATCTCCCAGAAAATACAAAAGACTCATCTGTAATACTTATTTTTAAAAAAATCTTCATTAAAGCCTCACAGAACAATAGAACACCAAGGTTTCTTAGGAGACAGAAAATTTCCTTGCATTTCATAAAAAATTTCTTAGCCCAGTATCAAATACACATCCTCATCACAATTCAGTACACAGTGTTTTCGTCACAATTCGTTAGAACATACGTATCATTGCAATTTACTGCAGAAATTTTTTCATCCCATTCTTCATTGCAACTTTGCTCATTCAGTCTTACTGCAAACGTTTCACACCAAGTCCTGCACTAAGATGTGCCCCTCAAAGTCTGTGAGTTTTCCATTTTAAGCATTCTCGTGCAATTCTCAAAGACACCCTAAAAGTAGCAAAAGGCAAACATCCATGTTTGATATATCAAATAATCTAATCAGACCCTAGATGTGGAAAAGTGGAAAAAGTCCGACTACCGGATATGGAAGACTTACCTGGAGGTAAGCTGCAGGTTCATGCGGAACAATATCGGTTAGAAATTTCATAAGAAATGAAAACGATTTCCGGCTGTTACAGAGGTTGGAGTTAGCATCTCCAAACATCTTCTGCAAATACAAAACAGTTCCGAGTCAAATTCCTAGACAAGTCACAACGTGCAATGTTTACTAGGGTACTTAAAACACAAACTGCTGCTGCTAAACTAATATTTAATGTAATGCCTTAATAATAATTAAAAATAAATTACTGTCCTAGCAATAAGTCTTCTGAGGCAACAAATTAGTAAAAGTTCTCTAGAATATTTTAGTACAAATTTATCAAATAATTTTTTTATTTGCTTATTGTATTTCAAAAAGCAAAAAAGAACCTCACAAGATTTCATAATGTTCATTCTAAACAGAGCAATCACTGTGCACAACAACAGGAGGTCGGAAAACTAAAAGCTTGATACACCTTCAGTGGCGACATCAACTATACAATTTCAGCAGGTCATGTCAGGGTCATGGAAAGAAATGTATCTAGAAGATATTAACAATTCCAGAGAATTGTTGGCAGGTCAAAGGGTAGGCCAAGAGCAAAGTATACAGTAAATCACATTACATGGCATAATCAATGGCCTCCGGCACCCGATTCACATTTCAAATGTCACACCTACTGTAGATCTATCTAAACCAAAATAAAGTCTTCACTATAGCACAATTTGAAGTACGATAATCTACACCTGATTACTGGCAGCCGTAATACATACTGGTGCCTGATGGTTGCCATACATCACATATATGGATGAAGTACTGTGGATATTGATCAGAGACATACCTGGAACCAGTGTTGGTATGACATGAAGACGTGAGGTCCCTCAAGGCAACCGTGTCTACCAAGCAGCATTGCAGTTATTATCTTATCCAAGTTCAGTGAATTCATCGCCTCCTTTAGCAGACTCTCCACAAAACCTGCAATTCAACAGTTATCGGTTGTATATATTGCAGGCTGTCTGTTCAGTTAGTACAGTTAAGATTTGTGTATTCTGTGATCTCCGTTCTTGTGAATTGTTTAAACTGCATAATTGTACACTGTAGCCGGTTGCGGTCTGTCAACCAGAATGTTGAATAAAGAGAATATTATTATTATTATTATTATTATTATTATTATTATGATCACCATAATTCATTCATTTCAAGAAATTATACAGAACCCCTTCAAGAAGCCGACTCAGAGATAAAACAAAAATACACATTGGTGGCGCCATGAAGAAAGCTGCAAGAACAGAAATCTTTACCTGAGAAGAGTGCTCTGGCATTGTTGTCGCAGATAAGAAGAACGGAGACAAAGGAAAGAAGTGTTCTCCAGTTCACTTCGTTCTGCTCCAGCAACCTTTGCATCAGTTCGATCACCTCTGACGCGTCAAAAACCGTCAGCAGCTACAAGATAAATATTGCAACAACCGGATTTAATGCAATCATTTGTAAAGCAGAGATACAATCAGAATTCCTATTATTTTTATTAAGTACTAAATACCAAGCATCTGTAGAAGGGTGTCACGACAACTCGTCCAACGACAACTCGTCCAACGACAACTCGTCCACGGAAACTGGTCCACTGAAATAGAAGCCGGATTAACGAGAAAGCGCTTGAGAAATGGAAGCTGGATGAAAGTTCTTTATTTACGAAATAGGAGCTGGGTTTATGAAAAAAGTCTTATGGCTTTCTTGCTTAAATAGAAGCTGAATTGACGATTTTCATCATGTGTCTCAACATGCATCCAGCTTCTATTTCAGACAGAAAAAGAACTTGATCCATCTTCCATTTCTTAAGCGGTTTTTCATCAATCCAACTTCTATTTCACCTGTAAAAACCTTCATCCAGCTTCCATTTCTCAAGCGTTTTCTCATTAATCCGGCTTCTATTTCGGTGGACGAGTTGTCGGTGTACCAGTTGTCCGTGGACGAGTTGTCGTTGGACGAGTTGTCGTTGGACCAGTTGTCGTGGAACCCTGTAGAAGGTACTGAGCAATCACGAGCGAAGGAATTGCTCAAGATCCCTCAGAGCTGATGATCTTGAGAAATTCTGGGCCAATCATAGACATTGAAACTATCTACTTAAGGCTCGATGAGAAATTTTTTCTAAGAAACAATAAAAGTGCAGGTTTTATACGATTTCATATGTATATTTACAATATGATTTTTATTCAGTTGTTAATTTGAAGTTTAGACTCATTGCAGTTAATTCTCTGTAATATCATATATTTAGAAAGGCAAAAATCATAAACTATGAATATATAACTACCTAGACTGGGCCCCAAAAATTTGCTGAGGCCCATGGGCATTTCCACCTCCGCCCCTCCCCTCTCAGCGGCCCTAAGAATCCTACACAGTAACCATCTGACCAGAGGCTCAAACCTGTGTTCTCAAAGTTACAAGGCGAGTGCCCTCATTCAATTGACTAGTACTGTATCCCAAAGCACTTTTCTGCTGGAAAGGTGAGGACAAACATGGAATGATGGAACTTTTCCACTTATCTGTGGTCAAACTTTTATTCACCAAGCACTCAATTAGGTTCAGAAAATGCATAAAAAACTACTTGCATCTTGTAAAATGAAAAGACAACCATTGCCAACAGCTGAACCCTATTTACCTGTTCGTAGAGGGATCGAAGAAACTTATCCATGACATGAAAGGTCCAGGCATTCTGTTGACTCAGTGCATCTGAAACTGATAAAATATCATCGCCATTATATTGCATTGATTTTGCAAAACATGAGAGCATGCACGTAACACCGTAAAAACTATGTTAAAGAAGCTAATATAGGCAATAACAATATGATGCTTCGGCAATCGGCATCTGTTAAAATATCTCACGATACACAAAATTCTTGGCTACTCTCTACCACTCAAAAGCAACATCCAGAATGGGGTGGTTTCTTAAGAATCTGATGTGTGACACCCACTATCTCATATGGTTTAGTCAAACTTCCAGTCCATAAAGGGGAACGATAAAATGAACAGCTAATTGGCTATCCAACATGTTGCCATACAGTCATAAAATCACCTTTTGTTTAACTTGTGATCACGTCTTCATGTAATCATAACATGGTTTTGTCAGTTGGAATTGAACAAATGAATATCACCACGGATAAAGTTCTGTTTCTTCAAGTGAGAGCCATACAAGTACCTTTGAAAACTGCGCTGCTGCTTAAGATAACGGTCAATTGTCTGGTGACGTATTTCTTCAGCACATGTCCATCGACCGCAGGATGCCTTACGATCAACTTCTCAAAGATATTGACGTCTCTTCTCACTCCCTCCAGCTGCACCAGTTCTAATAAACATAAACATCAACAACACACATCAATGTCTACAATGCATCTGAAAACTATTGTTAAACGTCAGAATTGAGCTTGGAGCACCTCTCTCAGTAGGAGTCTTGGAGGGTACAATATTCATTTCATTTCATAAATTTATATAGCGCCTCTTCAAGAGTATCTACTCAGAAATGCTCCCGAACCAGCCACGGCTAAAGAGAACAGTCTTTAAGAGCAGAGTAGAATGTAGTCTCAAAGGCTCTAGGCATTAGATGTAGTTTCACAGGGAACCCATTCCATTTAGAGAATAGGTAGCCATTATAAGTTTTCTGAATGAATAAATGAATGAAAATGAATGAACAAGTTGATAAGTAATTATTTGCATGCTTGCACAGTTGTGTATCTGTGCAGAGTGAGTACTCATTATACATTAAATAGATTTATATAGCACGTCTTTAGTCTTTGTCTTTGGTCCATCCATCTTGCATCTGGTGATAAATAAAGCTTTTAAATGGAATTCAATTAATGACTAAATTACAGGACCTCTGTTGCAACATGCAGGGCATCAATCAGAAATCAAGAAAGCAGTTTTTAAAACATTTTACAATGTGAGCTAACTTAAAGGCATAATATCTAGAACCAAATCATGAAAAATAGTCACGAACAAACTTGCAAAAGATTTTCATAACAATAAATTCAAGTTATATTTACTGGTATTAAATTGTTAAGTGCTAAAATGATAGTTCACTGCATAATCCTACTTTTTGTGATGCTGTCCAGCAAGGCAGATGACACCTTCAGAAACATAAAACAAGTTAAAAGAGATGTTAAAGCAGATAGTAAATCATATTCAAAATAAAAAATCAAATAAATTGTCCTCATCATTTAAACTAGCTAGAAAACAGATTGGAATGCAAATCTATATTAAAAATAATACCACACAGAACAGCAACATAAACAATGACTGCATGCCAATGTATTTCACAAGTTGCTGAAAGTTAATCTGCATTGCAGTGTCTGGGATGGGAGCGCCTCTGAGTAGCGCCAATGTATTTCACAAGTTGCTGAAAGTTAATCTGTATTGCTGTGTCTGGGTTGGTTCCACGACAACTGGTTCACAGACAACTGGTTCAACGACAACTGGTTCACGGACAACTCGTCCACCGACAACTCGTCCACTGAAATAGAAGCCGGATTATTGAGAAAACGCTTGGAAAATGGAAGCTGGATGAATGTTTTTACAGGTGAAATAGAAGCTGGATTTATGAAAAACTGCTTAAGAAATGGAAGATGGATGAAGTTTTTTTTCTATCTGAAATAGAAGCTGGATGCATGTTGAGACACATGATGAAAATCATCAATTCAGCTTCCATTTAAGAAAGAAAACCATTAGACTTTTTCTCATAAATCCAGCTCCTATTTCGTATATAAAGAACCTTCATCCAGCTTCTATTTCCCAAGCGTTTTCTCAATAATCCGGCTTCTATTTCGGTGAACCAGTTGTCGGTGAACCAGCTGTCCGTGGACGAGTTGTCGTTGAACGAGTTGTCGGTGGATGAGTTGTCGTGACACCGTCTGGGTTACCTCGCTAATTGGCTGTTAAATTCACCTTTCACTCAATGGCTGTTAAATTCACCTTTCACTCAATGGCTGTTAAAGTCACCTTTCACTCAATGGCTGTTAAATTCACCTTTCACATTGGCTAATTTTGTCCACTGTTCACAATAGCACTAAGTCACCCTTTCACAATGGCCCTGAATGCTCTTATAGATAGATCTTACCTTTCTGACGCCTCTGGCAGTCACGTCATCTGGCATATCGGTGCCATAGGTGAGGGTAAGTAACGAGACCAAGATATCCGTGATGATCTCTGTTCGCAGTTTCATCATCTCATCTGTTTCTCCATCTTTTGCTGAACACAGTGTGGCCACGTTTTGCGCCAATCCACCAATCACTGAAGGCCGGCTTAGGTTGCTGCAAGAATCATTGGAAATAAATATCACATGTAACGTGAAATACATGTCCAGCAGTTTGAAATGTGCTACATACTGAATTGCACGTCATGGAACACTCTATCGAAACGTTAAAGAAGAAATTCAGGTCTATTACCTGCTCAAGAGCTCATGTCCTCTGACTAAGCCAAGCTTCTACTAATGCATTTGGAACTTGTAAATTATATTAACTTGTGTTTTATAAATCTTCGCAGAAAAATAATGATAAAAGCACAAATAATAATAATAGAAATGAGAAATAAGAAATTCTGATATAAACGTAAGTAATTTCAATTTATTAGGGTTCAAGTGAACAATAGCTATATGCAATTGTAATGCAGAGCATTTAAAAAAAGCCCCCCCCCACTTAGAGGTGCCCAACCCAAGTCAGTGCCACCACTAAGAAATCAAATGGGAGAAAGACCAAGGCACATTCCTTCATTGATTCTATGGACTTGTATAGTGCCCCTTCAAAAAAACTACTCAGGACCGCTCCCAGCTCAGCCACTGCAAAAGAAAAAAACCAGAGAGACTTATGAAACAAAATACGATTGGTCAGATGTAAAGACGCAGCTTTGAAGGGAGGTCATTCCAGATGGACGGCTTTACAATGGAGAAAGCTTGGCGTTGTCTGGCAGCTAAGCGAGCCCGTAGAACTAGGAGTTGCCTAATCATAGCACAGCAAAGAGTGATTCAACGTCAGAGACCGAGTGACAGAGATCTGGTAGGTAATATGGAGCGAAACCAAGAATGCAGCATTAAACCAGAACAGAAACTCCATACGAGTTACAGGGAACCAGTGCAACGCATCAGGCTCACAGGCAGAGACTGGGGTGAATTTTGGGATTCGCTCAATAAGTCAAACAGCAGGATCCGATCTAATCGTCCCAGGACCCCATACCTTGTAATGAATAAATTGAGTGACATCAGAGATTCTCTTTCAAGCCTCCAGATCACTTCCAGTGGCAAAACAGTCTAAAACCCCAATTTACAATGCTTATTACAGAACGTTAGTTAAAAACATGCAACATAGAAATATTTAAAATTGTAACATTCCACAAAACGTAAATCTTTTGATGCACCAGATGACCAAACATTGCAAAACTGCAATGAAAATGCATACGTTGTCAGTTTTCTTAGTGTTTAACCCTTTACACGTTTGCCCCGAGAATATCCGCTGAAAGCACAGGCTTAACGGAAAAAATGAACGGGTAAAGGGTTAATGTCTTAGAAATTTTTAAAGGAGCTACATAAGAGTCTAAATATATTATTGCATGCAATCTTAACTTGCTAGAATGTCTATGCCTAACAAATGTATAGTCTATGAAATGTCTAGTCTATGTCCTAATTGACCTTCTGGCATAGATGAACCTTTGCAGTTGGTTCTACGAAACCTGTTGTCATTAGGACCTGGCAATCTGGCAAAAATAAAACCATGCTCATAGATACATGGGTTGATCCTATAGTTAGGGAAGACTGAATTCTGACTGGATTAGAAACCAATTTGTTGTGTGCTATGTATAATGTATAAGCTTATGAAGTAGACTGAAAGATATATGCAATGTATATTCGTTTAATTCAATAAACAACAGACAGAACGCTGTAGGACCTGTATCCCAACGTTTCTCATTAGCAAAATTGACAGAATGGTTGCATAAAACTTATAGTCAAGGTAAGAGTTAGTGCATGTTTTTGAATAACATTCTTGGATAAAGTTTTTGATAAACTGTCAGTCTTGCTGTTGAGAACATAAGTGCATTACAGGACAACATGCTAAAAAAACATTATTTTAGATGAATACTGTGCAATTTGAAATTTTAAGTTCATCAGTCACAAAAATAATCTCGAAAGAAATTATAGGCAAGTTGTAAATGTTTCTTACATCTTTGTTAACAGATTTTGCGAAAAGTTTTCGATTGAAGACATTTCGATCCATCAGTTGTTTGCATGTCTCAACCAAAACGGAGAATTGAGACTTTAAAAAATAAACACAAGACAAACACTTGACACAACCAAACAATTCTTATAAAATGCCAGAAAAAGAAAATACGTCTAAAACTGCGGTAGTAATCACGACTTATTTTTTTAAATTACACAATGGCCAGCAATCAATCAGCAAATATTACTCTCGTAAGTTCTAAGCTTAAAACCGGAATCACGACAAACAATTTCACAGAATATGAAAATGTCTGAACATTGCGCAAAAGCACACAATATTCCCAGAGTCAGTATTTCATGGTTTACAACCACCTAATGATCATAATATTTCAAATACATGTAATACTAAGATTAATCTAAACCCTTGATGATTGCTAAATTGGCTGTTTCATCACGGAAATAGGAAATGTCAAGACTCTAAAATGTTCAGGCATTCAGCCTGAAAGAGGTGTTCAGTGCACCGAGAGCCCCATAGATCTTTGGCAAACACCCAATGGCCCGACATTAAGATTCAATAACAGATTTTTAACACGAATTCACTTAAAGTTATTCATTAGAAAGTGAACACCTGGTACCTTTGTTTTACCACATCAGAAACTGAAGCCAAGATCTAATATTCACGATATATTAATAAATTAACCCTCTACCAGTTAATTTTTAAATTTTAAGCCCGTTTTCAGCGGCTATTCTCGGGGCAAACGGGTAAAAGATTAAACAAAAACTGCAATTATTCAAACCCTCTGCTTTTCATCTAGTAACAGTTGTTGATCGACGGCAGAAACTAATTTCTTAAGTCGATCACCAAAGACGGAAGCAGAGAGAACGGACAGAGAACAACCGCTGAGAATGCATTGGTTCTCCAGGGTTGTCAAAATTCCGTCCACTAAAACCAGAACAAACAATGCCATTGGATATTTGTTCATAAACATATGGATATTCATCTATAAACACTAGATATATAGAGAAAAAGAAATTCAGCACTACCTAAACTTTATAGATGAATTAATAAATTAGCCCAACATCACTATTTAAATAATAATTAATATTATCCATTAGGTGTTATGACAGGCAGGGGCATTACCTGTCCTAAGAAACTGGGGTGGTCATGGAAAATTGTATTAAAGACTGTCTATAGATCACTGCAACACACTTTGCCCGAATCCTATACCTATATGAAAAATGGATTTGAATAAATTATGCGGGTCATATTTTTTAGAGCAAGGTGGTTCAAACCGAACTGCGGCTGATGACAGGAAGAATAACTTAAAAGTAGATAAGCTTATTTCAGGATGCGGTGATCACATTTACCATTCCTAGAAAACATTTAATGTCTAATTGGTTGTTACAGGGTAACCAAGAAACAACTGCAACATCAGTAATTGATTTTCAAGCATAAATAACAATAAAAATAATTTTTATTTAATTCAACACCTGCTAACGCACATGTACAAGTTATGCAGTAACAGGGCCTCCGACAGGGGAGGCCACCGGGGCCATTTGGCCCCAGGCCTCACTTGTTAAAGGGCCTCGGAATTTCGAAATTCGGCATTATTTATAATAAATAATTTCGTAATTCCCTGTTTCAATAATTTATTGAAATGGGGGAATTAAGGAGTTATTCATTGAAATGTAGTGCTATATAAATTCTAATTATTTCGTGACGAAAACTTTGACATTAAATAAATGCAAACTGTAAAATTTTCTGTAAATCTGTTATTAGTTGTAAAATTGAAAAGTTGTGAACACTCAACTGTCTAAACTCTATCGTAACTCGTTATTCATAAGTCAAACACTCAAACCTAAATAATGTTTTATTATGAATATAAATTACCATTGTCTTTGTCATCCGACTCGCTGTGGATAGTGTAGTCTACACAGAAGGCCTACACTATAGCCCAGGCCTACTACATGTATATAATTATATTCTTACTTAATTAGTCTTTTAGAGCGGTGGTGTAGCCAGGATTTGGAGTTTGGGGGCAGTGTAGAAAATGAATGGGGTGTTGGACGAATTCGAGCGGAACGAGGCCGACGAGTGCACGATTAGGCTAGGGGATTTGTTTTTAACTTATGAAATTGATATTTAATCTATATTGAAGTAGTTTTGACAATATCAGTCAATTTGACAAATTGACCACATTGTCAATTTTATTGAAAAAAAATGGCAAATATTACCCTAACTATTGATCTATTATTTTATATATATTTATATTTTAATTTTTTCTCTTAGAGAAAGATGAGGAGATTATTTGAAAATGGACATGATAAATGAAATAAATTGGCTCGAAAAAGGAAACTGCCTCAGCAAGCCAAAAAAATCAAATTTCTTTGCACATCCTTATAATAGTAATTTAGGCTCAGCCAGGCAGAAAGATTTTCGAGACATAAATTCTTCACAAACAGAAAGTACCCTCCAAGAGACTTTGACGACTGTAACAAACATGACAGAGAATGGAGTTTTGAACCAAGAAACTGTTATTGTACAGCATTTAGCATTTGACACGGAATCAGATAATTCGAATAATTTTCTTTTAAATCCTTCAAATATTATGAGAGTATATTAATGAGACATATGTTCACATTGGGGCAGGATCTCATAACTATACGGAATTTCGACGTAGATTTTTGAATGAGAAGGCCTCGGAAATTAGTTGTGGCCCTGGGCCTCCAAATCCTGTCCGAGGCCCTGTGCAGTAATCTCAATTAACATCAAACTTAACAACTAACTAAACAGACAGCCTGCAATACGCGGCACTAATAGCAACAAACAAAGCATGTCCACTCAACGTGGGGGCTCGAACTCGTTACACCTCGCTCTCTACGCCAGCGTGTTATCCAATACTTTACCGTGCGCCCAATGAAAAAATAACTGCAGAAAATCTCACCTGCATAAGATAAACAGTCTGCTGAGTAGACGTCATTAGCTCTTTCTGGCAGACACTAGATTTCAAAATGAAACAGAACAAAACATGATCAGTTTGCTAAAAAATAAATTCCAAACTCTCTTAAAGACTATTCTTTGTAAATATTTAATTTATCACTCATTACCTACTTACTTACGACTCCTCAGCTGATGATGTTCGTAGCAATCTATTCTATCCAAGTCTGGGCCGCCATATCATTTTTATCTGTCGCAGGAAACCTACAGGGTTAAAGTTAATGACTACTATGATATGTAAGTGTTGATTGCTTTAGGTTTGAATTTTTTTAAGAATCACTGAAAACAAGTCGCGAAGAAAGGAAACCTCTTTTAGCAAATCGTCGATGTCCTCATTTTCTGCAACGATTTCAAACACTCGACGACGAATCGCATCAATACTTGAACTTCCAACACTCATCTTGGTAAACGTGTATTTTAGTATGGTAAATTATTCGCCATTGCATGGCTTTCAGCATTAGTCGAGCACCAGTCGGATTGACGAAAAGAGTTCTTTCTAAATAGAAGTCGGATTGATGAAATTAATTTTTACTACAATCGAAGTGGGATTTATGAAAACGATCTCGCTGAAATCGAAGCTGGAGTGACGAGCAATAATTTTAAATTAAATAAAAGTTATATTGATGAAATATATTTGCTGACGAAATAGAAGCGGGATTTATCGGTAAAATTCTATAACGCCGCGGTAGCAATTCTATAACGACGCGGTAGCAAGTAAACATCATGGATTTTACGCGTAAGGGTCGGTTAGGGCTCAGGTTAGGCGACGTGAGGGTCGGTTAGGGTTAGTTTTAGGGTTAGTGCAGTCATTCGGCTGAAATAGAAGCTGGATTGGTGAACAATAATTTTTAATGACAAATTGAATAAAAATATTTGCGGACGACATAGAAGCGAAATTTATCGAACAAATTCTTGCCTAAACAGAAGCTGGATCGATTAAAAGAATTCTCGGCAAACTAGAAGTTGGATTTATGAGCTCTATTATGCGCGGATCTTTTGCCGACATGATGTTTACTTGCTACCGCGTCGTTATAGAATTGCTACCGCGGCGTTATAGAATTTAACCGATTTATCTAACTAATTCTAACCTAAACGGAAGCTGGATCGATGAAAAGGATTCTCGCCAAACTAGAAGTTGGATTGATTAAAAATAACAATGCTGCAGCGAGCGAAGATGAGCGAATAATTTACCATACTAAAATACACGTTTACCCTCATGTTTTACAGTTATACTACGTAAACATTATACTAATTCACATGTGATGCATTCATATTTTTTAATTAATTTGAATCGTTAATTTAAATGAATGAAGAAAATGCGCAAAGTTCACATGTAAACAAACAGCGACATTATTTTTATTTAACGCGGGTGTCTCGCCATAGAGCCAGAAATAGAACTTTAGAACTGCATAGAACTATAATAATTATTATAACATGTAGAACAGTACTATCAGTGGTGCCAGTCTGGATTCTAAAAATGCCAGACTCGATAGAAAAAAGAATAGAACTAGAAAGCCAGATTGAGAAATTTCTGAGATTTACATGGAATTATCGGACTTTAATTTCTGACGATCTTTCTCTTTTTTAGTCTATCGGTTCCAAAAAATTTCCGGAATTTTCATTTTCCCTTAAAATTCCCCATGACTTTTTAGGTTTTCGCGACAAAATAAAAAATCGTGTGCCGTTCTCTCGACTCTCCTACGTTTTTACCTGAAATATTATTTCTATACCTTAAAAAGTCAGAAAACGGCTTTGAGAAAAAAGCGAGATCCTGACAAAACAACCTAAAAACGTAAAGACCGAAAATACCTAGATCTAGGTGGGAAAAGATTTGAGTGGCATCCCTGCAGGTAATATGGATGAACACCCATTTCTTATTGCATGAAGGCGCACCATGGCACCTGAAAATTACTAGACAGTAAATTAAAAATACGGAAAATTGAACATAAACCTAATGGTTTACTATGCAAATGAACACAAACATGAGAATTAATGTTTAAATCGTTAAAGATTAGGCCTAATATACAAATTATGACGTGCTATATAGGCCTAGGCCGGACTTTATAGTCTTTCGCTCATGGTTTACTATGCAAATGAACACAAACATGAGAATTAATGTTTAAATCGTTAAAGATTAGGCCTAATATACAAATTATGACGTGCTATATAGGCCTAGGCCGGACTTTATAGTCTTTCGCTCATGAGCGTGGCCTTAACACATTGACCGCCATTGCATTTATTACCGCTACGCCAAGCCAAATTTTATGGTTCCACGACAACTGGTCTACCGACAACTCGTCTAACGACAACTCGTCTCCGGACAATTGGTCTAACGACAACTGGTCTACTGACGAATAGTATTGATGAAATAGAAGCTGGATTTACGAAAATGGTTTTTGGCTTAAATGGAAGCTGGATTGATGATTTTCATTCCTGTATTCCAACATGCACCAATTTCTACGTCAAATCTAAAAATACCTTCATCCAGCTTCTATTTATCGCCTGTTATATTAGTCAATCCAGCTTCTATTTTATATATAAAAATATCCTCATCCAGCTTCCATTACTTAAGCGGTTTTCTTATCGATCCTGCTTCCATTTCAGATCTAGAAATACCTTTATCCAGCTTTTATTTATCATGCGTTATTTTCGTCAATCCAGCTTCTATTTCACCTGTAAGAGAACCATCATCCAGATTCCACTTCTCTTGCGTTTTTTCATCAATCGAACCTCCATTTCACCTCTTAAAACTATCATCCAGCTTCCATTTCTCAAGGGCTGGATAAGTTGTCAGTAGACCAGTTGTCGTTAGACGAATTGTCCGGAGACCACTTGTCGTTAGACGAGTTGTCGTTAGACGAGTTGTCGTGACACCAAATTTTATACATATGAAATACAATGTCATGTATAAATAAAGTTTTACATTGCTTTCACTGGGCACACAGAACCCATATAGTCCCGACGTACCCAATCCACCAAAGCTGATAAAACCTAAAAAACGCTATTATACAGCATCCGAGTAAATTAATTTATTGTTTTTTACTGGTTAGTTCAAATGAATGTGACCGATGGCACAAGTTGTAGTTGCCAGAATGTCCATAGGAAAAAATATACGAAGTACGTGATCATTGTCTTTAATTACAGCTTTGAAGATGGCCGGTCAGCAGCATCAGCCATGTCGGCTTTTGGGGAATCGAAGGGGGGGGGAATCCAGCTCGTCTGACACGTCCCAGGAACCTTCATGCGGTCGCTCTCACCAGCGCTCAGGAATAGTCGCCAGGCTGGTGGGGCGTACAGCAGCCATGAAAAGTTCTATTGCCGCTCGAGTGATGACATGCAAGGCCAGTCCAGGCATGTCATGTCTATCATCAACCTTCAATCACAAGCGCTGAAAACTACAAATCTGCACAGGTCAAGAAGTAAGTCGTCAGGTGGGGAAAAGCGATGGCCAGAACAATGCGCAAGAAATTCCATCTCAACTTCAAGCATTTCACTGCATATACCACATCCAAAAGGTTTTTCCAGGTACGGTTTTTCATCCTCATGTGATTTGACTTTGTTACCATTTAGAAGCGGACTTGATGCTTCATTGGAATCCGAATGCATGTTCCATGACAGCCGGTCATTTGATTTATCAATAACGTCCAATGATACGAATTGAACAGATAAGTCACCAAAGGATTCACTTTTCAGTATTTTGACACCCTGTTTATGCAATCCTGGCTGTTTAGTTGAAGAACTGCCTTTACGACAAGGCTTATCGCATGTGTGTTGCCTCTCATTTGAATGAGATCTTCTGTGTCTCTTTAGACTTCCAAGTCGGATGAATCCTCTTTTACAAATCTCACATATGAACATATTTTCGTTAGCATGAATTCTCTTTTGCGTTTTCAGATCACCAGCTTCAGTAGGCACAAATGATTTCTGACATAGCTGATATTTGTATGGTTTCTCCCCAATATGGATTCTCATGTGCACTTTCAGATCACCACCATGAGTAAATGATTTGTGACATAACTGACATGTGTATGGTTTCTCCCCAGTATGGATTCTCATATGCATTTTCAGAATACCACCTTTAGAAAATGATTTCTGGCATAACTGACATTTATATGGTTTCTCCCCAGTATGGATTCTCATGTGCATTTTCAGATCACCACCATGAGTAAATGATTTGTGACATAACTGACATGTGTATGGTTTCTCCCCAGTATGGATTCTCATATGCATTTTCAGAATACCACCTTTAGAAAATGATTTCTGGCATAACTGACATTTATATGGTTTCTCCCCAGTATGGATTCTCATATGCATTATCAGATCACCACCTTCAGTAAATGATTTCTGACATAACTTACATGTATATGGTTTCTCCCCAGTATGGATTCTCATGTGCCTTTTCAGATGACCACTTTGAATAAATGATTTCTGACATAACTGACATTGGTATGGTTTCTCCCCAGTATGGATTCTCATGTGCACTTTCAGTTCACCACTTTGAGTAAATGATTTCTGGCATAGCTGACATTTATATGGTTTCTCCCCAGTATGGATTCTCATGTGCACTTTCAGTTCACCACCTTGAGTAAATGATTTCTGACATAACTTACATGTGTATGGTTTTTCCCCAGTATGGATTCTCATATGCATTTTCAGATCACCACCTTGAGTAAATGATTTCTGACATAACTTACATGTGTATGGTTTCTCCCCAGTATGGATTCTCATGTGCACTTTCAGTTTACCACTTTGAATAAATGATTTCTGACATAACTGACATTGGTATGGTTTCTCCCCAGTATGGATTCTCATGTGCATTTTCAGACCACCACCTTGAGTAAATGATTTCTGACATAACTGACATTGGTATGGTTTCTCCCCAGTATGGATTCTCATGTGCATTTTCAGACCACCACTTTCAGTAAGTGATTTCTGACACGAAACTGACATTTGTATGGTTTCTTTCCCGGATGGGTTGTGATGCTTGCAATTTTATGAATAGTTAGAGCAAAATGATCTTTGACAATGCTGCTGCTTGCATGGTGTTTCTTCTGTATAGGTTTCGATATGTAACATCAACCAATGTATTTTGTTCAATGATTTCCCATAATTATAACAAGCAGTTGCATGGGTACACTGCACCATGTTTCCTCATCACCATTGTAGAATGTTCACATTGGTAATAAGATTTTTTCAATTCATGCTTTTTCTCCCAAATTTGTACTTATAATGAGCTGTCGTCATGAATTACTCGAGTACACTTTGTACGTCGCATAATTTGAATTGCTGAACTTTAAGACTCTTCTTCAGCACAGGTGATTTCCATTTAAACGCATCACGCATGCGTAGAAACGTTCTCTTTGGCCGATCATTGGATGTCAAAGTTTTCACATCTTTCAAGTTTCAATTATAATTTTCTTTGTTATTTTGTCCAAGATTAGTCCAACGGAAAACAATTTTCTTTTGTGATAAAATATTGAAACCACCCAAGTCTCTCGTGGTTGGTTATCCACGAGCCATATGAACAGCAGAAGACATTATTTCATGATAGCGTAGTTAAAGTTCCGGGTGACTATTTCGACTTGATGAAGATCATTAAGAGCTAGGCGTTCTTAAATAACTGTCATAAGTTCCAAGATAATGTTGCTTTTCAGGCACCTATTAAAATAAAGCAACAACTTATTAGATTGCTTCAAAACATAAAAACCATTTAATTATTTCTCATATAAATGATTTCAATGGATTCATTGTGTAACTTTCTGCAATGGGCTCACAATTTCACCCTCCCCTATACGGATGCGATGAATTTTTGCTTGAATGTTATATAAAAACACGTACTAAGAAACATAACCATAGACAATATAGACATTGAGTCAATGTTGCTAATGTACCGGTGTAAAGGTTTCAAATTACCCCCTCCTAAACATTACCCCCCAGTAACTTGAAACCGGTCTCAGATTACCCCCGGAAACTAGATTTGCATCAATCATCGCATTTATTGCACTCAAAAATTCAGAAAAATCATCCCGCTTCTTGTTTTGGTCTGCAGAATATCATCCGTCATCCCACTTCGTATTTTTTAACAATATTTTGATCAGAAAAAAATAATAGCCTCGAAACCATTTCTCCATTGTAACTTCAGTGGCGATTAGTATTTTAGTTACAAATGAAAATATTGATAACAAATCATGAAGTGGGATGACGGATGAAAATCTTCAGACCAAAACAAGAAGCGGGATGATTTTTCCGATTATTTTAGTGCAATAAATGCGATGATTGATGCAATTTACAGTTTTAAGGGGGTAATGTTTAGGAGGGGGTAATCTGAAACCTTTACACCGGTGTAAAGGTTTCAAATTACCCCTCCTAAACATTACCCCCCGGTAACTTGAAACCGCATCGCATTTATTGCACTAAAAAATCTGAAAAATCATCCTGCTTCTTGTTTTGGTCTGAAGATTTTCATTCCTCATCTGACTTCGTGGTTTGTTATCAATATTTTAATCGGAAAATAATAATAGCCTCGAAGCCATTTCTCCATGTAACTTCAGCGGTTATTTAGTATTTTAGTTACAGATGGAAATATTGAAAACAAACCAAATGGTCGTCTTACTGGAAGCCCAGCATTCAGTTATTCGAGACAACATGGCACTGTGTCTAATGACATTTTGTATGTATGACTCTCAACGGTTATCTCTCAAGAGATTTAAACATAAGGTTTGAACTACAAAATTAGCAGCAGCAACTCTTTGCATTGTAGGTTAAAAATTGTTCTGCAGAAGTTAATTAATTATCTGATTTGTCATTTCATAATAGATAATTGAAATTTTGAAGGAATATCTATCAAACAAAAAGCATAATTATTTTTCGTCTATCCGACCTTCACTTTAGCACAAATTCTTTTCTCCAATCCAGTTTCCGTTTAGGCAAGAATTACTGGTACTATAATTTAATTTCTGATTCAGCGATATTACTTTCATCAATCCAACTTCTATTTCACCATAAATTATCTCCATCAATCGACTAGAGTTTCTAAAGACGGCCCTAACACTAATCCTAACCGATCCTCACGGGGTAAAATTCCATTTTAGCGTCGATAATTATTTTCATTCATTTCATTCATTCATTCTGATAATTTATATAGCGCCTCTTCAAGATAGCTACTCAGAGGCACTCTCTGCGCTAACTAGCCGAAATGATATTAGGAGTCATAACGAGCAAAAAGTAACAACAAGTTGCAAAACAAAACACAGTTAGCTGAAAGAGTCACCGGTGGCGAGCCCTCGCAAACACGTAGAGTTGACCATCGGATTCCCGTAGACAGCTGGTAGATGGCATGGTTGATCCGTATGCGGACGTTTCGTCAACGGACGATTCGTCCACGGACGATTCGTCACAAGGAATAAATTGAATAAATCCAGCTTCCGTTAAGACTCGGATTCAAATAATCGTTCCAACTTCTATTTCAGCAAGAACTATGCTTCGCAGATCCAACTTCCATTTTCGAAAGAATTCGTTTCATCCTTCCAGCTTCTATTTAAGCAAAAACTACGTTTTTTCATCCAATTTTCGCTAAAAACTAAATATTTTCACCAAAAAACTTCTCTTAAAGCTATGAAATCTTTCCATCAATCCCACTTTCATTTCTGGAAAACATATTTTCATTAATCCCGCTTTCACGTTACAAGAATTCTTTTCATCAATCTATTTTTACACAACCACCGCTAGACGAATCGTCCGTGGACGAATCGTCCGTGGACGAAACGTCCGCGAACCGGTTGATCGGAGTCTCTGGTAGGTGGTAGATGACTCCCGTCCGGCTAATCGTTGAGACTCCAGCAAGGATGCGCGTAGTAGAAGGCATTCGTCGCTTGTCGGTCGGTAGTTGGAAGCGCCGCCGTTGACAGCAGTCAAGGTCACTCCATGCGCTGACCCGCGTGGACCGACCTCCGACGAGATGTAAACATCGGCTGGCTAGCAGCGGTGTACACGCACGGCGTATGGAATGACTCAGCTGTGCTGTCTGTGCATCATAGGGATGGTCGCTGATGCACTTACGTGGCCAAGACGACTTGCAACAAAATCCCTCCAACCAGCGCAAAATCCTTGATAAAATCCCACGAAAAGTCCAGTACGCGAGTCTAGAAGCAGTAAACTCCAACCAGTCTGAAATAACTGTGTAAATTCTGCATTTTGATGAAATAATCCGTCGAAATGACAGAGAGGTCGGTAAACGACCACCTGGCCGCTGACCTGTCCAGACTCATTTTCATGGCAATATACAGATGCTAATGATTAAACTGCGAGGCTGCAAAAACAAAAGTGCTGTACTGACGAAAACCTCTTCTTGCGTAATATAAGCACAGAAAATGATGATTGGTCCACCGAAATAGAAGCCGGATTAATGAGAAAGTGCTTGAGAAATGGAGGCTGGATGAAAGTTCTTTATTTACGAAATAGGAGCTGGGTTTATTAAAAAAGTCTAGTGGTTTCCTTGCTTAAATAGAAGCTGAATTGACGATTTTCATCATGTGTCTCAACATGCATCCAGCTTCTACTTCAGATAGAAAAAAACTTGATCCATCTTCCATTTCTTAAGCGTTTTTTCATCAATCCAGCTTCTATTTCACCTGTAAAAACCTTCATCCAGCTTCCATTTCTTAAGCGTTTTCTCATTAATCCGGCTTCTATTTCAGTGGACGAGTTGTCGGTGCCATGAAAATAATTACCGACGCTAAAATGGGATTTTACCCATCACGACGCTCAAACTGAAATAACCGACACTCACCACAAAGACTACCCTCTTGGGAGAAATAGCTGTATTTTTGCTATGCAGCAATGACAACTTCGAAAGCGCTGTAAAAATAAGGTTGTTACATTATCCTATGCCTATAGAATAAATACGAAAATAAATCGGGTGAATTAAAATTATAGTACCGAATTCCTCTAGTCAATCCTGCCTCTATTTGAGCAAGAACAATTTTTTCATTCCAACCTCTATTTAAATAACAATTATATTTCACCAATCCAGCACCAATCTCAGCCAGAATCACTTCATCAATCCCAATTCTAATAAAAATTATTTGCATCAATATTCTTCTATTCTTTTCGGTAATCCAGCTTGGACTGTCGACCGCCGCTACAACCCATGAAATGCAAGGTTCCACGACAACTGGTCTACCGACAACTCGTCTAACGACAACTCGTCTCCGGACAATTGGTCTAACGACAACTGTTCTACAGACGAATAGTATTGATGAAATAGAAGCTGGATTTACGAAAATGGGTTTTTAGCCTAAATGGAAGCTGGATTGGTGATTTTCATTCATGTATTCCAACATGCACCCATTTCTACTTCTAAAAACACGTTCATCCAGCTTCTATTTCTCGCCTGTTATTTTCGTCAATCTAGCTTCTATTTCAGATATAAAAATACCCTCATCCAGCTTCCATTACTTAAGCGGTTTTCTTATCAATCCAGTTTCTATTTGAGATTTAGAAATACCTTCATCCAGCTTTTATTTATCATGCGTTATTTTCGTCAATCCAGCTTTTATTTCACCTGTAAAAGAACCATCATCCAGATTCCATTTCTCTTGCGTTTTTCATCAATCCAACCTCCATTTCACCTCTAAAAACTGTCATCCAGCTTCCATTTCTCAAGCGCTGAATCAGTTGTCAGTAGACCAGTTGTCGTTAGACGAATTGTCCGGAGACAATTTGTCGGTGTGATTAGAAAAATTTTCATAAAATTTTAAAAAATCTTGTGATTCAGTGTGTAACACAATACTTCGCTGGGGAAAAGCAGATTCTCCACGAGTTTTAACTCAGTCTGCTGATACTGTCCGGGTTCTATTTATAGAATACTTTATGAAGGCTGTGTTTGGCAAGTGGTTGGACACAGCTGTGCTGATGTCTCCACCGATTCAGTTCAACGGATCAGTTTGCCTGAAGTTTCAATATCGACTGAGCCATCCAAAGGTTATTCTCAGCATACAAGCGACCAACCTCTCCAACTCATCCGCCATTTTGAAGCTGATGGAACTGAGCTATGGTCTTCAGGCGAACGCATCCGACTGGAATGATGCTAATGTTACACTGAACATCACCTATGACCAAGTGCGACACTTATCTTTTGTGGCAGAGAAAATTGGATTCACTGTAGGGCTTGAATACGCAGCCATTCGCAACATAATCATGACTGATTCACCGTGTCTACATCAAGGTAAGTACACTTTTTGGGAAACGTTGATAGTTATTCTCCTGTGTTTGGCCGCAACTAAGAATCACCGAAATGCAATGACAACATTCGCTGTAACGATGGCGAACGAATGGCCAAATATTTAATTTCGGTATAAACAATATCGCATGCACTAAGGCACAAAGATATTAATTAAGAGCTGACCGTTAACTATTTTATCGCATTAAAAATTGTTTTAAAACGAAAATCGGACCTTTACCTTCAATTCGTGCAAAATGGCGAGTGAATCAACAAGTCCTCGTTGACAATAGAAACAGGACTGCAGTCTAAGTCTGGTAGAATTAGCTCGTCATGTGTGGAGTACTTTACCAAAATGTGTATACAGCCAATTTTTTAATAAATCGACAGACAAATATGTAACAATATTGAAAGAAAAAAATCCCAGGACTTTGCCGCAGGGAGATTTTTTTATCGACGTTCAAAGTTGGAACTTTATTGACATTTGGCGAAGAAATATTTATGGAAAATACCGTTGGAAAATACCCTATCAAGCGGAGTAATGCGGCCGATTTGTTGTTGAAAGTTATTCGGCTCAGTCATCATTACGGCATTATACTGAGAAAGTTCACTTCTGCCATCTGGGGAAGATTGAGGTTCCAAGTTATCCGGGTTTAGACTAGGATATAATTATTATTATGTTTACCCACATACTCAGAGCCGTAAATCTGTTTCTAGATATGAGAATTTTTTTTACATCATCTAGTCCGTGGACGAAATGTCCGTTGACGAAACGTCCGCATACTACCATGTCGGTAATGCTCTCCTTTAGAGTCCGAAATTATTTCAATATAGCATCCTATAATATATACTCCTTGTTTTCAGTTACGTGTTTTACGTATCTCGCCACGCGTCTCGCTGTTTAAAATGGTGTCACGACAACTCGCCCACCGACAACTCGTCCAACGACAACTCGTCCACGGACAACTGGTCCACCGACAACTGGTCCACCGAAATAGAAGCCGGATTATTGAGAAGACGCTTGGGAAATAGAAGCTGGATGAAGGTTTTTTATTTACGAACTAGGAGCTGGATTTATGAAAAAAGTCTAATGGTTTCCTTGCTTAAATAGAAGCTGAATTGATGATTTTCATCATGTGTCTCAACATGCATCCAGCTTCTATTTAAGATCGAACAAAAACTTGATCCATCTTCCATTTCTTAAGCGTTTTTTCATACATCCAGCTTCTATTTCATCTGTAAAAACCTTCATCCAGCTTCTATTTCCCAACCGTTTTCTCAATAATTCGGCTTCTATTTCAGTGGACCAGTTGTCGGTGGACGAGTTGTCCGTGGACGAGTTGTCGTTGGACGAGTTGTCGTTGGACCAGTTGTCGTGGAACCGTTTAAAATTGATAAATTCGATTAAAAATATTTCCTGACGAAATAGAAGCGGGATTTAGCGCGTGAGGGTCGGTTAGGGCTCAGGTTAGGCGCCGTGAGGGTCGGTTAGGGTTAGTTTTAGGGTTAGTGCAGTCATTCTGCTGAAATCGAAGCTGGATTGATGAAAATGTTCTTGCTTAACTGGAGCTGGATTGACGAAAAATAATTGTTATCTAAATAGAAGTTGGATAGCAACTATTTAATGACGCGATTGACATCAATTTCTTCGAATGCTGAGGGGAAAAGATCATTTAAACCCAGAGTATATATTATCGGATGCTACCATTGAAACCATTGAAATAATTTCGGACTCTAAAGTAGAACATTACCGCTATGTCCTCTATGCTATAATAATAATAATACAATTTATATAGCGCCGTAGCTCAGCCCATGCCGAAGAAAATGGCGCTGTACACTGGATCACATGTTACTGTCAATTGTACGATTGTTGTAACAATAGGAATTTGTCACACAAATTTCGATAAAAGAGATAGAAATTAATGTTTAAAAAGAGCACAGTTTTTAGTGATGCAAAAGCTTTTTTGCACAGGCACAGAAGCATGTGTAATGTACAAAATGGAGGTTATTTTTATTATCTAACAACTGCAAAAAAAATCATAAAGCAACAAAGTCTATAAGAAGACACACTTTTCATTATTTTGACACAATATAGGATAAATTATTCAATCCCTAAAGGTGGAGCCGTGTAATACCTTACAAAAGTATCATAATGCAAATGTCTAACACAAAAACAATTTTGGAGATGAAATGTTGCAAAACAAAAATATGTCGGTAGGCATCTTAGGTCCAAAAGAATTGCGTTACTTACAAAATTTATACATTCTTATTGTCAATCAACCATCAATCAATCACATGACAATTACAAATCAGCACAAGTCAAGAAATAAGTCGTCAGGTGGAGAAAACCGTTTGGGTAGAACATTCATTTGCTCAAGAAATTGCATCTTAATTTCAATCATTTCACTGTATAAGCTTATACGACACCCAAATCCTCTTTCCGGTACGGTTATGAATCCTCGGGTATTTTGAGCTTGTTACTGTTTACAAGGAGACTTCTTGCTTCATTCAAATACGAATGTATGTTCCACGAGAGCAGGTCATTTGGTTTATCCATAATGTCTTCGCTACGAAGGCCTACTGTTATGCATTGAGCATATAGGTCACCAATGGTATTCCTGGCTGCTTAGTTGAAGAACTGCCATTGCGCAATGGCTTATCACATGTGTGTTGCCTCTCTTTCATATGAGATCCAAGTCCTTGTTTAGACTTCCAAGTCGGATTATAATCTTTTACAAATCTCACAAAGAACGGTTTCTCACTAGTAAGAGCTCTCATGCGAGTTTTCAGATGACCACGTTCAGTGAATGACTGAAGACATAACTAATATTTGTATGGTTTCTCCCTAATAGTTTTTAAATGTCTTCTTAGGAGACAACGTGTAGTAAGTGATTTCTCATGTATCTGACAATCATTATGTATTTTTATCTGTATGGATTAGCATGTGCCTTCTAAGAATACTATTTCGAGTAAATGATTTCTCACATAACTGACATCTGTATGGTTTCTCCCCAGTATGGATCCTCATATGCACTTTCAGATCAAAACCTTGAGTATATGATTTTTCACATAACTCACATTGGTATGGCTTCTCCCCATTATGGATTCTAATGTGCACTTTCAGTTTACCACTTTGAGCAAATGATTTCTGACATAACTTACACTTGTGTGGTTTCTCCCCTGTATGGGTCCTCATATGCAATTTCATATCGAAGCATTTAGTAAACGACTTCTGACATAACGCACATTGGTATGGTTTCTCCCCAGTATGGATTCTCATGTGCATTTTCAGACTACCAAGTTCAGAAAATGATTTCTGACATAACTTACATTTGTATGGTTTCTCCCCAGAATGGATTCTCATGTGTGCTTTCAGAGAGCAACCTTTAGTAAATGATTTCTGACATAACTGACATTTGTATGGTTTCTCCCCAGTATGTATTCTCGTGTGCACTTTCAGAGCCCCACCATGAGTAAATGATTTCTGACAAAACTGGCATATATATGGTTTTTCCCCAGCATGGATTCTCAAATGTGTTTTTAAGTGAATGCCTCTAGTAAATGATTTCTGACATAACAGACATATGTAGGGTATCTTTCCAGCATGGGTTGTCATGCTTGCAATTTTTTTGAATATTTAGAGCATATTGACATTTGCTGCTGCTTGCATGGTGTTTCTCCAATACAGGTTTCCATATGCACAGTCAACCAATGTACTTCGCTATATGATTTCCCATATAACTGGCAGACGCATGGTTACACTGCAGTATGTTTCCTCATAGGAGTAACTGGAATTTCACCTGGGTCCTGAGACTTCTGTCAAAATTTATGCTTTTTCACCAAAATTGGTTTGATGAGCTGTCATGAATCACCAGAGTGTGCACTTTTTTCTTGTATAATATGAATTGCAGGCTTAAGTCTTTTCCTCAGCATGGGTTATTTCCATGTGAAAACAACACGCATGTGTAGAAGCATTTTCTTTAGATAATCAATGCAAGTGTACCTTTTGACATCTTTCAAGTGTCAATTTAATAAATCTTTTTTGGAATTTTGACAGAAAGTAATCCCACAGAAAACAATAGTTCTTTGTTATGACATAATCAAGCCATCCAAATTTGTGGAATAGGACTCTGTTGCCTTGTTATTCAGGAGCCATATGAAACGAAGATGAAATTATTTTATGATAAAGTAGTTAAAGTTCCTGGTGAATATTTCGACTTGATGAAGATCACTGAGAGGTAGGCGTTCTCAAACAACTGTCACAAGGTTTGACATAATGTTGATTTCCATGACGCACTTGATAAAAGGAACCAGTGACTTCAAGCACCTATTAAAATGAAGCAACATTTGGTAATACAGTGCTGTCCAACATGGCGTCTTGTGAGGTGATTTCAAGTGGGCCGCCCGGACGCATTTACCTGAATCCCAAGCCGTATAGCATCGTAAAATTATTTAAAACATGTTTAATCATTTTTTCATCGCTCATCCAACTTCTAATTTTACTACCCGGTATACCACAGTTCTGTTATTCATCCAACTTCTAATTCAACTAAAATATTTTTATCATTCATCCTGTCTAGATAGTTTTACTGTAAAAATTTAGCATAAAACCATGATTTCCTCACTAGTCCATCTTCTACTTCTGTTAATGAATATGATCATCCAGTTTCTAATGATATAGCAACACGTCAGCTGCAGTAATATCATGTTTTCATCGTTCATCCAACTTCCAGTTTACGGAAATAAAATATCTCTGAAGTGTTGTACGGCTTGGGATACGGGTATATGCCGCCCGGACTCACTAAATTTGTGCACTTTGTTTAAAATGATTGAAATGATAAAGTCACTGGTCGACCATATTTCTGTTATTGATTTTGTGACAGTTACCGATTGATAATGTTACAAAAAAGGCCAATCCGAAAACTGAATCTCTTTCGTATCCTCGGGAATGATAGTTTAACAGCTCTTATTACTGTACTCAACTAAACGGACCTCGCAAACCATCCCAAACCATTAATTTCTAGTCAGTCTCTGCTGAGATGCGTAGGCTACAGAGTTAAAACACATCTGCAAGTGATTGTGACCATTAATTTCGAGAGATAATCAAGTTCGTGTCAAGACAAGTTCTGGTATGCAGACAACTAGTACACAACAACTGGTACACGACAAAATGTTGACTGGGAATTTTTTTTGGGATGGTTATTGCCACTGAAATAGAAGCTGAATTGATGAAAACCATTAGAGAAATGGAAGCCGCACTACGGCATCATATGGCGGAAATAGAAGCTGGATTGACAAAAATAATGCGTGAGAAACAGAAGATGGATTAATGAAAAAACAGTTAGAAATGGAAGCTGGATAAAGTTTTATATCTGAAAGAGATGCTGGATTAATGGGAAAAAAATCACAAATGGAAGCTGGATAAACGGATTGATGAAAAGAATTTTTGTCCAAATGGAAACAGGATTGATGAAATGGGGCATGGGCAATAACTCGTCTGAAAAACCCCAGACAAACCCCCAGGGTAGGACAAACCCCTGGGCAGAACATATTGCATATAAGTGGTATTTCTCCGATTTGGCGGTCCTAAGTAGGCCTACGCAAGTTTGATTGATGAAAAGAATTCTTACTAAATAAAAGTTGGATCGATATTTTTTTAATTTAAATGGAAGCTGGATTTTATTAAACTATTATTGCCTAAATGGAAGCAGGACTGATGAAAATATTCTTGCTTAAATGGAAAGTAGAATGATGAAAATGTTCTTGCTTAAATGGAAACTGGATTGATTAAAATGCTGCCTAAATTGGAACAGGAATGATGAAAAATAATTGCTATTTAAATATAAATTAGATTGATAAAACAATTGTTTCTATTTATATAAAATCTGGATCAATTAATTTTTTCTTTGACTAAATGGAAGCTGGATTTATGAAAATCAATTGTTATCTAACCAGAAGTTAGATTGATGAAAACAGATATTACTATTTACATAGAAGCTAGGTTGATGAAACGCATTTTATCAATTAACTACAGAAATAGGCTATTTGCACAGGAAGGGTCTTTGGGTAAACGCGTATTTTAGCATCATAAATTATTGGCTCATTGCAACATTATCATTCTTATTCAATTCAACTTCTACCTTTGCAACCATTCTATTCATCGATCCAGCTTGTGCTTAGGCAAGAATTCGTTTCATCAGTCACGCCTCTATTTAGGCAGCAATTATTTATCATAAAATCACTTTTATTTCATTAAGAATTATCTACCATCAATCCAGCTTCGATTTCAGCGAGGTAGCCTAAATTATAAATCCCATTTCTATTTCAGTAAAAATTATTTTCATTAATCCCACTTCTAAATAGCAAGAATTTTTTCGTCAATCCAGCTTCCATTTCCATACTGCCATTTTTCTTCTCGCGCTTTCAGTATATATTGCTACTTCTGATTGCGAATGTTCAGAAATTGGAATATCGCGTTATATGCGCGCTATATTCATGATTAGTGGTGTTTCTTAATTTAGCAACCTAAACTGCGGGATATCGAAAAAGAAAATAATTTAGCAACCTAAACTACGGTTTAACCTATATTTGAGCAACACTTTTAAAGTTCAACCTCTATTTAAATAAAAATTTTATTTCATCAATCCAGCTCCAATCTCAGCCATACACTTTTCATCAATCCCACTTCTAATTAGCTCTCATCCTTTTACTTAATCCAACTTGGAGGCGACCGAGGCTAAAACCCATGGATGCAATATCGAAAATTTAAAATCGGTAAAATGATGGCGAGCGAAATGTCAAATAATTAAATTCGGGGTAAAATATGCTAGCGACACTAAGGCACAAATTATATAAATTAAGAACTGACCACCAATCGTATTAACAAATTGTGTTTAACGAAAATCAGACTTTGCTATCCATCCGTACAAAATGGCGAGTGATTTCATCAGTGCTCGTTGACAATGGACGCTGAATTGACAAAGTTATTTTCTGCCATCTAGTGAATATTTGAGATAGATAGCAAGAACAAATTATTACAGTTGGTCCACCGACAACTCGTCTAACGACAACTGGTCCCCAGACAACTCGTTCACCGAAATAGAAACCGGATTAATGAGAAAGCGCTTGAGAAATGGAAGGTGGATGAAGGCTCTTCATTTATGAAATAGAAGCTGGATTTATGAAGACTTTAATGGCTTTCAAGCCAATTGGAAGCTGGATTGGTGATTTTCATTCATGTACTTCAACACGCATCCAGCTTCAATTTCAAATCTAAAAACACCTAGAACCTGCTTCCATTTCTTAAACGTTTTTTCATCAGTCCATCTCCTCTTTCACCTGTAAAAGAACCTTCATGCAGCTTCTATTTCTCAAGTCTTCTGTTCTTAAGTCCAGCTTCTATTTCACCTGTAAAAACTCTCATCCAGCTTCCAATTCTCAAACGTTTTCTCATTAATCCAACTTCTAGGCCTATTTCAGCTGCAAAACCGGAAAAAATTTTCATGGAACAGTTTTTTACGGTATCATATGGCAGAAATAGAAAGCCATAAAACTCTTCTCATAAATCCAGCTTCTATTTCATAAATGAAGAGCCTTCATCCACCTATCAATTCTCAAACGCTTTTTCATTATGCTGGAAGGGTCTACACTCTACAATCGCAAAAGCTTGGTGTTTGGCCATGGAAGTTCTTGCCCCCAGGGACTAGTCGATAAGCAGACCGATCAGCAGACCGGAGCGGGGGGGAGGTACTGTGGAGAGGGTCTGTGCACCAAGTCACAAAGGTGTTTAGAAGCCTGACCATTTTGGGGAACCAAAGAGAAGAAAGACAAACGTGTGTGTATGATTAGCTGTCTTCCTCCCTGAAGTCTTTCAGGATGATAGCCTATACTGGCCGCGTGAAGTCATAAGGATGGTCTTACGGACAGGTGGGCTAACCCCATTTTTCATTTTACGGAGAAAATCAATTTTTAAAAAATTACCATTTTAGTATTCCGTTTTTTTAAAAAGTTATTATATTTTATTCAATATTGCTTCTAACATAGACTGCTACACAGCATTTAAAAAGTTTGAGATAGATTAGCAGAGAAAAAAAGGAAAAAGCTTGTTAGCCCACTTGTCTATAATTCACATTGCTCTAATCTGAGTTAGCCCACAAGTGTACAATAATAAAATGTAGCGCCATTAATTTTATTATGCAATTCTAACATTCATTTTCACAGTTGTGAATGCCCAAGTTATATAGCATAAGTTGTCTTTTATAGTACACAACATTAGTGCTCAGTGATGGAGTAGGCAGAGTACTTTGGAGGTCAAATGCTATCACAGATGCAGTGTTCCTCGAGTTTTTTGTCTCATGTCTGTCAGTTGTAAGTGCATCACGAGCAAGTTGTGCACTTTTCTGATGGCTATCTCTGTTTGCTTCAATGTCTTTGATTTTCTGTTCTACATCATCTTTTTTCTGCTGTTGCAATGCTGCAAGCTGCACCTTGAAACTGTCACAACGTGTGCAGGTATCTTTCTGTGGCTCCTTAAATTTCAAGTTAAAGTCACGGTGGAATATCTTCCTATAAAGAGCTTCACTGATGGGATTAACTTTCCTCTGGCTGCAATCTGTACAATACATTCTATACATCAAAGCCAAGTTTAATGTTTGTGGCAGATATTTCACATGTTCGTTTTCTTTTCGACAGTAATGACTGATGTATTGAGGATAACTGCTTATGTGTCTCCTAACCATATCGACATCCACGTCTGATTTCTTATTTGCTGGGGATTTTTTCCCTCGTTTCTCACTAAATGATTCATCTGCTTCTCTGCTTATTGCTCGCCCAAGTTTACCGTTTGACAACTGCAATACATTGCAAAACATTTTTTTGCATATTCTAACATCTGTGAGGTCCTCCTTAGTGAGACAAAATGTGCGTGTTTTCTGCCTGCGCGATTCGTTTTCGTTATCGCTGTAGCGTCTCTTCACAGAAATTTGCCGAACGTGTCCGCATATAAAAGCTAACTTTGCTCCACGTGTTGAGTTCCAATAAAGATTAAACATGTGTTGTTTTTCAGCAGTAGACAATTTTGAAGCACATTTAACTGGACATAAACAGTCATAGTTTCTAAAGACGATAGCAGCCACTTGTTTTCCAGATCGGTTCATGTACTGTTCTCTATTGTTTCTCTTTTGTTTTGCTACATCTCGTTTCCAACTACTTGAATCACCAAACCTCTTTTTTGTAAATGAGTGAGTGGGAACAATATTATCTGCCGTTTGAATTCGGACCTCTGAACTTCCTTCTGCAACAGCTTGATCCATGACTGGTCCAGTTGTGGCAATGACATACTCAGTTGTTGCGTCATTAAGATGCACTGATGTCGACGGATGAATGACAGCTTCCGCCAGTACTGAATTTTTGTCAGCGGCTGGTTCAGCTGCAGTTGGTTGAACGATGACAGCTTCCGTTGATGGTTCGTTAGAGATCAGCTCTGGTTGGTTGAGCAACGCCAGTTTCCACCAGTTCTTCGACTGGTTCGGATGGGGCTGGTGCGGCAACAACAGATTCTGCTGCTACTTGGTCAGTGACTTGTTTGGTTGCTGTTGGTGGCAGTACCGTCGTTGGTCTTTACATTTTGATGGTACTTTACGAGAGCGTTTGCTGCCGTCTGTCAGAATGAAAGAAAATTCAAATGTTTTCAATTAGAGTTATTAAAATTGAAATTATTAAAATTATATATACGTTTACTTTAGTCAATAAACATAATCTAACTAGATAGACGGAATCCAACACTAAAATAATATTATTAGGCCTATTAAGAGTCCCTTTTAGACGGAACTGTAGCCACTGCGTTATAATAACATCTCAACATACACAAAGACATATCTCAACCTCAATATTCGTTTATTAGAACAACATTGACAGAACGCAGCGCTTTACATGAACATAAATAATTATAGATAGACAACAACAACAACAACAACAATTTGGTCAGTCACTTGTTTGGTTACTTTTGGTAGCGGTACCGTCGTTGGTTGAACGATGACAGTTTCCGTTGGTGGTTCGTTAGAGATCAGCTCTAGCAGCAAATTGCTTTTTTACCACGATTAGATAAAAAAAATTAGAAACATTCTTGATAGCATACCTGGTACAATATCATTATTGTCGTCATTAGATCTTTCAGAATCATTTATTATTAAAGCAACAGCCTCACGTAAACTAAACCTTCGCTTGCTTATACGTGCCATGTTTCTTTGTCGTTACGACGCTTCGCTTGGGCCAAGCGGCTTGGCCCACTTGTCCATAAAGCCAATAGGCATAGCCCATATGGTCACGTGCATATTTTAAACAATCTAATTGGTGCATGGCTTAGCCCACTTGTCCATAGATGTAAACGTGATAGAAGAACGTTTTTATGAAATAATACATAAACAGTAAAATTTGAGGGTTAGCCCACCTGTGCATAAGACCATCCAATTAAATTCCTCTCTCTTTGTATTAATAAAGAAGAGATTCTAATCTGTCAAAGGATACGTTTAGTCTACACCTTTTTAACTGTGCGGCTTTTGATTGGACAGACCAAATCTTATATCCACGTTTCGAGCAATGTGCAGTTGCTCACAGCTTAGGCTACTGACTCTAACATTTGTGACACAGCTGACAAAAATTGTGGGGAGGGAATTCCTTCACGTTCCCTACCAGGGGCGAAAACTGGGAAGGGAATTCCCTCCTTTCCCTCCCCCGGGATTTACGGCCCTGTACGAATGAGGATTATTTATATTATCCAGCAATTGCATTAGTCATAATGCAATAATAAAACAACAAATCATCAGAATTTCAAATCATCGCAGTTCACACCAATAGGAACATTCACTTTCATTATTTTCACATAGGGCCTATAATGTAAATTACAATAATTATTATAGTCCTAATAATGGTAATAATGATAATAAAACTAATGACAATTTCTATAGATGGAAATCTGTAATGTGCACTTGTTATAGCGCACCCTCAATCTGATCTTCTCAGAGGTGCTCCCGAATGCAGAGCGGACACTGTATCGCAGTTTTACGCTGAAGCAACTGAGAGTGAAGGACGTCCCCAAGGTCCTTACGTGACGAGGTGGATTCTAACCTCAAAGTCTGCAAATACCTGATGCAAAATAATCTTGGAATAAAAATGTTACTCAGCAAACATATTATGTCAGTATAAATGTTGGTTCCACACAACAAAATGTATTATTTTCATAAACGATTGTTGTCAATCCTTAACTTTCAACCGCACGTGCTGAGAATCACAAATCAGCACAGGTCACAGGAATAAGTCGTCAGGTGGGGAAAAACGATGGCTAGAACAATGCTCGAGAAAATCAGTCTCAATTCCAAGCATTTCACCGCATATACCACATCCAAAAGATCTTTCCAAGTACGGTTTTGAACCCTCAGGTGATTTGATGCTGCTACTTTCTTGAAGGAGACTTGTTGCTTCAATGGAATCCGAATGCATGTTCAATGATTTCTGACATATCATGATGCGTGTTTTATCACCAGTATGGACCATCAGATCACAACGCTTAGTAAATGATGTCTGACAAAACTGACATTTGCATAGTTTCTCCCCATCATGGATTGTCATGTGCATTTTCAGACTACAACTTTGAGTAAATGACTTTTGACAAACCTTACATTTATATGGTTTCTCCCCAGTATGGGTTCTCATGTGTCTTTTCAGACCACCACCGTTAGTAAATGATTTCCCACATAACATACATTTGTGTGGTCTCTCTCCAGTATGGATTCTCATGTGCATTTTCAGCCTACTACCTTTAATAAATGATTTCTCACATAACATACATTTGTGTGGTTTCACTCCAGTATGGGTTGTCATATGCACTTGCAGATCATCACCTCTGGTAAATGATTTCTCACATAACTTACATTTGTATGGTTTATCCCCAGTATGGGTTCTCAAATGTGCTGTTAAGTTACCACCTGTAGCAAATGATTTCTGACAAAACTTACATTTGTGTGGTCTCTCTCCAGTATGGATTCTTATGTGCACTTTAAGAGCACCACCTGTAGCAAATGATTTCTGACAAAACTTACATTTGTGTGGTCTCTCTCCAGTATGGATTCTGATGTGCCTTTTCAGATCACTATCAACAGTAAACGATTTATGACATAATGTGCATTCATATGGTTTCTCCCCATTATGGATTTTCAAATGTCTTCTTAAGTGAGTACCTCTAGTAAATGATTTCTCACAAAACTGGCATTTGTAGAGTTTCTTTCCACTGGTTTTCATGATTGCGTTTTTATGAATATTTGAGTAAACATATCTTTTATATTGCTGGTATGTGCATGGTGTATCTCATGTTCACAGTTCATTTGCAACATCAACCAATGAATTTCGGTTTATGATATTCCATATAAGTGGCATTTGCATTGTTACACTGCGTGTAGTATGTTTCCTCGTAAGATCTGCTGGAATTTCACCTGAGTCCTGAGATATCTGTCCAAATTTATGCTTTATCACCAAAGTTCGTTCTTATGAGCTGTCACAAATCACCAGAGTGTGGACTTTTTCTTCACATAATTTGAATTTCAGGCTTCAGTCTTTTATTCAGCATGGGTTATTTTTGTTAGAACGTGTCACGCATGTGTAGATGCATTCTCTTCTTGCCACATGAACTGAAGAGAAAATTATTTGATGATACGGCAGTTAAAGTTCCTGGTGAATATTATCAAGATGATTGAGAGCTAGGCGTTCTCAATTAACTGTCATAAGTTCCAACATCATGTTGATTTTCATCAGGCACTTGATAAAAAGAACTTCAGGCACCTATAAAAATAAACCAACATCTCAGTAATAGATTATTTCAAAACATAACTTTTAACCATTTAGTTATTCCTCACAACATATTGAAATCAGAATGATCTCTATAATCGTTTCAATTGATGCATTCTATAACTTTCCGCATAGGAATCACCATTTCGCTATCTTTACAAAGACGGTTCCACGACAACTGGTCGTATATACCCGAATCCCAAGCCGTATAGCACTTCAGATATAATTATTTTATGTCTGTAAACTGGAAGTTGGATGAACGATGAAAACATGATATTACTGCTGACGTATTGCAATATCATTAGAAGCTGGATAAGCATATTAATTAACAGAAGTAGAAGTTTTATGAGCGACGAAATCATGGTTTTATGCTAAATTGTAACCGTAAAACTAGAGGCTGGATGAATGATCAAACTATTTTTAGTTGAAGTAGAAGTTGGATGAATAACAGAACTGTGATATAGTAGAATTAGAAGTTGGATGAGCAATGAAAAAATTACTAAAATATGTTTTAAATAATTTTACGTTGCTATACGGCTTGGGATTCGGGTATATGCCAACTGGTCCACCGACAACTCGCCCAACGACAACTGGTCCCTAGAGAACTCGTCCACCGAAATAGAAACCAGATCAATGAGAAAGCGCTTGAGAAATGGCAGGTGGATGAAGGCTCTTCATTTATGAAATAGAAGCTGGATTTATGAAGACTTTCATGGTTTTCTAGCTTAATTGGAAGCTGGATTGAGGATTTTCATTCTTGAACTTCAACATTCATCCAACTTTATTTCAGATCTAAAACACCTTGATCCAGCTTCCATTTCTTAAACGTTTTTTTCATCAATCCAGCTCCTATTTCACCTGTAAAAGAACCTTTCTCCAGCTTCTATTTCCCAAGCGTTCTGTTCTTAAGTCCAGCTCCTATTTCACCTGTAAAAGAACCCTCATCCAGCTTCCATTTCTCAACCGTTTTCTCATCAATGCAGCTTCTATTTCGGCTGCAAAGATCATCGACTAAAACATTTTCAGGGAACATTTTGTCGTTAACCATTTGTCGATGAATCGATATTTCATGGACGAGTTGTCGTTGGACGAGTTGTCAGTGAACGAGTTGTCGTGACACCATAAAGACATACTGTCAAAGTTGTTATTATACGGATGGAAAGGTTTCAAATTACCCCTTCCTAAACATTACCCCCTGCAAACTGTAATTTGCATCAATCATCGCATCTATTTCACACAAAAATTCAGAAAAATCATCCTGCTTCTTGTTTTGGTCTGAAGATTTTCATCCGTCATCCCACTTCGTGGTTGGTTATCAATATTTTCATATGTTACTAAAATACTAAATCGCCGCTGAAGTTACATGGAGGGTAAATGGCTGGTACTTGTGGGTTTGACGACCCCCAAGAAGTAACGTTGCAGCGTTGTTATGTTGAATAAATCCAACTTATAGTTTGCCGAGACTCTTTTTCATTCATCCAGCTTCTGTTTATGCAACAATTTGTTCCATAAATTCCCACTTCTATTTCGTAAGTGAATATTTTTCATCAATCTAACTTCCATTTCATTGATAATTATTGTTTATCATGCCAGCTTCAATTTCAGCATAATGACTGCGCTAACCCTAACACTAACCCTAACCGACCCTCACGGCGCCTAACCTGAGCCCTAACCGACCCTCACGTGAGAAATCCCGCTTCTATTTCGTCGGAAAATATTTTTCATCGAATTTTTAAGTTTTGGGGGTCGTAAAACCCACAAGTACCAAATGGCTTCGAGGCTATTATTTTTTCCGATTAAAATATTAAACGATGGCGCAGAAAAGTCAAATTACTAAATTATGTGTAAGCGTATTAGTGGACCTAAGAATTGAGCTTAAACGAAAAATTGGGTAAACACTCCAAACAATATGGCCGTTAACGAATGCAATAAAATTAGAGCGCGACCTATAGACGACATCGCAACGTGAGGGTCGTTTAGGGCTCAGGTTAGGCGTCGTGAGGGTCGGTTAGGGTTAGTTTTAGGGTTAGTGCAGTCATTCTGCTAAAATTGAAGCTGAATTGATGAACAATGTCGTCGATGGTCGCGCTCTAATTTTATTCCATTCGTTAGCAGCCATATTGTTTGGAGTACGGGCAGCCAGTCTTCGTGTTTACCAAAAATCGGACTTTGCCTTCCATCCTTCCATCCGTACAAAATGGCGAGTGATAATATCAGTGCTCGTTGATAACAAAAAGTGGATACAGAAAGTTCTCTTCTGCCATCTCGCGAATATTTGAGATTATAAATTATACAGGAAAACAATAAATGATTATTGATTTCGACACTCTAGTGTAGGACATTAACCCTCTGAACAACCATCCCGGACGCATATAGGCATTCCGTACCCGATTTCGTAGCATTGTCAGGCTTAAGCGCCTTCTCATTGGCCGATCCCATATTATGAATATTCATAACCAGTGACATCATTAAGCACGTTTTGTTTACAGACTTTGCGGCTTGCGTTGGCAATACCAATAAACTTAGGGTATAATGTTTAATAACTCGCAGCCTTTGCGTCAGTTAAGATTTATGTATTCTGTAATCTGAGTTAATTGTACACTGTAACCGATTGCGGTCTTTCAAGCGGATTGTTGAATAGACGAAAATTATTATTATACTGCCTCACCCAAAATTTTAAACACCCGATTTTAGTTTAATAATTGTATTTAAAATGTAAGCAATTGGCAGGTAGGTCAAGCTGTAAATGTTGGGACTTCGCTATGTCTGAATGGTGACAAGTTGTCATTAGACTATAGGTTGCGGTCTGTCAACCAGATTGTTGAATAAAGAGAATATTATTTATTGATGAGCAATGATAACAGTCTTCTAACAGAGTAACACTGATGTTCTTAGCAAATGCCTTTCTATTTTGTAAAGCCATAAGGCTACTTGCATTCATATTAATGCTTTTATTGGCAGGCCTACTTAGGCTATTCATAATTCAGCAGTAACGTTCACTCTTACAGGACTGTTTTAAGGGAATTTTTATAACTGCATTACGCCACAACCCCTTCTTTCCTTTCCTATCTTCCATGGTAAATCACTTCCAATCGGAGGACAATGACCTTTTTGCTAGTTTTTTTTACTGTACAGAAGTATTTCTACAAATC
This sequence comes from Lumbricus rubellus, assembly GCA_945859605.1. Taxonomy (NCBI): domain Eukaryota; kingdom Metazoa; phylum Annelida; class Clitellata; order Crassiclitellata; family Lumbricidae; genus Lumbricus; species Lumbricus rubellus. The sequence goes on from OX243819.1 coordinate 1,774,717, forward strand.
TATTCCTGTCAGGAAGTCAGATCGTGGAATTAGAAGGTCTGTGAACGTGGATGCAAATGGTTCTGAATCGTGATTCAAAATAATCAAATTTTAATAATTTGAATGAAGATAACCGTCACACATCTTAATAAAACGTATCTAGGCCTATATGCAATTGCGCATGGACTACGCATAGGTTTAAAATTTAGGATGATTTTCACTAGAACTGAGATTGACATGAACTGCTGTAGGCCTACTTATAATAAGCTCGAAATATTACTGGTTGTCGAACAGTAGGCATGGAAAATGAGACAGTTCACGAAAACTGAATAAACCTAGAGCTTTTAAAGTTACAATTGGAAATGTGTGGAACACTAATTTAAGTCTACCTTCACTCTTAGATTAGGCCTACTTCACTATCGAATGGAAACTCCTTATAACTTTATGCGCACCGCAATCGGCCATTTTCCACGTATGCCAACAACAGCAGCAACAACAGCGCACGAGAAGGCACTAAACACGTCATTGGTTATGAATATTCATAATCTGGAACCGGCCAATGAAAAAGCGTTATTGCTTGCAATGCTACGAAATCGGGTACGGAATGCCTATATGCATCCCGGACAACCCCCGAACAAAACCTCTGATAATTTGGGACCGCCGTTCGGAGTTTTGCCGAAAGTTGTTGCCTAAACAGAAGCTGGATTGATGAAAAGATTTTTTCTCCAAATGGAAGCTGGATTGATGAAAAGAATTCATGCCAAAGTAGAAGTTGAATCACTAATATCTTTCGTTAATCTAGCTTACACTGTCGCTAAAACTCATTGATGCGATGACGTGTAATTAAAATCACTTTACGATGGCGCAAAATAGTCAAAACTATTAAATTATGTGTAAGCGTGTTAGTGGAAACAAATAAATTAATTAAGAGTTAACCATTTATCGCTTTAACAAATTTGCTTAGGCTAAGCGCAAAATTGGACTTTGCCTTCCATCCGTACAAAATGGCCAGTGCTCGACTGCTCGTTGATAACTGAAGGTGGATATAGAAAGTTCTCTTCTGCCATCTCGTGAATATTTTAGATTCTAAATAATTGACCTGGATTAGACGAAAACAATAAAATTGTAAAACGGCATTGACCCACGTTGTCCTTCATGCCTCTTTTTCACAATTCTCTTCAATCAGACAAGGTGGTCTAGTTGCTGCAAGATGTTAATGGTATGGAGCAGACCTGCTGACCGGACCGGTAGAAGCTGGGCAACATGGCACGAGACAGATTCAGAACAGAGAGTGGCGTCGGACAATCAGGCGTCAATCCAGCTTCTATTTCTGACATAGAAATACCTTTATCCATCTCTTATTGCTCATGCTTTATTTTTGTCATTCGAGCTTGTATTTAACCTGTAAACAGCCATCCAGATTCCATTTCTCTTGCGTTTTTTTATCAATCCAAACTCCATTTCACCTGTAAAAAACTTTCATTCAGCTTCTAATTCTCAATTTGTCACAATCGGATTTAAGAAAAAAAACGCATGAGAAATGAAAGCTCGATGAAGGCATTTCTAGGTCTGAAACAGAAGCTGGATTGACGAAAATAAAGCATGAGAAATGGAAGCTGGAGGGTATTTTATATCTGAAATAGAAGCTGGATTGGCGAAAATAACGAGCGACAAATAGAAGCTGGATGAAGGTATTTAAAAACTGGATTGATGTAAACGCTTAAGTAATGGAAGCTGGACGGGGGCAGTTTTATATATGAAATAGAAGCTGGATTGGCAAGAATAATGAGCGACAAATAGAAGCTTGATGAACCGAACACCCTCGTACGAAAGACCTCTCAAAGTTGTTTATGAATCGCAATAAGTTTTCGTTCAGATTTTAAAGAGACCGCGTCAAGGTTAAAATAATAATAATAATGACAACAATTTCTATGACGCCATAACGCAGTTATGCTGCTACAAGCGATTGAAAAACTCTATAGTTTCAGCCACATGTGGTGTAAAGAGAACGAGACCTGTCCCACCAGTGCCACCACCCCACAAATATACCCATAAAGCGCGTGCCTCTCCATAGGCAGATCTATATAAAGCGCTAAATTGTCAATTGATTTTTAAGTCAAACATGTAAACAGTAAAAAACAATTCTTCACAAACAGTTCACGAAAAGAGCTGAGTAATGACACTAAGAACACCTTTCTAGATCTCATACAACCTGAGATACAGATGTCCATTTGAAGGAACGAGGTCGAGCAGGTCGGTTCAAATTTCGATGACCCGTATCTCGGAAAGTAGTTGACCCCCGAATTTATTGTCTACAGCTTTCTGCATGCCTCACATAGCCCAACAAGTATGAAAAATTGGTTCCAACGACAACTCGTTCAACGACAACTCGTTCACGGACAACTGGTCCACCGACAATTCGTCCACCGAAATAGAAGCCGGATTAATGAGAAAACGCTTGAGAAATGGAAGCTGGATGAAGGTTTTTACAGGTGAAATAGAAGCCGGATTGATGAAAAACCGCTTAAGAAAAGGAAGATGGATCAAGTTTTTTTCCATCTGAAATAGAAGCTGGATGCATGTTGAGACGCATTCATCTGAAAATCGTCAATTCAGCTTCTATTTAAGCAAGAAAGCCATTAGACTTTTTATCATAAACCCAGCTCCGATAAATTTCGTAAATAAAGAACTTTCATCCAGCTTCCATTTCTCAAGCGCTTCCTCGTTAATCCGGCTTCTATTTCGGTGAACCAGTTGTCGGTGAACCAGATGTCCGTGGACGAATTGTCGTTGGACGAGTTGTCGTTGGACGAGTTGTCGTGACACTGCCAAATCTCGTGTTAATCTGAGTCGGTCATGCCAATCATGCTGGTTGAACTAACAGGAATCACCCATGGATAAGCTGCGTTATACACGGACAGCCCCTAATGGATGAGTGCGCCATGTAGGGACTATATTTCTGCATGAATCTCGTTATTTATTGGCCAACTAATGATTAGGATTTGTCGCACAAAATTCAAACTAAATTGTAAAAATTAATGTGAAATAAAAGCGCACATTTTAGTGATGCAACAACTTTTTGCACAGGCATAAAAGAAGGGGGAATGTAGCCTACGAGTGAAGATTATTTATATTCTCTAGCAAATACATTAAAGTCACAATGCAATAATAAAACAACAAATCATCAGAAATAATCGTAGTGCACACTTATAAGAACAATGCTCACTTTTCATTATTTTCACTATAATGTAAATTATCTAGTCCTAATAATAATATTAATAATAATATTAATAATAATGACAATTTCTATAGGTGGACATCTGTAATGTTTGTATTTGCACTCAATCTCATCTAATCACAGGTGCTCCCGAATGCACAGCGGACACTGCATCGCAGTTTTACGCTGAAGCGCTGAGCAATTGTGAGTGAAGGACTTTACCCAAGGTCCTTACGCGGCGAGGTGGATTCTAAACTCGAACTCTGCAAATGCCTGATGCAAAATCATTTGGAATTAAAATGTTACTCAGCAAACATATTATGTCAGTATATATGTTAGTTCCACACAACAAAATGTATTATTTTCATAAACGATTGTTGTCAATCCTTAACTTCCAACCGCACGTGCTGAGAACCACAAATCAGCACAGGTCAAGACATAAGTCGTCAGGTGGGGAAAAACGATGGCTAGAACAATGCTCAAGAAACTCCTTCTCAATTCCAAGCATTTCACCGCATATACCACATCCAAAAGATCTTTCCAAGTACGGTTTTGAATCCTCAGGTGATTTGATGCCGTTACTTTCTTGAAGGAGACTTGTTGCTCCAATGGAATCCGAATGCATGTTCAATGATTTCAGACATATCATGTGTATTTTATCACCTGTATGGACCATCTTGTGCGTTTTAGGATTACTACTTTGAGTAAATGATGTCTGACAAAACTGACATTTGAATAGATGCTCCCCAATATGGATTGTCATGTGCATTTTCAGATTATAACTTTCAGTAAATGATTTTTGACATAACTTGCATTTATATGGTCTCTCTCCAGTATGAATTCTCATATGCTTTTTCAGACCACCACCATTAGTAAATGATTTCCCACATAACATACATTTGTGTGGTTTCTCTCCAGTATGGATTCTCATGTGCATTTGCAGATGACTACCTGTAGTAAATGATTTCTCACATAACATACATTTGTGTGGTTTCACTCCAGTATGGGTTGTCATGTGCATTTTCAGATTACCATCTGTAGCAAATGATTTCTGACATAACTCACATTTGTGTGGTTTCTCTCCAGTATGGATTTTCATGTGCACTTTCAGAGAACCACCGTGAATAAATGATTTCTGACATAACTGACATTTGTATGGCTTCTCCCCATTATGGATTCTCATGTGCATTTTCAGATTACTACCTGTAGTAAATGATTTCTGACATAACTGACATTCATATGGTTTCTCCCCATTATGGACTCTCCAATGTGTTCTTAAGTGACCACCTCTAGTAAATGATTTCTCACATAACTGGCATTTGTAGAGTTTCATCCCAGCATTGGTTCTCATGCTTGCGTTTTTATGAATATTTTGAGTAAACATATCTTTTATATTGCTGGTATGTGCATGGTGTTTCTCATGTACACAGTTCATTTGCAACATCAACCAATGAATTTCGGTTTATGATATTCCACATAACTGGGTGTAATATGTTTCCTTGGAAGAATTGCTGGAATTTCACCTGGGTCCTGAGATTTCTGTCAAAATTTATGCTTTCTCACCAAAGTTGGTTCTTATGAGCTGTCACAAATCACCACAGTGCGCACTTTTTCTTCGCATAATTTGAAAATTTGCATGCTTCAGTCTTTTATTCAGCATGGGTTATTTTTGTTTGAAAGTTTGAAAGCATCACGCATGTGTAGAAGCATTCTCTTAGGCCGGTTAATGCATGTGAAACTTTTCGCATCTTTCAAGCGTCAATAATAATTCTTTGCGGAATTTCGTCAGAAATTAGTCACACAGAAAACTTTTTCTTTTGTGATGAAATATGCAATACATAGATCCAACTTTTGCAGAATAGGACTCCCTTGCCTTGTTATTCAGGAGCCACATGAACTGAAGAGGAAATTATTTGATGATACGGCAGTTAAAGTTCCTGGTGACTATTACGACTTGATGAAGTTCATTGAGAGCTATGCATTCTCAATTAACTCTCATAAGTTCCAACACAATGTTGATTTTCATCAGGCACTTGATAAAAAGAACTTCAGGTTCCTATTAAAATAAACCAACATTTCAGTAACAGATTATTTCAAAACATAAAAACCATTTAGTTATTCCTCACAACATAATAAAGTCAGAATGATGTCTATTGCCGGTTCAATTGATGCATTCTATAACTTTCTGCATAGGGCTCACCATTTCGCCATTCCTATAAAGACGGTTCCACGACAACTGGTCCACCGACAACTCGTCCAACGACAACTCGTCCACCAAAAAAACCCGAATTAATGAGAAAGTGCTTGAGAAATGGTAGGTAGATTAAGGCTCTTCATTTGGATTCATGTATCCAAGACTTTTCTAATGTCATAATTATCTTCTACATCTCCAATTACAATAATTCGTTTCAACGTTGAGTGTGTGCAATACCAAGTGGGCAGAAGTCAGCATGCAGCAAAGTCAACAGGTGGAGAAAATCGATGGCTAAAACAATGCTTTAGAAAATCCTTCTCTTTTTCAAGCAATTCACCACATATACCGCAACCAAAAGATTTTGACAAAAACGTTTCTACATCCACTTTGCTAGTAGACAGACTTTCACCAACGTCAATTTTCGGCAAAAGACGAGCAAGTCCAACAGGATACGGATATACGTTCATTGACAAATTTTCATTTGGATTATCAGTTACACCTGCAGAACTAAATGACAGCAAACGACCAGACAAATTGAAATCAACTTCACTTCCAATTCTAAGATCCTGTGGCTGAGTTCTTGTACGAAGATTAAACTCCTTTGGTGAAAAACTGTTCTTGGAAAAATTCAAATTGCATTTGTTTTGCCTCTCTGCTTCATGAGATATTCTGTGTTTCTTTAGTTGTCCATATCGTGTGAAACCTGCATTGCAAACCTCACATATGAATGGTTTTTCATCACTATGAGTTGCCATGAGCTCTTTCAGATCCCTGTTTTTGTCAAATGATTTCTGACACAAGTCAGGCTCCTCACCAGAATGGATTCTCATGTGCTTTTTCAAATTAGAACCTGCACTAAACGACTTTTGACATAGTTGGCATCTGAATGGTTTTTCTCCAGTATGAATTTGCATGTGCATTTTCAAATGACTACCTTGACTAAACGACTTTTGACATAGATGGCAATTGAATGGTTTTTCTCCAGTATGGATTCGCATGTGAATTTTCAAATTACCACCATCACGAAATGACTTTTGACAAAGTTGACAACTGAATGGTTTTTCTCCAGTATGGATTCGCATGTGATTTTTCAAAGTACCACCTTGACTAAATGACTTTTGACAAAGTTGACAACTGAATGGTTTTTCTCCAGTATGAATTCGCATGTGCGTTTTCACATGACTACCTTCACTAAATGACTTTTGACATAGTTGACAACTGAATGGTTTTTCTCCGGTATGGATTCGCATGTGATTTTTCAAATGACCACCATCACGAAATGACTTTTGACAAAGTTGACAACTGAATGGTTTTTCTCCAGTATGAATTCGCATGTGCTTTTTCAAATGACTACCTTGACTAAATGACTTTTGACAAAGTTGACAACTGAATGGTTTTTCTCCAGTATGAATTCGCATGTGCGCATTCAAATGACCACCATCACGAAATGACTTTTGACATATTTGACAACTGAATGGTTTTTCTCCAGTATGAATTCGCATGTGATTTTTCAAAATACCACCATCACGAAATGATTTCTGACAAAGTTGGCAAATAAATGGTTTTTCTCCAGTATGGATTCGCATGTGATTTTTCAAAATACCACCATCACGAAATGACTTTTGACATAGTTGACAACTGAATGGTTTTTCTCCAGTATGGATTCGCATGTGCGCATTCAAATGACCACCTACACTAAAGGATTTTTGACATAGATGGCAATTGAATGGTTTTTTTCCAGTATGGATTCGCATGTGCGTTTTCAAACTACCACCATCACGAAATGACTTTTGACATAGTTGACAACTGAATGGTTTTTCTCCAGTATGAATTCGCATGTGCGCATTCAAATGACCACCATCACGAAATGACTTTTGACATAGTTGACAACTGAATGGTTTTTCTCCAGTATGAATTCGCATGTGATTTTTTAAAATACCACCATCACGAAATGATTTCTGACAAAGTTGGCAAATGAATGGTTTTTCTCCAGTATGGATTCGCATGTGATTTTTGAAAATACCACCATCACGAAATGACTTTTGACAAAGTTGACAACTGAATGGTTTTTCTCCAGTATGAATTCGCATGTGCGCATTCAAATGACCACCATCACGAAATGACTTTTGACATAGTTGACAACTGAATGGTTTTTCTCCAGTATGAATTCGCATGTGATTTTTCAAAATACCACCATCACGAAATGATTTCTGACAAAGTTGGCAAATAAATGGTTTTTCTCCAGTATGGATTCGCATGTGATTTTTCAAAATACCACCATCACGAAATGACTTTTGACATAGTTGACAACTGAATGGTTTTTCTCCAGTATGGATTCGCATGTGCGCATTCAAATGACCACCTACACTAAAGGATTTTTGACATAGATGGCAATTGAATGGTTTTTTTCCAGTATGGATTCGCATGTGCGTTTTCAAACTACCACCATCACGAAATGACTTTTGACATAGTTGACAACTGAATGGTTTTTCTCCAGTATGGATTCGCATGTGATTTTTCAAAGTACCACCTTGACTAAATGACTTTTGACAAAGTTGACAACTGAATGGTTTTTCTCCAGTATGAATTCGCATGTGATTTTTCAAATGACTACCTTGACTAAATGACTTTTGACATAGATGGCAATTGAATGGTTTTTCTCCAGTATGGGTTCGCATGTGCGCATTCAAATGACCACCTACACCAAAGGACTTTTGACATAGTTGACAACTGAATGGTTTTTCTCCAGTATGAATTCGCATGTGCTTTTTCAAAATACCACCATCACGAAATGACTTTTTACATAGATGGCAATTGAATGGTTTTTCTCCAGTATGGATTCGCATGTGCGTTTTCAAAGTACCACCATCACGAAATGACTTTTGACATAGTTGACAACTGAATGGTTTTTCTCCAGTATGGATTCGCATGTGATTTTTCAAAGTACCTTCTTGACTAAATGACTTTTGACATAGTTGACAACTGAATGGTTTTTCTCCAGTATGGATTCGCATGTGCACATTCAAATGACCACCATCACGAAATGACTTTTGACATAGTTGACAACTGAATGGTTTTTCTCCAGTATGAATTCGCATGTGCTTTTTCAAATGACTACCTTGACTAAATGACTTTTGACAAAGTTGACAACTGAATGGTTTTTCTCCAGTATGAATTCGCATGTGATTTTTCAAAGGACCACCATCACGAAATGATTTCTGACGAAGTTGGCAAATGAATGGTTTTTCTCCAGTATGAATTCGCATGTGATTTTTCAAATGACTACCTTGACTAAATGACTTTTGACATAGATGACAACTGAATGGTTTTTCTCCAGTATGAATTCGCATGTTATTTTTCAAATGACCACCTTCACTAAATGACTTTTGACATAGATGACAACTGAATGGTTTTTCTCCAGTATGAATTCGCATGTGCATTTTCAAATGACCAGCTACACCAAAGGACTTTTGACATAGTTGGCAACTGAAAGGTTTTTCAAAAGTATGGACTCTCGTTTGCCTTTTCATTTTAAAATCTGTTTAAATGATTTTCGACATATCTGGCATTTGTATTGAATTTCTTCCAAATCAATTCCAGCATTTTATACGAGAATACTCACAAATGGACTATTTCACAATAATTTTGTCCAGTAATATTTCTTTTAAAACTCTCAGATGATCACCATCAGTATATAGTTTCTGAAATAACCCAGAACTGCATAGGTTTAATTGGTTTGCATGTGCTTCAGCAATTGCGTGATAATAGACAAAGCTAAATGACTATTGTGGAAGCTGAGTTCTGTTGTTTACTTCAAAGTAATTGCCTGTATAAAAGTCTTTTCAATTGATCTTCCAACACCATCAATGTCCAGTATCAGAATAATGACGACTAATTTTCTGCTTGCCGTGCTTCATCTGTCATTAGAAGTCATATTTCGAGTAAAGTAAGGGATTAGTGATACAGAAAGACACCGGTAAAAGAGGAGATATTCAACCTTCGTGTAACAGCACACCTGTATGCCGATGCACAATATGATTGTAACCAAAGACCAAAATAGTTGACATTCATGAATGTTGTAGACAGAAACATCCAGTGCAATGTTCTTGATGAAGATCATTGAAGCAATGTGAATGTTGTGAAACTAATTTCTGGTGTCCACTGTAGAGTAATTGCCTGTGTAAAACCTTTTGCAATTGTTCTTCCAACACAAGCAATGCCCAGCATCAAAATAATGATGATTTCATTTATGAGCGCATTTCAGATGCTTACAAGAATGATCCGTGCTTTATCTTTAATGGGAAGTCATCTATCGATTATAGCAGTATGATTTCAACTGAAGATAGATTAGTTGATATGAATTCATAAAAGTTGTCTACAGGCAGAAACATCAGGTATAATGCTCTTGATAAAGGTTAATGGAGCAGTCGAAAGTCAAAGCTTTAACAAAACGTGGCTCGTCTTGCAGAAGTAGTTGCTGAAAAGAAAAGTGAACTCTCAATTCAAAAATTCATATAGAACTTTATTATTGGCAATTACAGCATGACTCCTTTCATTGTGTATATTATGAGTGACTATTTAGTAATAATGAAAAATCACAGTTCCAGCTCCTTACCATACTAAAATACACGTTTACCAAACGTATTTGTCCACAGAATTATATGTAAAGAATGGTAAAGAATAACAGAATCTAACCAAGTGTGAAATTAAGGAAAAAATTTGCAAAAATCTGGTGTAAAAAGAAACTGTCATTCGAACAAAATGGCGATTGATTAAAGTTTTTCACGTCAATGTGAGTGACATATTAAGTTTACGAAAGTACATCCTGCCATCTAGCGAATACAATTTAATTTAACGATAATTCGACCATCAAAATTGCGGTGTAAAACATTAACCCCCACAGGACAACCCACACCCGGATGCATATACCCGAATCCCAAGCCGCATAGCACTTCAGAGATATTTTATTTCCGTAAACTGGAAGTTGGATGAACGATGAAAAGATTATATTACTGCTGACGTATTGAAGTATCATTAGAAGCAGGATGAGCATATTAATTAACAGAAGTATAATCGGATGAGCGATGAAATCATGGTTTTATGCTAAATAATATTGTAACCGTAAAACTAGAGGCTGGATGAACGATCAAAATATTTTTAGTTGAAGTAGAAGTTGAATGAATAACGGAACTTTGATATAGTAGAATTAGAAGTTGGATGAGCGATGAAAAAATGACTAAAACATGTTTAAAATAATTTTACTATGCTATACGGTTTGGGATTTGGGTATATGCCACCCGGATAAAACACAAATTCCGAATAAATATCATTTATTTCAAACGCAGTTCTAAGTTCACAATGCAAATGCTGGTCTCGAACAAGTTTGAGATGCAAAGAGACTGGAAGAAACAGCCCGAGAGTTGAATGAAGAGAGCAAGAGATGTGGCCTCAATATGAACTTCGAAAAAACGAAAACGCTAGCATTTGGTGTAAAAAATTCCACCGAGACACTAGTCATAGACGGAAACTCGCTGGAGAACGTTGAACATTTCACATACCTCGGGAGCAACACGACACATGACCTGGACGCCAGGTGGGAGGTGCAAACTAGGTTAGCGAAGGCAGCAACAGCACTGAAGGCAATGGAGAAGGTGTGGAGAAGCAAAGCCATATAGGGATAGCAACGAAAAAGAAGGTGCTACAGACATGCATTTTCAGTACTCTGCTATATGAGTGCGAGGCCTGGGTGATAACGAAATACATCGAACAAAGACTCATGGCCTTCGAAAGAAAGTGCTACAGGAAAATACTAAGAATAGGGTGGATGCAGAAGGTAAACAACACAGAACTATACAAGCGAGTGCAGCTGAAGGAAAATATCATGCAGAAGCTGAACAGCAGGAACTAGGATTGTTCGGGCACATCTGCACATTCTGCAGAATGGACAACAGCAGAATAATCAAAGCACTGATGTTCATTCATCCATTCATTCATTCAGAGCATTTATATAGCGCCCCTTCAAGGAACTACTCAGAGGCGCTCCCAGCCCAACCACGACCAAAGAAAAAAGACTTGAGAGACTTGTAGAACGCAGTCGGATGGACCACAAGTAGAGAGCGAAGAGTAACCGGGAGGTCGTTCCAGACAGTGGGTCCCACGACCGAGAAAGCACGGCGCTGCTTAATAGCCAAGCGAGCCCGCGGGACAAGAAGCTCTCCCCTAGTCGAAGAGCGAAGCACACGACGCGCTGTGACGTCTGAGACTGGACAGCACAGATCACGCAAGTATGACGGAGCACAGCCAAGGACACAGCGAGAGACCACAGCAGCAATGCGGTATGATACTCGCTGCAGGCCACAGGCAGCCAGTGCAGCACATCGCGCATATAATTAGAGACAGGAGCATATTTCGGAAGCCGCCCAACAAGGCGAGCAGCCGAGCGTAGGACACGATCAAGTCGCCCCAGAACCCCAAGGGGAAGACCAGCAAGTAGGGAGCAACAGTTGTCAATTCGACTTGTAACAAACGCGTGGACAAGGACGACCACCGCGTCATGAGAGAGAGAGCGAGAAACCACACGGAGCTGACGAAGCTGATAATAGGCACTCCTCGCAACCAAGTTCACATGCTGGGACAGTGTGAGTTCAGAATCAAGAGTGAGCCCCAGATCACGAACTGTGAGGGAAAAGGAGATACGAGGAAACAGCAGGGCAAGTTGTGCAAGGTCAATACCCTGGAGTTGCCTACGACCACCCAGCCAAATAAACTCCGTTTTGGAGGGGTTTAAAAGTAGCCGATTGGAGGCCATCCAAAGAGAGAGGACATCCATTACCCTGCACATCTGGCTGACAGCAGCCACCGCATCAGCCGAATAGGTATGGATGTAGGCTTGCACATCATCTGTTCGGACGTATGGACGGGACAAATAAGAGAGGAAGGCCGCACAGGGAATGGCTCGACGACATCTCCGATTGGGGAAGAGCCTCGCTTCAGGAGCTGAGCAGAGCGGCGCTGATTAGAAGAAAATGGAAGGACCTGGTGAAGAAGGCATCGGACACCTACGGGCGCTGAGCCCACGGTTGCTGCTGATGATGATGATATTTCAACTATTTAATCATGAAAATAAGCATACCAGTAGCTAAATAAATCAAGCTGCAAAAAATTGCCATTTTGCCTAAGTCGTCGGGACATCGGGACACACCACAAAAAACGAGACATGTCCCGGAAAACCGGTGTAAAGGTTTCAAATTACCCCCTCCTAAACATTACCCCCCTGCAAACTGGCATTGATCAACTGTGAAGGTTTCATATATAGGCTAATTATATTTCAACTATTTAATCATGAAAATAAGCATACCAGTAGCTAAATAAATCAAGCTGCAAAAAAATTTACATTTTGCCTAAGTCGTCGGGACATCGGGACACATCACAAAAAAACGAGACATGTCCCGGAAAACCGGTGTAAAGGTTTCAAAATACCCCCTCCCAAACATTACCCCCCTGCAAACTGTAATTTGCATCAATCATCGCATTTATTGCACTAAAATAATCGGAAAAATCATCCGGCTTCTTGTTTTGGACCATACGTCCCGGTGTAAAGGTTTCAAATTACCCCCTCCTAAACATTACCCCCCTGCAAACTGTAATTTGCATCAATCATCGCATTTATTGCACTAAAAATATCAGAAAAATCATCCAGCTTCTTGTTTTGGTCTGAAGATTTTCATCCGTCATCCCACTTCGTGGTTTGTTATCAATATTTTCATCTCTAACTAAAATACTAAATCGCCGCTGAAATTACATGGAGAAATGGCTTCGAGGCTATTATTTTTTCCGGATTAAAATATTGATAACAAACCGCGAAGTGGGATGACGGATGAAAATCTTCAGACCCAAACAAGAAGTGGGATACTTTTTCTGATATTTTTAGTGCAATAAATGCGATGATTGATGCAAATCTAGTTTCCGGGGTTAATCTGAAACCGGTTTCAAGTTACCTGGGGTAATGTTTAGGAGGGGGGTAATTTGAAACCTTTACACCGGGACGTATGGTCACCCTAGGTTAATCTGAAAACCCTACACCGTCGCTTCCATGACAAGCCTATTTTGATGCACCCAAAAGGCAGAAATGGTCACTCCGTTACCAAACCTGCTGCTCCATAAAATTATTTAAAAACTCAGAGTGAGAATTGCCGGAGGGGGTTGGGGGGGTTGGGGGGTTCAACCCCCCCAGTCATTTTTAGAGCCCCATGTTAAAGTGTGTTTTTTACACCCAAATTCCAAGTGCATAATGGTCCAACCCCCCCAGTTATTTTTGCACAATTCTTACACTGTAAAAACTACGTACGGCAACGTAAAGTTACTGAAAGTTATTCTGAACTTCACTGTATCACTTACTCACCTAGCTAAATACAATTTAAGTAAAATTTTATTATCTACACTGAACACGTACTCAGAACATTCTCTTACGCTATGCCAAAGAATTGTCCACTTCACTACTGCCAATTTTAACCAACACAAATATTAAAAATCTAAGTTCACAAACTTAGTTGTCACATTCCACATATATGTATAGTTTTGTCCGAGGGGTTTGTCCACTCCGGCCGTTGCCGTTTCCAAACTTAAAGAATGCATTAAATGTAACGGAGTGAGCGTGTGACGGTCTGACGAAGTGGACAATTTCAAAATACGACGACACACAATTTTTCGATTGTAGGACATTATCCCCCCCGGACATTATCCCCCCGGACAAAAGCCCCCCCGGACATTATCCCCCCCTCATTTTGACTAGGACATTATCCCCCCCGGACATGATCCCCCCTCTGTGCAATTAGTCTGTTTCTTGATTTAATTGATAAAGATTAACCGTTCTGGTTTGGTTTGCTGTGTAAACTTGTTAATGCCGTCACTGATACATACATACATACATACATACATACATACATACATACATAGTATGACATACATACATGCATACATACATACATACATAGTGTGACATACATACATGCATACATACATACACATTCATCTGTGGGCCTAATGTCTAATGTATGTATGCTCACCTTAACATAGGCCTATTCTTTTATTTTTTGCATCATTTTTAGGTAATGTTATCATAGACCGGGGGGATAATGTCCTACCCCCGGGGGGATAATGTCCGGGGGGGCTTTTGTCCGGGGGGATAATGTCCGGGGGGGATAATGTCCGGGGGGGGATAATGTCCGTTTCCCCAATTTTTCCAACGTTTAGGACCACGCGCTTTACAAATCAGTTTTGTTCATTTAAGATGTGAAACCTGAAAATCTTGGATCAATTATCGGTAACGTTCTAGCTAGACTCCTTTTAAGCCAGTGGTTCTTAACCTTTTCCAGGGAGCGGAACCCCAAGAGAAATCCATGACCACTCTCCGAACCCCTCAAGTTTGAACAATAATTTTTTTAACGAATGGGAACAAAAGGAAAAAAATTGTACCAAAATGTGACACGAGGGTTCATTTGCCGTCACATGACGATTTTAACTTTTTATTTATTCATATTCTACAGATATTTTTCTTCAAAATACTTTTTACAGAATGAAAATATCTTATTTCTAACTGAAGTTATATTCATTTGAATCTGCAATTTGCTAAATCATGACAATTGAGAAAATCGAGCTTAAAGTTTAGGAACACTTGTGTCGGGTAAGTCCTTGGTAACCATTAATTTATTCTCCTGGAAATTTGCTGGTCGATTCATGGCTATATCCTGTATCGAATACATCAAACGGCATGAAAATCGAACTACTACTTTCAAAACTGTGATAGAAATAGGCCTATATACAGTCAAACGCTGATTTGAATTTATGAAACAAACGCATCCAACGCGCAGGCGGCCATGCAGGTCGACGTTTCATATTACCGACCCGACGATGTATGAGTCCTAAATAGCTTAACACAAACAAATAATTAACAAGGTCCTTCAAGATAAACTCGAATATGGTACTATATACCCCATTCCTGATTTGATTAAATCTATGCAAACATTGTGACTGATGATATAATTGTTCGCGGTTTGTTGACTCGGCTATAGCAGGCTTATTAAGCTATTGAGCCGCTAGTCAAAGAAATAATGCTTTGCAATCGAAGCATGAATGGACCTACGATATAATTGTTCGCTATTTGTTGACTCGACTGGCAGGCATGAATAGACATACGAATACGTTGGGTCCGATAAACAGAACTGACTTATACGAGACTCTTCAATTCTTATAAAAAAATTTAATTATGTAGGCCTACCCACTTAGACAATTATAGACCGCATGCTTCCTATCGTCGGCGGAATCTTTATCGCATTCGCTGAATAAGACCCGTGTTCATCTGACAGTCTTATCAATTCATTTTCTATGGTAACTCGACCCGGACCACCTTTGGACTACTCTTACGGACAACCCTTTTGACTTCACGCAGCGCTCGTGAATAAGCAGGTGCTCCGCATTTGGCTTTCGAATAGCACTTTATAAGCTTGGAGATTAGGCTACGATTACGATTAGGGCCTGCCTAGGCTATCACTATTTGAACAGTTTAACAGCTTCAGAATTTCATTTTCTATAAGGCTATTATAAAGTAAGCTTAGTGTGAATAATGTTCATACGAATTCTTTCCGAAACAAACGCAAAAATAACGTTTTTCTCCGAAAGTAAGTAAAGAAAATGAGCAACATCAACAAGTTGAGAGACCAAGAAGTTGCTAGATCGCATGCGCACGATCGAAGGTCAGAGTCGCGATATGTCTTGTAAGCCAATTAGACTCTAAGAAAACTGGGTCGGAGGCGTGGCTTGAATAATAATCATCATCGTTGTCAAGCAAGCAATAATGAATGCTTAAAACTTTGACCAAAACCTGCTTATTTAAACGGGTGAAACAGCTTTTATGGACCATTCAGTACCATATTGTAGGTAAAATTTATTATGTGGTAGACACGACTACAAGAAATAGTCCATTTGGCGTATGATAGCTCTGTCGTTCATGGCGAATTTTAACTTTGAAGATAGCTCATTGAGCGATTGATTCAAAGCAAATCTTGACACCACATGCGGTAAAAGTCATTTTTCCACCACTAACCATTTGAATTCAAACTTTTTCATTGCAGATATTGAAAGTAGACATATTTTAAAATAATAATACACCATAAAACCATTTTTCGTATTTTTTACCCCTCTCGCGTGTTTTGCCTTTTATCTCTGTATCTGTGTAGCGACATCCGACGGGAAATGATACCGCTCGTCACAAATGTGTTACAACAGTAGGCCTAATACAGTCAATACATGAACG
This sequence comes from Lumbricus rubellus, assembly GCA_945859605.1. Lineage (NCBI taxonomy): Eukaryota > Metazoa > Annelida > Clitellata > Crassiclitellata > Lumbricidae > Lumbricus > Lumbricus rubellus. The sequence goes on from OX243819.1 coordinate 1,791,418, forward strand.
TACTAACAATAATAATAATAATAATACTAACAGTTAAATAACCGTAACAACACTACCAATTGCATCTTAATGTGTCCTTTGTTGTTGTCGTCGTTTGGAAACAATGAAAACACTCACACACACACTGACCCTGAATATGTATATATTTCAGAGGACCTCTGCCGAACCCATGGCGCTGGCTCATCGAACCCCAAAGGTTCGGTCGAACACTGGTTAAGAAACACTGTTTTAAACGCATCATCCGATCGCAGTTAACACAGTTTAAAAAATTACTCTGCTTAAAATATATGAATATCCATCATGCAAGAGACTAGCAAGCATATGGAAAAACAAAGAAGAGATTAAATGGCTTAACCGATTTTCAACGGTTCCACGACAACTGGTTCACAGACAACTGGTTCAACGACAACTGGTTCACGGACAACTGGTTCACGACAACTGGTTCACGACAACTGGTTCACCGACAACTGGTACACCGACAACTGGTTCACGACCAAATGAGGTGGAGCTGGAGGGATGAAAATGTTCTTGCTTAACATGAAGCTGGATTGATAAAAATCTTGTTAAAATTGTAGCTGGATCGCTGTAAATAACGTTTGAGTAACGGAAGCCGGAATAAGTATTTTTATACCTGAAATAGAAGCTGGATGAATGATGAAACGCTTAAGAAACGGAAGGTGGATTACAGTTTTATCGATCTGAAATAGAAGCGAGATGAACTTAATTCATATGTTTGAAGTAGAAGCTAGAAGAATTATAAAACGCTTAAGAAATTGAAGCTGGATCAGGTTTTTATCGATATGAAATAAATCCAGCTTCAAGTTGATCATAAACATTTTCATCTATCAGCTCCAACTTAATTAAGAAGATTTTAGTCATCCAGCTCCAAATTAATTAAGAAGATTTTCATCATCCAGCTCCAATTTAATTAAGAAGATTTTCATCAATCCAGCTTCAGTTTAGGCAAAAACCTTTTCATCAATCCAGCTCCAGTTTAAGCAAGAACATTTTCATCAATCCAGCTCCAACTTTTTTAGGAAGAATTTCATCATCCAGCCCCAATTTCATTAAGATTTCACCATCCAGCTCCAATTTTATTAAGAACATTTTCATCAATCCAGCTTCAAGTTATTCATGAACATTTTCATCCATCCAGCTCCACTTACGTTTCAAGTGAATCAAGTGATATTGTTCTGATGAAAACAGCTTCAATTTTAGATGGCGTAGTTTTCAAATCCGATTTCTATCTAAAATAGAAGTATTTTCATCTATCCAACTTCTATTTAGCAACGCGATTGTTTAGTGTATCCAGCTTCAATTTTTACCAGCATTATTTTCACCAATGCGACTTCATTCAGGAAACGTTCTCTTCCACGGTCTCTTTTTCAATCTGTTTTCTATTTGTCATGAGTTATTTTCATCAATCCAACTTCTCTATTAGGGGCTGTAACCAGGGACAAAAAAATGGCCGTGAACATTTTGGTTGTGAACCAGTTGTCGGTGAACGAATTGTCGGTGAACAAGTTGTCGTGAACCAGTTGTCGTGAACCAGTTGTCGTGAACCAGTTGTCCGTGAACCAGTTGTCGTTGAACCAGTTGTCTGTGAACCAGTTGTCGTGACACCATTTTCAACGTGCCTGGTTATTGACTACTATGATTTATGTGTCGGTAAAGGATGGACAATACCTCAGGTGTTATCAATAAAGTGTATTTAGTTATAATATGTCATATTTAGTTCAATTGCAAATTTAATAAAGGAAAGGCCTCTCCATGTTGTTTATGAATCGCAAGAAGTTTTCTAAAACTATCGTTTGTTATCGAAATTCCATTGTGATCCTGCGGCAATGTGAAAAAATAACGGTAACGGAGTGGACACTTTCAAACTCAAACACAACTGATAAAATAAGCATTAAACCATTATGTCAAAAATAACCTTAAAATGGATTTTCTTTTCAATATTAAATTCACAGAGACAGCTGCTTTAAAGAGAAATTACGGTGCAGTTGATTTAAACAATCGTCATGACAACATAAAGGTCAAATTAATCTGAAAATGACTCAATAAGCCATTTGTGGCATTTGAATATTTGTACTACATGCACTGAGAACTACAAATCAGCAAAGTCAAGAAATAAAGATTTCATCAGGTGGGGAAAATCGATGGGAAGAACAATGCTCCAGAAATTCCATTTCGATTTCAAGCATTTCACTGCATATACCACATCCGAAAGGTTTTTCCACGTACGGTTTTTCATCCTCACGTGATTTTATATGGTTGCTTTTAATAAGGGGACTTGTTGCTTCATTGAATTCCGAATGCATGTTCCAGGAGGACGAGTCATATGATTTATCAATAACGTCCAATGATACGAATTGAACAGATAAGTCACCAATGGATTCACTTCGCATTATTTCGACACCCTGTTGATGTAATCCTGGCTGCTTAGTTGAAGAACGGATTTCACGATGAGGCTTATCGCATGTGTGTTGCGTCTCATTCGAATGAGATCTTCTGTGTCTCTTTAGATTGTCAAATCGGGTGAATCCTTTATTACAGATCTCACAAATGAACAGATTTTCGTTCGCATGAATTCTCCTGTGCGTTTTCAGAACACCAGCTTCAGTAGGCGTAAATGATTTCTGACATAGATGATATTTGTATGGTTTCTCCCCAGTATGGGTTTTCATGTGCACTTTCAGATTACTACCTTTAGAAAATGATTTCTGGCATAACTGACATCTGTGTGGTTTCTCCCCAGTATGGATTCTCATGTGCTTTTTCAAATCACCACCTTGAGTAAATGATTTGTGACATAACTCACATTTGTATGGTTTCTCCCCAGTATGGATTCTCATGTGCACTTTCAGATAACCACCTGTAGTAAATGATTTCTGACATAACTTACATTGGTATGGTTTCTCCCCAGTATGGATTCTCATGTGCATTTTCAGATTACCACCTTCAGAAAATGATTTCTGACATAAGTTACATTTGTATGGTTTCTCCCCAGTATGGATTCTCATATGTGTTTTCAGATCACCACCTTTAGAAAATGATTTCTGGCATAACTGACATTTGTATGGTTTCTCCCCAGTATGGATTCTCATGTGAAGTTTCAGATAACCACCTGTAGTATATGATTTCTGACATAACTGACATTTGTATGGTTTCTCCCCAGTATGGATTCTCATGTGCACTTTCAGTTTACCACCTTGAGTAAATGATTTCTGACATAACTGACATATGTGTGGTTTCTCCCCAGTATGGATTCTCATGTGCACTTTCAGTTCACCGCCTTGAGTAAATGATTTCTGACATAACTTACATTTGTGTGGTTTCTCCCCAGTATGGATTCTCATGTGCATTTTCAGTTCACCGCCTTGAGTAAATGATTTCTGACATAACTTACATTTGTGTGGTTTCTCCCCAGTATGGATTCTCATGTGCATTTTTAGATTACCACCTTTAGAAAATGATTTCTGACATAAGTCACATTTGTATGGTTTCTCCCCAGTATGGATTCTCATGTGCACTTTCAGTTCACCACTTTGAGTAAATGACTTCTGACATAAGTTACATTTGTGTGGTTTCTCCCCAGTATGGATTCTCATGTGCACTTTCAGTTCACCACTTTGAGTAAATGATTTCTGACATAACTTACATTTGTGTGGTTTCTCCCCAGTATGGCTTCTTGTGTGCTTTTTCAAATCACCACCTGTAGAAAATGATTTCTGGCATAGCACACATATGTATGGTTTCTCCCCAGTATGGATTTTCATGTGCCTTTTCAGACCACCAACTTCAGTAAATGATTTCTGACATAACTTACATTTGCGTGGTTTCTCCCCAGTATGAATTCTCATGTGCATTTTCAGACGCCCACCTTCAGTAAATGATTTCTGACATAACTTACATTTGCGTGGTTTCTCCCCGGTATGAATTCTCATGTGCATTTTCAGACTACCACCTTGAGTAAATGAATTCTGACAAAACTGGCACTTGTATGTTTTTTTCCCAGTATGGGTTGTCATGCTTGTTTTTTCATGAATATCTAGAGCCCATGATCCTTGACGATGCTGCTTGCATGGTGTGTCTTCAGTATATATGTAGGTGTCCATATGCACTGTCAACCTATGAATTTGCTAATTGGTTTCCCAAAGAACTGGAAGTTGCATGGGTACACTGCAACATGTTTCCACATAGGAGTTGCTGGAAGATCACGTGGGTCCTTAGGTTTTTAAATTGATGCTTTTTCTACTAAATTGTCACTTATGAGCTGTCGTCGTGAATTACTTGAGTACACTTTGTACGTCACATAATTTCATTAGCAGAATTAAGACTTTTCTTTAGCACAGATGATTTCCATTTAAAAGCATCACACATGTGTAGAAATGTTCTCTTTGGCCGATCATTGCATGTGAAAGTTTTCACATATTTCAAGTTTCAATAATAATTTTCTTCAGAATTTTGTCCAAGATTAGTCCAACTGGAAACAATTTTCTTTTTTGTTGAAATATTGAAGCCACCCAGGTCTCTCGTGCGTTATTATTCAGGAGTCATATGAACTGTACAGGACATTATTTGATGATAGTGTAGTTAAAGTTCCAGGTGGCTATTTCGACTTGATGAAGATCTTTAAGAGCTAGGCGTTCTTAAATAACTGTCATAAGTTCCAAGATAATGTTGATTTTCATCAGGGATGATGCAGTTGAGAATAAGAATTTCAGGCACCTATTAAAATAAAGCAACAACTCAGTAATAGATTGCTTCCCTGTTGTCTTACTGGAAGTCCAGCATTCAGTTATTTGAGACAACATGGCACTGCGTCTAAGAACTCCGATTGACTTCATTTAGTGTGTATGACTCTCAACGGCTAGGCCTTTAAAAAAATGTTGTGTTTCCGGTAACCCGACCGACCCTCTTTTATTGCCGCGACTCAAATAATTTTGTTAAAAAAATTATTTAAAAAAAAATTTCAACAACAAATTTCAAATTTTGTTTTTCCTTAAAAATATTTTTTAAACAATTGTATTGACATAACAGAAAAGACGTCACCAACAATGAAATTAATAGGACTGCTTTCTAGAGCAGTTTTAGGTGCAGACAGTCGGGAAATAGGCAGTTTATACTTGCTTAGAACACTTACTTTGTTGCAGCGTGTACCTTTGTGCAAAAAAGCAGTGGAGTAAAATTTTTCGGATAATCACTGTATAAAAATATTTTACCAAAATAAAAAATTTTTCCGACCTACCTACCCAATTTTTTAGCTCTGTTACCGGAAACACAGCATATTTTTTTTGGCCTTATCTCTTGAGAGATTTAAACATAAGGTTCGAACTACAGAATTAGCAGCAAAAACATCTTGACATTGTAGGTAAATATTGTTTTACGTAAGTGAATTAATTCTCCGATTTGTCATTTCATAATAGAGAATTGAAATCTTGAATAAAATATCTATCAAACAAAAAGCACAATTATTTTTCGTCTATCCGACTTCCACTTTAGCACAAATTCTTTTCTCCAATCCAGTTTCCGTTTAGGCAAGAATTCCTGGCACTATATTTTAATTTCTGATTCAGCGATGTTATTTTCATCAATCCTTCTTCTATTTCACCATAAATTATCTCCATCAATCTACCAGTTTCTAAAGACGGCCCTAACACTAATCCCAACCTACCCTCACGACGCTTAAACTGAACTAACCGACACTCACCACAAAGACTACGTTCTTGGGAGAAATAGTCTATGCAGCAATGAGAACTCCGAAAGCGCTGTAAAATAAGGTTATTATATTATCCTATGCCTATAGAATAAATACTCTAGTTGAGCAAGAACTATTTTTTCATTCCAGCCTCTATTCAATTCGTGCAAAATGGCGAGTGAATCAATAAGCCCTCGTTGACAATAGAAACGGGATTAAGAAAGTTCACTTCTGCCATCTGGGGAAGATTGAGGTTCCAAGTTATCCGGGTTTAGACCATGATATAATTAATATTGTGTTTACCCACATACTCAGGGCCGTAAATATGTTTCTAGATACGAGAAAGAAAAATTTACATCATCTAGTCCGTGGACGAATTGTCCGTTGACGAAACGTCCGCATACGGCTATGTCCTCTATGCTATAATAATAAAAAGACAATTTCTTTAGCGGCGTAGCTCAGCCGATGAAAATGGCGCTGTACACTGGATCATTCATTCATTTCAAGAATTTATATAGCGCCTCTTCAAGAAATCCACTCAGAAGCGCTCCCAGTCCAACCACGGTGAAACAAAAAAGTCTTAAGGAGCCTGTAGAACACTGATGAGTCACCCTAGGCAGCAGGCGCATCTGCAACGGGAGCCTATTCCAGACAGAAGGACCTACAACTGAGAAAGCATGACGCTGACAGGTTGATGTTTCAACACGCGGGACCAAAAGCTTACTGCTAGAGGCAGAGCGAAGGGCTCGGCGAGAAAGTACAGCGGATATGGGACAGCAGAGTTCACACAGATAAGTCGGGGCACAGCCAAGGAGACAACGCCAAACCAGTGAAACAATTCTGTATTCGATGCGCTGTGAAATAGGGAGCCAGTGTAGAGTATCACGCATGTAAGATGAAACAGCACAGGCACAGAAGCATGTGTAGTGTACAAAATGGAGGTTATTTTTATTATCTAACAACTGCATAAAAAAAACTCATAAAGCAACAAAGTCTATAAGAAGACACACTTTTCATTATTTTGACACAATATAGGATAAATTATTCAATCCCTAAAGGTGGAGCCCCGTAATACCTTACACAAGTATGCAAATGCCTAACACAAAACAATTTTGGATATGAAATGTTGCCCAAAAAATTGTCGATGGGCATCTTAGGTCCAAAACGAATTCTGTTACTTACAATTATACATTCTTATTGTCAATCAACAACCATCAATCACATGAGAACTACAAATCAGCACAAGTCAAGAAATAAGTCGTCAGGTGGAGAAAACCGTATGGGTAGAACATTCATTTGCTCAAGAAATTACATCTTAATTTCAATCATTTCACGGTATAAGCTTATACCACACCCAAATCCTCTTTCCGGTACGGTTATGAATCCTCGGGTATTTTGAGCTTGTTACTATTTACAAAAAGACTTCTTGCTTCATTCAAATCCGAATGTATGTTCCACGAGTGCAGGTCATTTGGTTTATCCATAATGTCTTCGCTACGAAGGCCTACTGTTATGCATTGAACAGATAGGTCAACAATGGATTCACTTTTCATTATTTGTATTCCTGGCTGCTTAGTTGAAGAACTGCACTTGCGCAATGACTTATCACATGTGTGTTGGCTCTCTTTCATATGAGATCCTAAGTCCTTGTTTAGACTTCCAAGTTGGATAATCTTTTACAAATCTCACAAATGAACGATTTCTCGCTAGTATGAGCTCTTATGTAAGCCTTCAGATCACCAACTTCAGTAAATGAATTAAAGACATACATGTAACTTATCTTTGTATGGTTACACCCCAGTATAGTTTTTACATGTCTTCTTAATCTTAGGAGACAACGTGTAGTAAGTGACTTCTCACCTAACTGACAATCATTATGTATTTTTACCTGTATGGATTACCATGTGCCTTTTAAGAATACTATTTCGAGTAAATGATTTCTCACATACCTGACATCTGTATGGTTTCTCCCCTGTATGGATCCTCATATGCACTTTCAGATCAAAACCTTGAGTATACGATTTCTCACATAACTGACACTGGTATGGCTTTTCCCCATTATGGATTCTCATGTGCCACTATCAGTTTACCACTTTGAGCAAATGATTTCTGACATAACTTACACTTGTGTGGTTTCTCCATAGTATGGGTTCTCATGTGCAATTTCATATCGAAACATTTAGTAAACGACTTCTGACATAACTCACATTGGTATGGTTTCTCCCCAGTATGGATTCTCATGTGCATTTTCAGACTACCAAGTTCAGAAAATGATTTATGACATAACTTACATTTGTATGGTTTTTCCCCAGTATGGATTCGCATGTGTGATTTCAGAGCACAACTTTTAGTAAATGATTTCTGACATAACTGACATTTGTATGGTTTCTCCCCAGTATGGATTCTCGTGTGCACTTTCAGAGCCCCACCATGAGTAAATGATTTCTGACAAAACTGGCATATATATGGTTTTTCCCCAGCATGGATTCTCAAATGTGTTTTTAAGTGAATACCTCTAGTAAATGATTTCTGACATAACAGACATACGTATGGTATCTTTCCAGCATGGGTTGTCATACTTGCAATTTTATGAATATTTAGAGCATACTATCTTTGACATTGCTGCAGCATGCATGGTGTTTCTCCAACTGGTATGTTTCCATATGCAGTCAACCATTGTATTTCGCTATATGATTTCCCATATAACTGGCAGGTGCATGGTTACACTGCAGTATGTTTCCTCATAGGAGTTACTGGAATTTCACCTGGGTCTTGAGACTTCTGTCAAAATTTATGCTTTTTCACTGTCGTGAATAACCAGAGTGTGCACTTTTTTCTTCGTATAATTTGAATTGAAGGCTTAAGTCTTTTGCTCAGCATGGGTTTCTTCCATGTGAAAACAACACGCAAATGTAGAAGCATTTTCTTTAGACAATCAGTGCAAGTGAACTTTTTGACATCTTTCAAATTTGTAAAATAGGACTCCGTTGCCTTGTTATTCAGGAGCCATATGAAAACGAAGTGTGTGTAAATATGGCGGCCGAGAGTGAGCGCTGATTTTTTAGCATTGGATTTCCTATAGATTTCAATAGATTTTAAAAATTCGTATAAAATCGTAGGATCGGTTCCGAGCTTAGGGAATAGGCGCGTTCGAGTGGGCATGGTACCAGGTATGTGTATACAGAGTTTGGTAAAATTCGGAGCGAGGCCCACCATCTACTCTTCTACCACAACTTTTATAATCCAACCTCTATTTAAATAACAAATTATATTTAATCAATCCAGCACCAATCTCAGCCATACACTTTTCATCAATCCCACTTCTAATTAGCTCTCATCCTTTTACTTAATTCAGGTTGGAGGCGACCGAGGCTGAAACCCATGGATGCAATGACGAAAAATTAAAATCGGTAAAATGATGGCGAACAAAATGTGAAATAATTAAATTCGTGTAAAATATGCTATCGGACACTAAGGCACAAATATATAAATTAAGAGCTGACCACTAATCGTATTAACAAACTGTGTTAAACGAAAATCAGACTGCGATCCATCCGTACAAAATGGCGAGTGATTTCATCAGTGCTCGTTGACAATAGACGCTGGATTGCCAAAGTTATTTTCTGCCATCTAGTGAATATTTGAGATTCTAGCAAGAGCAACAGCTGGTCCACCGAAAACTCGTCCAACGACAACTCGTCCACCGAAATAGAGTCCGGATTAATGGGAAAGCGCTTGAGAAATGGAAGGTGGATGAAGGCGCTTCGTTTATTAAATAGAAGCTGGATTTATGAAAAGACTTTAATGGCTTTCAAGCCTAATTGGAAGCTGGATTGATTATTTTCATTCATGTACTTCAACATGCATCCAGCTTCTATTTCAAATCTATAAACACCTAGATCCTGCTTCCATTTCTTAAACGTTTTTTCATCAATCCAACTCCTATTTCACCTGTAGAAGAACCTTCATCCACCTTCTATTTCTCAAGTGTTCTGTTCAAAAGTTCAGCTTCTATTTCACCTGTAAAAACTCTCATCCAGCCTATATATTTCTAAAACATTTTCTCATTAATCCAACTTCTATTTCAGCTGCAAAAACCGACTAAAAAATTTTCAGGGAACATTTTGTTGTTAACCATTTGTCGATGAATAAATATTTCCTGGAAGAGTTGTCGTTGGACCAGTTGTCGGTGGACCAGTACTGTTGTCGTGACATCGGATTAGAGGGTGAGAACTCGAACACTAATAATTTATAATAGATTGCCGGGTTAATGGCCGTAACAGACCTCTAAGTGGAAACAAAATATAATGCATTTACTAGCACACGATGCACAAAGCATGACATAAAACCATGAAAACACCCCACCTCCCCGAAATGAAAAATGTAAAAAAAAGTATAGATGCATTCAGTAGCACGTAGATAAACGCCACAAAATTAGTTGAAAATGGTAAGAAAGCAGGTCTGTAACCAAGGGTATACGCAGTATGAAAAGGTCATCAGTTTTTTTGATGAAAAATTGGTCCTATTTTCTGAAGATTTTGGCCGGTGTAAAGGTTTCAAACTACCCCTCCTAAACATTACCCCCAGGTAACATGGAAATCTCCCACTTTGTTACAAACAAGACAAGCGTGATCTATCCAGCATCTTTGTCATGAATAATCATTTATCTAGGTCTCCTAACTAGTGGGATCTTCCCTTCTGGGGCTCCTATTGCTTCCCTGGAATTGCTACTCGTTTGCACATGTATTTATATGTAACATTCTTAGCTTTATTAGCAAGTCATACTATGTAATTGCTGTAGGCCTATATGTTTTTTCTTTTATGGGAGCAATAAACTTGAGATGCTTTGATCTTGAAACCGGTTTCAGATTACCCCCCCCCCCCGGACACTAGATTTGCATAAATCATCGCATTTATTGCACTAAAAAATCAGAAAAATCATCCCGCTTCTTGTTTGGTCTGAAGATTTTCATCCGTCATCCCACTTCGTGGTCTGTTATCAATATTTTAATCGGAGAAAATAATAGCCTCGAACTCGAAGCCATTTCTCCATGTAACTTCAGGAGCGATTTAGAATTTTAGTTACATATGAAACTATTGATTACAAACCACGAAGTGGGATGACGGATGAAAATCTTCAGACCAAAACAATTAGTGGGATCATTTTTCTTATATTTTTAGTGCAATAAATGCGAATATTGATTCAAATTACAGTTGTGGGGCGGGTGAATGAGGGTGGGCTGGAGATGGGGTGTGGGGAGGGTGGGATAGAGAAGGGGTGGAGGGTTGAGGTGCGAGCGGGTGGGTGTACATGGTGGGGCTGGGGTTGGAGTGGAGGTAGTGGTGTGGTTGGGTTGTTCCCGGAGCGGGTCGATTCCTAAATTTCCCGGGCAACGCCGGTTACCCAGGCTAGTATGAAATAAAAGTGCACATTTTAGTGATGCAACAACTTTTTGCACAGGCATGGAATCATGCGCAATGTACGAATGAAGATTATTTATATTATCTAGCAACTGCATTAAAGTCACAATGCAATAATAAAACAACAAATCATCAGATATTCAAATCATCGCAGTGCACATCAATTAGAACATTCACTTTCATTATTTTCATATATAATGTAAATTATCTAGTCCTAATAATAATAATACTAATGACAATTTCTATAGTTGTAGACCTGTAATGTTTGTATGTCCACTTCTTATAGCGCACCCTCAATTTCATTCATATGCTCAGAGGTGAACACTGCATCGCAGTTTCACGTCGAAGCACTGAGAAATTGTGAGCGAAGGATTTACTCAAGGTCATTACGCGGTGAGGTGGATTCTAACCTTGAAGTCTGCAAATGCCTGATGCAAAATAATTTTGGAGTTAAAATGTTACCCAGCAAACATATGTCAGTATATATGTTAGTTCCAAAAAAGCAAAATGTATTATTTTCATAAACGATTGTTGTCAATCCTTAACTTTCAACCGCACGTGCTGAGAACCACAAATCAGCACAAGTCAAGAAATAAGTCGTCAGGTGGGGAAAAGTGATGGCCAGAACAATGCTCAAGAAACTCCTTCTCAATTTCAAACATTTCACTGCATATACCACATCCAAAAGATCTTTCCAAGTACGGTTTTGAATTCTCATGTGATTTGATGCTGTTACTTTCTTGAAGGAGACTTGTCGCTTCAATGGAATCCGAATGCATGTTCAATGATTTCAGACATATCATGTGTATTTTATCACCTGTATGGACCATCTTGTGCGTTTTAGGATTACTACTTTGAGTAAATGATGTCTGACAAAACTGACATTTGAATAGATGCTCCCCAATATGGATTGTCATGTGCATTTTCAGATAATAACTTTCAGTAAATGATTTTTGACATAACTTGCATTTATATGGTCTCTCTCCAGTATGAATTCTCATATGCTTTTTCAGACCACCACCGTTAGTAAATGATTTCCCACATAACATACATTTGTGTGGTTTCTCTCCAGTAAGGATTCTCATGTGCATTTGCAGATGACTACCTGTAGTAAATGATTTCTCACATAACATACATTTGTGTGGTTTCTCTCCACTATGGATTCTCATATGCACTAGCAGATCATCACCTCTGGTAAATGATTTCTCACATAACTTACAATTGTATAGTTTCTCTCCAGTATGGATTCTCATGTGCACTTTCAGAGTACCACCTGTAGTAAATGATTTCTCACATAACATACATTTGTGTGGTTTCACTCCAGTATGGATTCTCATATGCACTTTCAGAGAACCACCGTGAATAAATGATTTCTGACATAAATGACATTTGTATGGCTTCTCCCCATTATGGATTCTCATGTGCATTTTCAGATTACTACCTGTAGTAAATGATTTATGACATAACTGACATTCATATGGTTTCTCCCCATTATGGACTCTCAAATGTGTTTGTAAGTGACCACCTCTAGTAAATGATTTCTCACATAACTGGCATTTGTAGAGTTTCTTTCCAGCATTGGTGCTCATGCTTGCGTTTTTACAAATATTTTGAGTAAACATATCTTTTATATTGCTGGTATGTGCATGGTGTTTCTCATGTATACAGTTCATTTGCAACATCAACCAATGAATTTCGGTTTATGATATTCCACATAACTGGGTGTAATATGTTTCCTTGGAAGAATTGCTGGAATTTCACCAGGGTTCTGAGATTTCTGTCAAAATTTATGCTTTCTCACCAAAGTTGGTTCTTATGAGCTGTCACAAATCACCACAGTGCGCACTTTTTCTTCGCATAATTTGAAAATTTGCATGCTTCAGTCTTTTATTCAGCATGGGTTATTTTTGTTTGAAAGCATCACGCACGTGTAGAAGCATTCTCTTAGGCCGGTTAATGCATGTGAAACTTTTCGCATCTTTCAAGCGTCAATAATAATTCTTTGCGGAATTTCGTCAGAAATTAGTCACACAGAAAACTTTTTCTTTTGTGATGAAATATGCAATACGTAGATCCAACTTTTGCAGAATAAGACTCCCTTGCCTTGTTATTCAGGAGCCACATGAACTGAAGAGGAAATTATTTGATGATACGGCAGTTAAAGTTCCTGGTGACTATTACGACTTGATGAAGTTCATTGAGAGCTATGCATTCTCAATTAACTCTCATAAGTTCCAACACAATGTTGATTTTCATCAGGCACTTGATAAAAAGAACTTCAGGTTCCTATTAAAATAAACCAACATTTCAGTAACAGATTATTTCAAAACATAAAAACCATTTAGTTATTCCTCACAACATAATAAAGTCAGAATGATGTCTATTGCCGGTTCAATTGATGCATTCTATAACTTTCTGCATAGGGCTCACCATTTCGCCATTCCTATAAAGACGGTTCCACGACAACTGGTCCACCGACAACTCGTCCACCAAAATAGAAACCGAATTAATGAGAAAGTGCTTGAGAAATGGTAGGTAGATTAAGGCTCTTCATTTATAAAATAGAAGCTGGATTTATGAAAAAATCATGGTTTTCTAGCCTAATTGGAAGCTGGATTGATGATTTTCATTCTTGAACTTCAACATGCATCCAGCTTTATTTCAGATCTAAAAACACCTTGATCCCGCTTCCATTTCTTAAAAGTTTTTTCATCAATCCAGCTCCTATTTCACGTGTGAAAGAACCCTCATCCAGCTTCCATTTCTCAACCATTTTCTCATCAATCCAGCTTCTATTTCAGCTGCAAAGACCATCGACTAAAACATTTTCAGGGAACATTTGTTGTTAACCATTTGTCGATGAATCAATATTTCGTGGACAAGTTGTCGGTGAACGAGTTGTCGCGACACCATAAAGACATACTGTCACAGCTGCTATTATACCGGAGGAAAGGTTTCAAATTACCCCTTCTAAACATTACCCCCTGCAAACTGTAATTTGCATCAATCATCGCATTTATTGCACTAAAAATATCAGAAAAAATAATCCCGCTTCTTGTTTTGGTCTGAGGATTTTCATCCATCATCCCACTTTGTGGTTTGTTATCAATACAATATTTTCATATGTAACTAAAATACTAATCGCCGCAGAAGTTACATGGAGAAATGGCTTTGAGGCTATTATTTTTTTCCCGATCAAAATATTGATAACAAACCTCGATGTGGGATGACGGATGAAAATCTTCAGACCAAAACAAGAATCGGGATGATTTTTCTGAATTTGTTAGTGCAATAAATATGAGGATTGATGTAAATCTAGTGTCTGGGGGTAATCTGAAACCGGGGGGGGGGGGGGGGTAATTTGAAACCTTTACACCGGTACACCTACAGTGTTTTGCCTCTTATTTTTGGAAATAAACACAAACTTTTTGCTCGCACCTCCACTAGGCAGAATCATGCCTTCTTGGTAAGTAAATAATATTTAGCAGCAGGAGACTAACACTCATCCTGGAACTGAACTCTGGAACGGGAATGACTCTCCTTGGTGCTCTGTTCCATGTACTTAACTCCACAATCACTCATCTGTCACCTTAAAAACAGTTCTAATTTTTCTATGGTGGGGGTTAGGAGCGCTTCCCACAAGCGGCGCTATACAAATTCTTGTGAAGAATGAATAATTTAACCAGGTTTGGTATTAAACTGGAATTTCGCCATAATCTAGTTTAAAGTATCGCAAAAGCACCCGAATTGTTGTCTTACTGGACGCCCAGCATTTAGGTTATTAGAGATAGAATGACACTGCGTCTATCAACAGCAACATTTTACATTGTTCAGGTCAAATATCGTTTTACCATATTTAATTACTTCTCAGATTTGCACTACATAATAGCGAATTCAATTCTTGAATGATTATATACAATTTATATAGGCATACCTGGGAACAGCGGTCCCAAATTATAAAACTACAGAAACCGATAGGCTATCTCCTGAGAAGGCTTTAAACATGATGTGTGGTGAACTAGAAGCTGGATAAACGGCATACCAGATTAAATGGAAGCTGGACGCATGCTGCAATACATCACTGAAATCAACAATCCAGTTTCCATTTCTCAAGTTTAATTTTCGTCAATCCAGTTTCTATTTCACCTATACCTTTAGAAGGAACCTTCATCCAGCATCCATTTCGCACGCGTTTTAAGTAATCCATCTTTCATTTAACTTATTATGTCCAATGGTCCATCATCCAGGTTCTAGTTCTCAACCGTTCAATTCATCAATCCAGCTTCTATTTCAGATCTAAAAATACCTTAATCCAGCTTCTGTTTCAGGTCGAAAAATATTCCAATACACCGCACTATTACGACACGTCATGTTGATTTACTTAATGTTATAATTTGGGACCGCCGTATATATACACCGTATTTCAAAAGGAATTCATGCCAAATTAGAAGTTGGATGATGAACGATAATTATGCTGTGCCCAGCGAATAATCTAGAACGCTTAAGCAGCCCGTAAAAGTCGAATCTTACAAATCCAACCTCTATTTAGCACTAGTTCTTTTCGTTAATCCAGCTATTACACCGTCACTAAACCCATGGATGCTATGACGAATAATTAAATTCGCTAAAACGATGGGGCATAAATAGTCAAATAATAACATTCTGTGTAAGCGTGTTAGTGGACCCAAGGAAACAAAGATATTAATTAAGAGCGAACCATTTATCTTACTAACAAATTGAGCTTAAACGAAAAATCAGACTTTGCCTTCCATCCGTACAAAATGGCGAGTGATTCCCAGTGTTGCCACTTAGGTTTCAGAAATAAACCCAGATTTCCTTAATAAAAAAACACAGAAAAACCCAGACCATTCATAATTATAAGCGATTTTAGACCCCTTTGTTCAAATTAAGCTGGTTTTTCACTTGTTCGAATGAGGATTAACAAATTGCTCGTCAAATGGGTCGTATAAAATGTAATTACAACTGTAAAAAATCAATTATTGTCAAAGATGTCAGAGACTCGGCATCCATATGGACCATATCGACAGTAAGCTGAATCGATTTTATTTTCGTGTGCGGATGCGCAACGAGTTAAGCCTACCAGAATTGTAGGAAAATTTAACACGCGTGGCTTAAGTTTACGAAGTTTTAAAGTTTACGAAGTTTCCGGCCAAATTTTCTTAATACATCATTTTAACCACCTACTGTAGAACATTAATACTCTGCAACAACCATAGACCACTTCCACTTCCATGTTGTTAGAGATGTCAATACGGCGCGCCTTAACAAGATGTGGTAGGCCTACGTGTGACCTGACCTATATTGAGATGTCAAATGGCTTATAAATTATTTGTGAATTAACAACGTGACATGCAACGTGATTGCAGAATCAAAATTAATATTAGTGGAAAAATAATGTATCACATCCAGTTTACACTGAATTTCACAGAATATTTATGTGTTTTATGTATAAATTGTCAACTCACCAAAATAAACCCAGATTTTGCCGAAAACCCAGAAACCCAGACGAAGGCCAAATAACCCAGATCTAGTGGGAAAAACCCAGAACTTCAGGCACCTATAAAAATAAACCAACATCTCAGTAATAGATTATTTCAAAACATAATTTTTAACCATTTAGTTATTCCTCACAACATATTGAAGTCAGAATTGTCAAACTCACCAAATTGTCAACTCACCAAAATAAACCCAGATTTTGCCCGAAAAACCCAGAAACCCAGACGAAGGCCAAAAAACCCAGATCTAGTGGGAAAAACCCAGTTGTGGCATCACTATCCCTCAGTGCTCGTTGATAACAGAAGGTGGATATAGAAAGTTCTCTTCTGCCATCTCGTGAATATTTGAGTTTCTAAATTATCAAGGATTAGACGAAAACAATAAATGATTATTGTACAGTTGTCGACACTCGAGTAATGTAATGTAAATCTTCGAGAATTTCTCAGCGCCCACAAAAGCCACGTCAGGGAGACCAGCTATTTCACCGGCGCTATATCAAATCAAGTCCGCAATAGCCAGAGCTGCCTTTTCCGTTCCGGTGCCTGGTCAATATTCGGGGAGGTCAAGCCGAGGAGACAGCGTGGTGCTACGGTGGTTGTGAGTGTAGTAGGCCTACATTAACCCTCTGAACAACCACTCCCAGTGGCGTAGCCACGCCCGGGCAATTACGGGAAATGCCCGGGTTGGCGATTAGCTCTGACCGGGCTGCGCGGGCAGTACGCATATACCCGAATCCCAAGCCGTATAGCAACGTAGAATTATTTAAAACATGTTTTAGTCATTTTTTCATTGCTCATCCAACTTCTAATTTTACTATATCACAGTTCCGTTATTCATCCAGCTTCTACTTCAACTAAAAATACTTTGATCGTTCATCCAGCCTCTAGTTTTACGGTTACAATTTAGCATAAAATCATGATTTCATCGCTCATCCAACTTCTACTTCTGTTAATTAATATGCTCATCCAGCTTCTAATGATACTGCAGTAATATCGTGTTTTCATCTTTCATCCAACTTCCAGTTTACGGAAATAAAATATCTCTGAAGTGCTATACGGCTTGGGATTAGGGTATATGCGGGCAGTACTCGCCCTTAAATTTTAATTTTTATTTGAATGGCTTTGATCCTATTAAAATTTCTGTTTTGAGATAACGATGTCACAGTTGCATTTGGGCTAATATTAAAACTTGCACCGTCAAAATACTCACTGCATGGGCCAACTGGCACGTCATATAGGCCTATACAAGTAAGTTAAGTAACAAATCTCTGTACTCATCATTTATAAATGCTGTATGCCGTCTGCCCGTCACCATCTGCATCTGCCCTTCGTGAACCTCACATTATTAATGGATGTCAAACTAGCACATACGGTTACAAAGTTTGCTCCATTAGGCCAAGAGTTCCTATATCTTTAGCGCCATGTATCAAGATGTCTATGATCAGGCCTATTGGTAGGGCATTCCCACAATAATGCTCTCCAATTCAGCAGGAAGAGAGGGTCAGAGGTCGCTGACCTTGAGGAACGGGTTATCAGTCCAGACTAGATACATTTCAAAGTCTGTCGTCCCGTAGAGCCTCTGAGGAATGTTTGATCTGTTTAATCGATGGCATCAGCCGTCTTTTCCTTGGCTAGTAGGGCCCCGTCTATTATACCAGATGGAAATTATCACCTTATGAAGTTCTGACAAATCATCAGCACTTACTTTGGTAACGCATGGACAGACCACGTACACTGCAGGAAGGATATATATATATATATAAGGAAATGTGCCTATATATAATATATATATATATATATATATATATATATATATGTGTGTGTGTGTGTGTGTGTGCTGCCCGGGTTACACTTTGCTTCTGCCTACGCCACTGACCACTCCGGATAATCTCCCCGGACAAACCCCTTCCGATTTAGAATAGGACATTAGCCACAGGTCAATAACCCCATTCGCAAAAATCCTCTTTCTGTAGGTATAATTTGATCAAAACATAGACATTGTCCAGTTCGCTGTGCTGTGTCAACTATAGTTACTTTCATCCGGGTAAACACCTGTCATTCATGCGAGAACTTAAAACTTGTTTGTGTCGTTCAGTCAATCCGATATGAAGCCAATACCTGTTGGTGTTATTTAGGATACCATATGAATCCTTAATTGTTACAAATCCCTCTTCAATTTAGTCAAAATTTGTTTCATCAGTCCAGCTTTTATTTAAACAACAAGTTGTCTCTATCAAGCCAACATTTACTAAAAAAATTACTTTCATCAATCCAGCTGCAATTTAAGCAAGAATATTTCATTAATCCAGCATCCATTATTTTAAACAAAAATGGTTTGTACGTATAAATCCGACTTATATGGAATTTTTTTTTCATCAATTGAAATTGTGGATACACATGACAGATGTAGTCCTATTTTGAACTTAGGATCGAATTTCTGTAAGGATTAGGCCTACCACTTATACGCATGCATGTCTACCCGATGGGGTTGTCAAGGTCAAAGTTAAAGCGCTAAATTTCTATGTCAAACATATCAACAGTAAAAATTAATTCTTCACTAACACTTCATCAAAAGAACTGAATAATGACACTAAGAACACCTTTCTAGATACCATATACAACCTGAGATACAGATGTCCAAAGGAACAAGGTCGAGCGGGTCGGGTCAAATTTCGATGACCCGTATCACGGAAAGTAGTTGACCCCAAAAATTGTTTGCAGCTTTTTGCATGTCGGACATAGCAAAACAAGTTTGCAAAATTTCATGTTAATCTGAGTCGGTCATGACAATCATGATGGTTGAATTGTATTAAAACATTTATAAAGCGCCTCTACTAGGGTGAAGCGTTCAGAGGCGCTCCCAGTGCGCAAGACCACGAGAGAAGAAATAAGTTTTGAGGAAATAAAATGAGGAGGAGGGATTACCAGTTAGAAGTGGAGACCGAGTAGATGGAGACAGAGTATTCCAAAGAGAGGGGACAATTGATGTAAAGGTTCCACGACAACTGGTCTACCGACAACTCGTCTAACGACAACTCGTCTCCGGACAATTGGTCTAACGACAACTGGTCTACAGACGAATAGTATTGATGAAATAGATGCTGGATTTACGAAAATGGGTTTTTAGCTTAAATGGAAGCTGGATTGATGATTTTCATTCATGTATTCCAACATGCACCCATTTCTACTTCAAATCTAAAAACACGTTCATCCAGCTTCTATTTCTTGCCTGTTATTTTCGTCAATCCAGCTTCTATTTCAGATATAAAAATACCCTCATCCAGCTTCATTACTTAGGCGGTTTTCTTATCAATCCAGCTTCTATTTGAGATCTAGAAATACCTTCATCCAGCTTTTATTTATCATGCGTTATTTTTGTCAACCCAGCTTCTATTTCACCTGTAAAATAATCATCATCTAGATTCCATTTCTCTTGCGTTTTTTCATCAATCCAACCTCCACTTCACCTCTAAAAACTGTCATCCAGCTTCCATTTCTCAAGCGCTGAATCAGTTGTCAGTAGACCAGTTGTCGTTAGACGAATTGTCCGGAGACCACTTGTCGTTAGACGAGTTGTCGGTAGACGAGTTGTCGTGACACCTGATGTAAAGGATCGGGACTGAGCCATAGACGTTTTAGTACGAGGAACTAAAAGATCAAATTGAAGAATCGTAACTGTAATCGTAAACTCGAAATTTCTAAAGCGCTACTTGAAAGCCAAGCGCGGGGCACCAGCTGAATTAGACTGAATTCAAAAAGATGAATTGACATGGATTCACCCATACGTAATACTTGAGAAACTCTTAAAGGATGAGTGCGCCATGTAGTGCCAATCATATTTCTCTTGAGTCTCGTTTTTTTATTGGCCAAGTAATGATTAGAATTTGTTGCACAAAATTCAATATAAATTGAAAAAATTAATATGAAATAAAAGTGCACAGTTTTAGTGATGCGCAATACCATTTTGCACAGGCATAGAATCATGTCCAATGTACTTATGGATACTATTTATATTCTATAGCAAATGCAATATAGTGAAAATGCAATAATAAAACAACAAATCATAAGAAATTCAGTCATTGCAGTGCATGCCAATAAGAAGATTCATTTTTCACTATTTTCACATGTAATGTAAAGCATACATACGAGTCGTTATAAGTGAAGGCCTGTAATATCGTACACAAAGTCTGCAAAAGAATGATTCAAAACAATTTTGATGCCAAAATGTTGCCCAGCAAACATACTTACATGTATATGTTTGCTAAGTAGGCATTTTAGGTCCAAAATAAAAAAGTACTATTTACATTTTATTAACGATTGTTGTCAATCATCAACCTTCAACCACACGTGATGCAAACTACAAATCAGCACAGGTCTCAGGAATAAGTCGTCAGGTGGGGAAAAACGATGGCTAAAACAATGCTGAAGAAATTCCTTCTCAATCTCAACCATTTCACTGCATACACCACATCCAAAACTCTTACCAGGGACAGCTTTGCATCCTCAGTTGATTTGATTTTGCTACATTTTAGAAGCTGACTTGTTGCTTCATTGCAATCCGAATACATTTTCCATGACAGCCGGTCGTTTAATTTATCCATAACGTCTCCGCTACATAGGCTACATTATGAATTGAACAGACAGGTCACTAGTGGATTCACTGTTCATTATCTCAACACTCGGGTGATGTGTTTCTGGCTGCTTGGTTGAAACACTGTCTTTACGAGATGGGTCATCGCATGTGTGTTGTGTCTCGAACGTATGAGATACCATGTGTTTCTCTAGACTTCCAAGTCGCATGAATCCTCTTTTGCAAATCTCACAAATGAACGGTTTTGTGCTAGCATGAGTTCTCGTGTGCTTATTCAGATCACCACCTTGAGTAAATGATTTCTCACATAACTGACATTTGTATGGTTTCTTCCCAGTATGGATTATCATGTGCACTTTCAGATAACCACTTTGAGCAAATGATTTCTTACATAACTGACATTTGTATGGTTTCTCCCCAGTATGGATTCTCATATGCATTTTCAGAACACCACCTTGAGTAAATGATTTCTGACATAACTGACATTTGTATGGTTTCTCACCAGTATGCAATCTCGTGTGCATTTTCAGACTACCACTCATAGTAAATGATTTTTGACATAACTGACATTTGTATGGTTTATCTCCAGTATGCGTTCTCACGTGTGATTTCAAAACACCACCTTGAGTAAATGATTTCTGACAAAACTGACATTGGTATGGTTTCTCCCCAGTATGGGTTCTCATGTGCATTTTCAGATCATCACCTCGAGTAAATGATTTCTGACATAACTGACATTTGTGTGGTTTATCACCAGTATGGATTCCCATGTGCACTTTCAGTACACGAACTTCAGAAAATGATTTCTGACATAATTTACATTGATATGGTTTCTCCACAGTATGAGTTCTCAAATGCGTTCTCAATTGACTTCCTGTAGAAAATGATTTCTCACATAACAGACATTTGTATGGTTTCTCCCCAGTATGTATTCTCATGTGCATTTTCAGACCACCACTTTCAGTAAATGATTTCTGACATAATTTACATTTGTGTGGTTTCTCTCCAGTATGGGTTCTCAAATGTCTTTTTAAGTTACTACCTGTTGTAAATGATGCCTGACATGACTGACATTTGTGTGATTTCTCCCCTGTATGGATTCTCAAATGTGTCCTTAAGTGAGTACCTCTAGTAAATGTTTTCTGACATAACTTACATTTGTAGGATGTCTTTCCGGCTTTGGTTCTCATGTTTGCGTTTTTAATGAATATTTATAGTAAAAGGATCCTTGACATTGCTGGTACTTACATGGCATTTTTTAAGTGAAAGGTTCCATATGCAACATCCATCAACCACTGAGCTTCGGCATATGATTTTACGTAAAAATGGCAGTTGCATGGATACACTGCACGTAGTATGTTTCTTTATAACAATTGCAGGACTTTCACCTAGGTCCTATGATTTCTGACGAAATTTAACTTTTTCACCGAAATTGATTCTTGTGAGCTGTCATGAATCACCAGAGTGTGCACTTTTTCTTCGCATATTTTCAATTGCAGGCTTAAGACTTTTCTTCAGCATTGGTTATTTCCATTTGAAAGCAACATGTACGTATGTGTAGAAACTTTCTCTTTGCCGATCATTGTAAGTGAAACTCTTCACATCTTTCAAGTGTCAATAATAATTCTTTTTGGAATTTTGTCCGAAATTAGTTCCACAGAAAGCAATTGTCTGTTGTGATTAAATATTCAAACCATCCAACTTTTGTAGAATATGGTTCATGCCTTGTTTTTCAGGAGCCATATGGACTGAAGAGGAAATTATTTGATGATAAAGTAGTTAATATTCCTGGTGAATATTTTGACCTGATGAAGATGATTGAGAGCTAGAAGTTCTCAATTGACTGTCATAAGTTCCAACAGCATGTTGATTTTCATCAGGTGCTTGATAAGAAGAACTTCAGGCACCTATTAAAATGAAGCAACATCTGATTTTAAAATACACTGTGGTTAAAAAAGTAAGCTAAACTGTTTTTCAAATATCTCCAATGCCTGATAACGTATCATGCTAAAAGTTTCCAAACATTTAAAAAATTGGACCAAGAATATGATTCCGAAATTTCAAGAGATAAATTTGAACGGATAAAAAGATATTCATAATCTTTCAACTTCATATGCCGAAATTTCAATTTACAAGCAATTTTCTGTTATCTATTCAATTAAATGTAAGCCAAACTGTTTTTCTTACATCTCTAATGTCTGATGATTAATCATATTATAATTTTCCCAATATTTAGCGAATTGAACCAAGAATGGAATTCCAAAATATCAAGCCATAAATTTGAAATAATAGAAAGATATGGATATTTCAACTTCATATGCCAGAAATATCAGTCTTCAGCAAGTCTGTTATGGTGTCTGTTGCGGTTTCGACGCTTGGTCGTTCTCATTTTAGTCTTAATAGATCCTGGAGTAAAAATTAATGGAGCCTCTTATCTCGACGTTCTGGTGTCACAACATCTTCTACCTCTAATCAGGGTACTATAATTTTAATTCACCCGAATTAATTTCCAATTTATTTGATCGGTAATGTATACGTATCGTGCGCAATAGTTTTGAAGTCGGATTGACACAAAATCATTTTACTAAAATGGAAGCAGGATGAATGAAATTGTTCTTGCATAAATTTAAGCCGGATTGATGAAAAATAATTGTTATTTAAATGGAAGTTGGATGGATAAAGCAATTGTAGATACTTAAATAGAAGCAGGACTGATGAAAAGAATTTTTGACTAAATGGTAGATGAAAAATATTTGTTATGTAAATAGAAGTCGGATTGATAAAAGCGTATATGCGCGTCACTTAAATTCCGAAATTAATTCAGGTGAATGAAAATTATAGTACCGTAATCAGAAATCTAGCCCCAGAAGGCTGTTTTGTTTTTCAACAGAACAGTGCCCCAGTCCACAGAGCCAAGGAAACATAGGCGTAGGGGACATTTCAACGTTGGGGGGGCAAAAATGAGACTTTTGCCCGAAAATTTTTTTTCGTCCGGCCGAAATCTTAAGAAAAATTTCCGTTACGTTTGCCCGAAAATTCTGACGACCTTTTTTAGTCATTCGGGCAAAATCTCCATTTTTGTTCGGGCAAGTCTGATTTTTCGGGCAAGAAGACCCGGAAAAATAAGAAAAGTAAAAATTTTCTAAAACTTTTTTATTTTTCCGGGTCTGACTGCCCGAAAAATCAGACTTGCCCGAAATTTGGGGGGGCATTTGCCCCCCCTGGACCCCCGTCTCCTACGCCTATGCAAGGAAACCATCGAAATGCTGACAATCTGAGAGACAACAGACTTCATTTCTCCCACATTATGGCCTCCGAACAGCCCAAATTTGAATCCTGCCGACTATAAAGTGTAGAGCGTGATGCAAGACCGAGTCTACCAGACAACAACCCATGATATAAACGATCTGAAGCAACGCTTGTTGGAAGTGTGGGATGGCCTGGAACAGAGGATAATCGACGATGCTGTTGCCCAATGCATGGCGTCAGCGCTTCAAGGCTTGCGTGCAAGCTGGAGGACATTCTGGGCATCAAATCAAATCAAATTTATTGAATCGATTCAGTAAACACAAACATACTACTGATCACGAGCACTTTTACATTAGCAGAAGCAAGAAGATGAAAAAACATATAAATGGTAATGATTATATAAGCACTGGAGAGAGAAAAGTAGAAACTTAAGTGCAAGAATGAGTGAATCGACTCGTGGAAAGAAGGTAAACAAAGCTTATCTGGACATCCCCAGCATGCAAAACTTAGTAAAGATGCACAAGTAGTAACAGAAATCATTGCAATGGCTAGGATATAGTTATAAACAAATTAAAGTTATGACAGTATCTTATTTAATTAAATAATCAAACCATACTGTTGGAATCATATTGTTAGTTCAATTCTCTACATTATCTGGAAAATTTTAGAATGATTAATTATCAGGCCGTAAAGACAATGAAAAGCAGTTTGACTATCATTGAATCTAACAGAAAATTGCTTGTAAACTGAAATTTCGGCATATGAAGTTGAAAGATTCATATCTTTTTATCCGTTCAACTTTATCTCAAATTTTAGTGTGATATGTTATCAGGCATTAGAGATATATGAAAAACAGTTTGGCTTACTTTTTTAAACCTCGGTGTATAATAGATTGTTAACATAAAAATCACATCATGATTACTCATAACATAGTAAAGTCAGAATGCTTTCCATTGCCAGTTCAATGGATTAATTGTGTAACTCTACGAAGGTCTCGCAATGTCACCCTCCCCTATAAACAGTTGATGAACTTTGTTGCATGAATGTTATATAATTTAAACATCTACTAAGAAACTTATCCATAGGTGCAAAGAAGACATACAGTAAAATTAATGTTGCTAATGTACCAGTGCACCTCTGACATAACTAACACTTATTTAACTGTTTTCTATATTGTGTGGTAGGGTTCGCGGACGTTTCGTCCACGGACGATTCGTCCACGGACGATTCGTCCAGCGGTGGTTGAGTAAAAATAGATTGATGAAAAGAATTCTTGTAACCTGAAAGCGGGATTAATGAAAATATGTTTTCCTGAAATGGAAGTGGGATTGATGGAAAGATTTCATAGCTGAAAGAGAAGTTTTTGGTGAAAAAATATGGTTTTTAGCGGAAATTGGATGAAAAAACGTAGTTTTTTCTGAAATAGAAGCTGGAATTATGAAACAAATTCTTTCCAAAATGGAAGTTGGATCTGTGAAGCATAGTTCTTGCTCAAATAGAAGTTGGAACGATTATTTGAACGCGTGTCTAAACGGAAGCTGGATTTATTCAATTTATTCCTTGTGACGAATTGTCCGTGGATGAATCGTCCGTTGACGAAACGTCCGCATACGGTGTGGTAGTGGGCGAGTGTAGCCTACCAGGCCCTAATTATACCCTTACTTATGTAGGCCCACTTACGTTTGCTATATCGGCTATTCGGAACATTCATCCAGCTTCCATTTCTCAGGCGTTAATTTCGTCAATCCAGCTTCTATTTTTGCCATAAAATAACTTCATCCAGCCTTCACTTCAGATACAAAAATACCTTAATTCCGCTTAATTCCATTTCTCAAGCGTATTATCATTAATTCAGCTTCCACTCCTCACCGGACGGATGAAAATCTTCTTGCTTAAATTGGAGCTGGGTGGATGAGAATGTTCGGCACTCCTCCGAAGTCCGGTCCCAAATTATTTCACAGCATTTTTCTCACCGTCACTACACAAACCGTTCACCGACTACTAAATATTGTAATTGGCGCACAGCATTTGCAGATAACTGCCGAAAACGATTCGTTTAAATACAACTGGTCTACTGACCACTGATCCAGCGCTTGAGAAATGGAAGTTGGATGACAGTTTTTAGAGGTGAAATGAAGGTTGGATTGATGAAAAAACGCAAGAGAAATGGAATCTGGATGATGATTCTTTTACATGTGAAATAGAAGCTGGATTGACGAAAATAACGCATAATAATTAAAAGCTGGATGAAGGTATTTCTAGATCTGAAATAGAAGCTGGATTGATAAGAAATCCGCTTAAGTAATGGAAGCTGGATGAGGGTATTTTTATATCTGAAACTGAAGCTGGATTGACTAAGATAACAGGCGAGAAATAGAAGCTGGATGAAGGTATTTTTAGATTTGAAGTAGAAATGGGTGCATGTTGGAATACATGAATAAAATCATCAATCCAGCTTCCATTTAAGCTATAAATGTACTGGTAAACAAAATGGCCTCAATAATGATGTCATTCTATATAAGGGTGGGTAAGTAAGCATTGGAGAAGCATATCTATGTGATAAGCCACGCGAAATAATTTGGGACCGGACTTCGGAGGAGTGCCGAATGTTCTTGCTTAGATTGCAGCTGAATGGTCCTAATAGGTTAAATAGAAGCTGGATTGACGAAAATAACGCTTGAGAAATGGAAGCCGGAATAATGATATAAAATATAGAAAACAGTGTTTCGGAATTTACGACCGCCATTCCCAGGATTAACAAAATAATCATATTTAATCAGTCCATATCCAATCTCAGCCAGAATCTTTTCGTCGATCCCAATTCCCCCCAATTCTATTAAAAATTCATTTAGCTTTCGTTCTTTTAGTTAATCTAGCTTGGAGACGACCGTCGCTAAAACCCATGGATGCAGTGACGAATTATTAAATTCGCTAAAACGTTGGCGAACGAATGGTAAAATAATTAAATTCGATGTAAACGTGTTAGCGAACACAAAGGCACAAACATATAAATTAAGACTGACCATTTATTCCAGTAACAAGTTGTGTTTAAAACAAAAATCCGACTTTGTCTTGAATGCCTTCCGTCCGTACAAAATGGCGAGTGATTCCACAAGTGCTCGTTGGTAATAGAAGCCGGATTGGTAGAGTTCACTTCTGCCATCTGGGAATATTTGAGATTATAAATTACCCACGATGATAATAATAATTATAATAATATTATCGTTCTGCAAAAACGGTAGGCCTACACTCACATACTAATAACATAGATGGCCGTGCAATCCAGGGCTTTTGAAGAATTTTTTTGAGCGGCCCAACCTCTTCTTTCCCTTCCCAACCATTCTCACGTGGCACGGCGCTCGTGAATGCGCTTAACTTTCGAGTGGCGTGCCAGCAATTTCAAGTTTGGAGATTACGATTATTTGAAATCGGGTGGCAATGACCTTTTAGAACAATTATAGCTGAGCAGAAGTGCTTCTACAACTACACATTTTCTCAAGAATAGTTCGCTAAAACAGGCCTGACCGGTGTCAATCTATCGTCCTATCCTATCAATAGGCCTGTTTTCAAAAGAAACTATGGCAGCATGCTGCCTGAAAACTATCTCTGGTAAATCTTATAACTAACTCTATTTTAAAATGACGATCGCTGTTTTAGACACAATTAAAGCACTCGGTAGACCCTACAAATACAAAATCTGGTAAAGAATGAGTCAGATTGCCAAGAGTGGCAAATCATAGGCTAATAGGATAATGATAACTCGATATCCTGCTTATAATTATTGGCTACCATCATCAGAGATGACAGAAACGTAACACGGAACTTGTCAATGTAGCCTATCCTATCGATTTCAGCAGCATTCGTCTTCATTCATAATAATGAACCATTGGTTAGGCCTACGGCAGGTCGTATAATAAAATTATTATTATCTTATCAAAAGAGCGACTTTGAAAGGGCGACCATCGGAAGGGCGCCGATTGCCTACAGGCGACTGATCGAAAAAGCGCCGATCAAAAGGGCGACAATCAAAAGGTGCTGAAATCTCACCATAGCTTAGGGTTGCCAGGTGGCCGTCAGAAAATTACCGGGCAATGGTTATCACGTTTCGGGATATATATGTATATACACACACATACATGTGTATATATATATGTGTGTGTGTGTGTGTGTGTGTGGGAGGGTGTGTGTGTGGGGGGGGGTGAGGGGCTTCGAGGGGTGAGGTCTGGCGGGAGGGGCGAGAAACCGAAATTTCTGGGCAACGTTTGGTTATTCATATGATAATATATAATTATGTGTGTATCAGTGTATATATTATACATAATGTGTGTGTGTGTGTGTGTGTGTGTGTGTGTGTGTGTGTGTGAGAGAGAGAGTTTGAAAGTTGAAATAATTTTATGTGAGCCAAATTCAGACGTTCGTTTAGAAACTCAGCCGAATAACCTACGCCTAGGTCTACAGGCCTATAGATCTGTAGGGTGTATATATATTGGCTATATACACCGTGAGTAAAAAAAAAACTAAGCCAAATTGTTTTTCATATATCTATAATGCCTGATAACATATCACGCTAAAAGTTTCCAAATATTTAGAGAAGTGGACCAAGAATACGATTCCAAAATTTCAAGAGATAAACTTGAACGGATGAAAAGATACAAATCTTTCAACTTCATATGCCGAAATTGCAGTTTACAAGCAATTTTCTGCCAGATTCAGTAAAAAGTAAGCTAAACTGTTTTTCTTATATCTTCAATGCCTGATAATTAATCATACCAAACTTTTCCAGATATTTAGAGGATTGAACCAAGAATAGGATTCCAAAATATCATGTTATAAATTTGAATGGATAGAAAGCTATCAATAATTAAACTTCATCTCCAGAAATTTCTGTTTTCAGCAAGTCTGCTATGGTGTTCGTTACGGTTTTGATGCTTGATAGTTCCCAATTTTGGTCTTCAGGGATCCTGGAGTAAAATTAACGGAGTATATTATCGCAATATTCTGCTGTCACAACATCTTCCACTTGTTATCAGAAATCTATAGCCCCAGAAGGTTGTTTCTTTTTCAACAGAACAGCACCAGCCCACAGAGCCAAGGAAACCATCAAAATGCTGACAAGAGAGACGCCAGACTTCGTTTCTCCCACATTATGACCTCCGAACAGCCCAGATTTGAATCTTGTCGACTATAAAGTTTGGAGCGTGATGCAAGACCGAGTCTACCAGACAACAATCCATGATATAAACGATCTGAAGCAACTAACGCTTGTTTGAAGTGTTGGAAGGCCTGGACCAGAGGATAATTGACGCTGCTGTTGCGTAATGCATGGCGCTAGCGCTTCCAGGCTTGCGTGCAAGCAGGAGGAGGACATTTTAAGCATCTTAATTAATTAAATAATCAAACCATATTGTTGGGGTCATATTGTTAGTTCAATTCTCTACATATCTGGAAAATTTTAGAATGATTAATCATCAGGCATTAGAGATTACAAGGAAACATTTTATTGAATGTAACAGAAAAATTGCTTGTAAACTGAAATTTCGTCATATGAAGTTTAAATATTCATATCTTTTTATCCGTTCAACTTTACCTCATGAAATTTTGGAATCATATTCTTGGTCCACTTCTCTAAATATTTGGAAAATTTTAGCGTGATATGTTATCAGGCATTAGAGATATATGAAAATCAATTTGGCTTAGTTTTTTTTGACTCACGGTGTAGATAATTTGAAAATTTGGCGCTCGGACAAATGACTGAATTAGGATATTAAACAATATTAAAAACACATTTAACGATTTCATCACTCAGTTCCATTCTGTAGATAACCTCAGCTGACCTATAGACATGCAAGGTAAAGTGCGAACGCATCATTAGGACGCGAATCTTTGTAGTCGAGACAATAATAATTAATCAGTGTGGGGGTTTAAGAGACGGGCTAGAGCGAGCTAGAGTGGCAGATTGACACAGTCAGACATAGACAGACAAAGATAGAGAGGCAGGTAAGCACAGACAGATTACAAGCGCCCGTGTTTAAGCCTTAAGGGAAAGGAGGGAGATATAGACAGACAGATAGGGATAGATCATTTGTGCAGAGAGAGAGAGAGAGAGAGAGAGAGAGAGAGAGAGAGAGAGAGAGAGAGAGAGAGAGAGAGAGAGAGAGAGAGAGAGAGAGAAACAGACAGACAGACAGACAGACAGACAGACAGACAGACAGACAGACGAAAAAACAGACAGACGGAGACACAGCCTAAATACGGAGATTCGGTTCAACCGTTATTTGAACTCCAACTTTACGCACAAGGTATATAATTAGCCTATACATGTAGCCTATAGGATATAATTATGGTCTGTGGCACACTGTGCATCATATAATAATTATATATGCCTCTGTTATGAGAGAGGTGGGGTCTGACATACCCCAAAACATATTTTTATTTTCAAGTCGCGATATAAAATGGAAAACATTAATTTGAATTCAACTATTCTTCTATGATCAATTATCAACTTAACAGGCGATTATCACGAACAGATATATGCTTTCAATCCTTATTAGATGGCCAGAAGGTGAACCAATCCATTGTGAACTTGCCCGTGTAAGTTCGATTTGTACCGGTGTAAAGGTTTCAAATTACCCCCTCCTAAACATTACCCCCGGTAACTTGAAACCGGTTTCAGATCACCCCTGGGGTAATCTGAAACCGGTTTCATCCTACCCCCGGTTTCAGGTTACCTCCTCTGAATTCCGAATGAATTACGTATATCTAGCTTCCACTTATCAAATGTTGTCTTCGTCAATCCAGCTTCTATTTCAGCTGCAGCGAAACTTCATCCAGCTTCTATTTCACATATAGCGAAACTTCGAATTCATCCAGCTTCTATTTCATCTATAGCGAACCTTCATCCAGCTTCTATTTCACCCATAGCAAAACTTCGAATTTATCCAGCTTCTATTTCACCTATAGCGAAACCTCATCCAGCTTCTATTTCACCTGCAGCGAAACTTCATCCGGCTTCTATTTCACCTACAGCGAACCTTCATCCAGCTTCTATTTCACCTGCAGCGAAACTTCATCAGCTTCCATTTCACCTAAAGCGAAACTTCGAATTCATCCAGCTTCTGTTTCACCTATAGCGAACTTTCATCCAGCTTCTATTTCACCTACAGCAAAACTTCATCCATCTTCTATTTCACCGACAGCGAAACTTCATCCAGCTTCTATTTCACCTAAAGCGAAACTTCGAATTCATCCAGCTTCTATTTCACCTATAGCAAAACTTCATCCAGCTTCCATTTCACCTACAGCGAAACTTCATCCAGCTTCTATGTCACCTACAGCGAAACTTCATCCAGCTTCCATTTCATCTACAGCGAAACTTCATCCAGCTTCTATTTCACCTATAGCGAACCTTCATTCAGCTTCTAATTCACCTATAGCGAAATTCCATCCAGCTTCCATTTCACCTACAGCAAAACTTCATCCAGCTTCTATTTCACCTACAGCGAAACTTCGAATTCATCCAGCTTCTATTTCACCTACCGCGAAACTTCATCCAGCTTCTATTTCACCTATAGCGAACCTTCATCCAGCTTCTATTTCACCTATAGCGAAACTTCATCCAGCTTCCATTTATCTAACGCTTGATAAATGGAATCTGGGTGAAAGTTCTCTATAGTAGAAATAGAAGCTGGATGAAGGTTCGTTGTAGGCGAAATATAACCTGGATTGACGAAAACGACGCTTGTGAAATGGAAGCTGGATGAAGGTTCTCTATAGGTGAAGTAGAAGCTGGATAGACGAAAACGACGCGCAATTAAATAATTGTTTTTTATGGGGGTAACCTGAAACCGTAGGGGGTAGGATGAAACCGGTTTGAGATTACCCCCTAGGGTAACTTGAAACCGGTGTAAAGGTTTCAAATTACCCCCTCCTAAACATTACCCCCCGGTAACTTGAAACCGGTCTCAGATTATCCCCCGGAAACTAGATTTGCATCAATCATCGCATTTATTGCACTAATAAAATAAGAAAAATCATCCCGCTTCTTGTTTTGTGGTGCAGAATATCATCCGTCATCCCACTTCGTGTTTTGTTATGAATATTTTGATCCGAAAAAAAATAATAGCCTCGAAGACAATTTCTCCATTGTAACTTCAGCGGCGATTAGTATTTTAGTTACAGATGAAAATATTGATAACAAACCACAAAGTGGGATGACGGATGAAAATCTTCAGAGCAAAACAAGAAGCGGGATGATTTTTCCGATTATTTTAGTGCAATAAATGTGATGATTGATGCAATTTACATTTTTCAGGGAGGTAATGTTTAGGAGGGGGTAATCTGAAACCTGTACACCGGTTTCAGATTACAGGGGGTATTCTCAAACCGGTTTCAAGTTACCGGGGGGGGGTTAATGTTTAGGAGGAGGTAATTTGAAACCTTTACACCGGTGTAAAGGTTTCAAATTACCCCCTCCTAAACATTACCCCCCTGAAAACTGTAATTTGCACCAATCATCGCATTTATTGCACTAAAATATCAGAAAAATGATCCCGCTTCTTGTTTTGGTCTGAAGATTTTCATCCGTCATCTCACTTCGTCGTTTGTTATCAATATTTTCACCTGTAACTAAAATACTAAATCGCCGCTGAAGTTACATGGAGAAATGGCTTCGAGGCTATTATTTTTTTCCGATTAAAATATTGATAACAAACCATGAAGTCGGATAACGGATGAAAATCTTCAGACCAAAACAAGAAGCGGGAAGATTTTTCTGATTTTTTAGTGCAATAAATGCGATGATTGATGCAAATCTGGTTTCCGGGGGTAATCTGAAACCGGTTTCAAGTTACCAGGGGGGGGGGGAATGTTTAGGAGGGGGTGATTTGAAACCTTTACACCGGCTTTACACGCTGGCCAAGAGTGCGAGAGGTAGCAGGTTCGAGCCCTCGTTGGGCGGATTTGATTTGTAGGCTGCCATTAGCGCCGTTGTAAGTGCAAAGTTGTCTGCTCAGTTGGTTGTTAAGTTTAATTAAGGTTACTGCATAACTTGAAAATGTGTAAAGCGCAGGTCGTCTTGCAGGCGTTTCAATAAAGAAAAGATATTATTATTTAGTGCAATAAATGCGATGATTGATGCTAATTACAGTTTTCAGGGGGGTAATGTTTAGGAGGGGGTAATTTGAAACCTTTACACCGGTATACGAAAAATCGCAATTTCCTTCCAATATAGGCCTACATTAAAATATAGAAACTGCTCGTTCAAAATTCCTGAAATTTTGGTAAAGTGTCCGTAAAATATTTCATATTCACAAAGGTAGAAAAATAATCCAAGCTGGTTTGACGTTTTCCACCAAAAAATAAAGTAGAATACCTCTGGGGTATGTCATACTCCACCTCACCTCCTAAGGGTTAAATAAAACTATTGTAATGGAATCTCTACCGCCAACCGTATCGGGATCTTACTACCAGGACGACAGTCTGACTGATATACATTTTATTACGGGAATCCATCCCAAGATGATCATCCCAACCAGAAACATTTACAGTTATGCAAGTTTGACATCAATTTCTGACATTGAAGCAGTTTATAGAAGACAGTTGTATATATATATATTACCAGGTAGGTAGAAAGTTCGCTATTATGCGAAATGTTACGTCTAGAAATACTAGGCCTAGGCCTATTAAATAAGTTCAACAGTTGAATGTGAATGTCTCGGAAATATATTCTTTGCGCCTGCAAACATCGACCGTCCAGAGAGCGGCGGCCCCAGCCCCAGTGCGTGCAGCAGAGGAGCAAGTACCGCCACCCTCCAGACAGGCAATACATGCAAGCACGTATACATTGAAATTATACAGTATATAGGAATATACAGTGGTTCTTGGATGTTACTGAGCTATTGTTCATCATAATAATGTTCGTGAACTTTTTAAGCTAGACGGCCACCGTAAGGTATAAAGCTTGTCAATGCTTACATATCGGCTGCCCAGACCGCAAACGGATCCAACCCCAGTGTGTTAGAAGTATAGGAGTCAGAAGCATTGCGATCTAGGCAGACGACATGCAAGCACTGATATAGGTATTTACATTAAAACATGCAATGCATTAGGTCTAATATTAGGTGCATTTGTATACGGATGCATACAGAGTCAGAGACATGTACGACATAAACACCCATGCACATGTGGGCATATATACATGTACGCAGACATGTATATACATGCATACATGCATATGGCGTTATAGACAGGTATACAGGCATACATTCACTCACATAGATACATACACAGACATACCCATATGCACACACAGACATATAGAGGCGAGCATATATGCATGCATTCCTACAAACAAACACACACACACAGATACACATTCATACAGATTCAGGCATCCACGATACATACACCCGTGCATATATAGGCACATATATATGTACGCGGACATATATATATATATGCATACATGCAGACGGGGATGCATACATACAGACTTACACACACACATATATACAGATATATGTATACTGATATAATAAATATATAAGGAAAGTTCATCAATCGCAATGGTTTCTATTGCATTGTTCGCAGATGGTGACTTTCTTCTTTCTTGGTCTTGATCTTTGCTTTCTTCTTTCTGTCGTTCGTTCTTCCCTTGCTTAATGGCGCAAGGAACCGCCAGGGTTAACCAGGGTCATTCCTTGTTAGGCACAAGGATCGCCATGATGAATACAGTGTCACAACCGTCGACCGGAAACCTCCACCCACTTGTACACGAGGTTCAAGCAGGTGGGTTGTCTGAGTGCGGTTGACAGATTGAAAGTCCAGTTCATCCGTGCGCACTCCCTCATGAGTTCGTCTTGGAGACCGACCATGGAGGGGCATTCCAGCAAGAAGTGACGCACGGTTTCCTGGACACCGCACACGTCGCAGTTTCCGGTGTCGTGTCGTCCCCATCTCTGCAGCTGCGTGTTGAGGAGGCAGTGGCCTAGACGGAGTCTGGTGATCGTGACTTCCTTCTTCCGGATTGGATCAGCGTACTTGCGACCAAGGCTGACGATCGGCTCAACGAGTCTGTAGTCGGAGCCGGTGGCGGAGGTGGTCCATTCCTGCTGCCATTTCCGGACGAAGTGGTCTCTGTAGGTGTGTCGAGCTTCTGGATACTCGAGCGTCGTCGGGATGTCCACGGTGGAGTTGTGGAGCACCTGCTTGCACAGGGCGTCTGCCGTCTCGTTGCCTGCGATGCCATGATGACCAGGAATCCAAACGATCTTCGCTGGCGACTGAGCGTGTTGTCCGTAGTCATCGATGGCATAGATGAGGTCCACGAGATGGTGCTGTCGGGTCCCGGAACGCTGTCTCTCCAGACTCTGCAACACACCGAGCGAATCTGAAAAAATAGCAACATTGGGTATATTAGCGCTGGAGGCCCATTCTATCGCCCTTCTTATGGCCTCCATTTCTGCTGCCAGGACTGACGAACCATCGCTCATCCTGTAGCTTCCATAGTGACCACAAGAGGGCACATAGAATGAGCACGATGCTTTACCTGCGTTGTTGCGAGATCCATCCGTGTAGACAGCCACATGATCCTCATAGGTGCGGATGTGATTCTCGACAATGGACTTCCTCGTTATAAGGTTGTCCGTGTCTCGGATCGCATCCATGAGTGTGGTGTCTACAACCGGATGGCGGACGTTCCAGGTCGGCTTGGCAGTGCAGGCGAGTGGCTGGATCGTAGGCTTTGCGATCTCAGCGTTGATTTGTCTCGCCTTCACTCGAATCGGGTCCGTGTCGTCCTTGGCCGTCTTCGTCTTCCGACCGATGGTGATTGACTGCGCCGGATGGTCCTTGATGGCGTCCGTCTTCATGATGAACTCCATCATCTGCTGCTTGCGTCGGAGATGGAGCGGCATTTCTCCACAGTCGACCTGTAAAGCAGACAAACTTGTACCTCGTAGCGCTCCAGAAGCAATCAGCAGCGCTTTACACTGGATTGTGTTAAGCGCCTGCTTCTGGGTCGTCGAGGCACTCTCGTAGGCGATGGAGCCGTAGTCGATGACGGAGCGGATGAGCGCCCGGTAGACCATCAGGAGCGTGTCCTTCGACGCCCCCCAATGAGACCCTGCGATGGCACGCATCAGATTGAGTCGCTTCTTGCAGCGGTCTGTCACGTACCGGATGTGTTCGGACCAGCTGAGATGCTGGTCAAATATCACACCGAGGAACTTGACCTTGGTGTCGTACTGCAGGCTAGAAGCACCCAACCTGAGCGGCCGATGTGCAGCACGGGTCCCATTGCGGCGAAACTCGACAGCGACGGTCTTTGTTGTCGAAACTCGGAATCCCCATCGGTCGAAGAACTCCTTCAGTCGATCCAGGTACGTCTGCAGGTGTCGTTGGTTGACGTCCGGGTTCGGTCCAGCTCTCCAGATGGCGCTGTCGTCGGCGTAGAGAGAAAGCTTGACCCCGTTCTCTGGTTCCGGGATGTCGTTCAGCATGATGATGAAGAGGACAGGGCTGATGACGCTTCCCTGCGGCGATCCGTTCTCCATCCGGAAGAGATCGGAAAGCGCGGCGCCGACGCGAACACGGATGGTCCTGTCGGCGAGGAAGTCCCGGATCCAGTTGAACATCTGACCGGTGATGTTGTACTTCTGCAGCTTGTGTAGCAGTCCGTCGGTCCACATCAGGTCGAAGGCTTTCTCAAGGTCGACGAAGACTCCAGTGAGGCTGTACTTGGCGTGGATGGCTCGCTGGATGTCGTCCTGCAGGCGGATGATGTGGTCCTGGCAGCTCCTCATCCTTCGGAATCCGGACTGGAACTTGTTGAAGAGGTGGTTGGACTCCATGTGCCACGTCAGCCGGTCGGTGACAAGTCGCTCCATCAGCTTGCACAAGACGGCACAGGACGACATCCCCAATACATCCATATATACGCCGTTTCGGCTCTGCTAGTCAGCTCAGATAATTCTAGGTCTGAAATAGAAGCTGACTTGACAAAAATAAAACATCGGAAATAGAAGCTGGATAAAGGTATTTCTAAGTCTGAAATAGAAACTGAATTAACGAAAATAACGAGCGAGAAATGGAAGTTGGATGAAAGTATTTCTAGGTCTGAAATAGAAGCTGGATTGAACAAATTTGCAAACAAACGCGGTAACGATCGTGCGCGGTACCTAGTGATGGTGCGCGGTAGTGAAAAACGCGGTATTGTGCGCGCGGTATTGGCTAAGTTTGATTAGAATGTGTTGCAATTTGTAAAAATTATAAATAAAAGTACACAGTTTTAGCGATTCAATAGCTTTTTTGCACAGGCATAGAAGCACGTGCGTCTCGCAATGTACGAATGGAGATTATTTATATTCTCTAGCAACTGCATTAAAGTCACAATGCAATGAAACAAATCATCAGAAATCCACTCATTGCAGTGCACACGAATAAGAAGATTAACTTTTCATTATCTTCACCATATAATGTAAACTATCTAGTCCTAATAGGTGGAGACCTGTAATACCTTACACAAAGTCTGCAAATGCCTGATGCAAAACAATTTTGCAATTAAAATGTTGCCCAGCAAAAATATGTCAGTAGGAATCTTAGATCCAAAACGAAATGTACTAAATTTACAATTTATAAACGATTGTTTATCAACCTTCAACCACACATGCTGAAAACTCCAAATCAGCACAGGTCAAGAAATAAGTTGTCAGGTGGGGAAAAGCGATGGCCAGAACAATGCTCAAGAAATTCATTCTCGATTTCAAGTATTTCACTACAAATACCACATCCAAAAGGTCTGTCCAGGTATGATTTTGCATCCTCAGGTGAATTGACTTTGCTACTTTTAACAAGCCTTGTTGCATCATTGGAATCCAAGTGCTTGTTCCACGAGAGTTGGTCATTTGGTTTTCCAATAAACTCTATTCTACACTGGCCTAATACTGTGAATTGAACAGATGAGTCACCAATGGATTCACTTTTCATTACTTCGACACTCTGGGGATGTATTCCTGGCTTCTTTGTTGAAGACTTATCACATGTGTGTTGCCTCTCTTCCGTATGAGATCTTCTGTGTTTCGTTAGACTTCCAAGACTGATGAATCCTCGTTTACAAATCTCACAAATGAACGGTTTTTCACTAGAATGAGTTCTCATGTGCGTTTTCAAATGACCACCTTCAGTAAATGGTTTATGACATAATTTACATTGGTATGGTTTCTCCCCACTATGGGTTCTCATGTGCACTTTCAGAGCCCCACCTTGAGTAAATGATTTCTGACATAACTGACATTGGTATGGTTTCTCCCCAGTATGGATTCTCATGTGCCTTTTCAGATCACCACCTTTAGTAAATGATTGCTGACATAACTGACATTTATATGGTTTCTCCCCAGTATGGATTCTCGTGTGCACTTTCAGATCACCACCTTGAGTAAATGATTTCTGACAAAACTTACATCTGTGTGGTTTCTCTCCAGTATGCGTTTTCATATGTGTTCTTAAGTGACTACCTGTAGTAAATGCTGTTTGACAAAATTGACATTTGTATGGTTTCTCTCCAGTATGGATCCTCATATGCAATTTGAGGTCAAAACCTTGAGTAAATGATTTTTCACATAACTTACATTGGTGTGGTTTCTCCCCTGCATGGATTCTCATGTGCATTTTCAGACTACCACCTTGAGAAAATGATTTCTGACATAACTCACATTTGTATGGTTTCTCCCCAGTATGGATTCTCATGTGCACTTTGAGAGCACCACCATTAGCAAATGATTTCTGACATAACATACATTTGTATGGCTTCTCCCCACTATGGGTTCTCATGTGCACGTTCAAAGCCCCACCTTGAGTAAATGATTTCTGACATAACTTACATTTGTATGGTTTCTCTCCAGTATGCGTTCTCATATGTGTTCTTAAGTGACTACCTGTAGTAAATGCTGTTTGACAAAATTGACATTTGTATGGTTTCTCCCCAGTATGGGTTCTCATGTGCACTTTCATATCGCCACTTTTAGGAAACGACCTCTGGCATAACTGACATTTGTATGGTTTCTCCCCTGTATGAATTCTCATGTGCACTTTCAGTTTACCACATTCAGCAAATGAATTCTGACATAACTTACACCTGTGTGGTTTCTCCCCAGTGTGGGTTCTCATGTGCATTTTCAGACTACCACCTTCAGAAAATGATTTCTGACATAACTCACATTTGTATGGTTTCTCCCCAGTATGGATTCTCATGTGCACTTTGAGAGCACCACCATTAGTAAATGATTTCTGACATAACTTACATTTGTATGGTTTCTCACCAGTATGGGTTCTCATGTGCACTTTCAGAGCCCCACCTTGAATAAATGATTTCTGACATAACTTACATTTGTATGGTTTCTCCCCAGTATGGGTTCTCATGTGCACTTTCATATCACCACTCTTAGGAAACGACCTCTGGCATAACTGACATTTGTATGGTTTCTCCCCTGTATGAATTCTCATGTGCACTTTCAGTTTACCACATTCAGCAAATGAATTCTGACATAACTTACACCTGTGTGGTTTCTTCCCAGTGTGGGTTCTCATGTGCACTTTCATAACGCCACTTTTAGTAAATGATTTCTGACATAACAGACATTTGCAGGGTATCTTTCCAGCATGGGCTGTCATGCTTGCAATTTTATGAATATTTAGAGCATAATATCTTTGACATTGTTGCTGCTTGCATTGTGTTTCTCCAGTACAGGTTTCCATATGCACAGTCAACCAATGTACTTCGCTATATGATTTCCCATATAACTGGCAGTTCTGTGCATGGTTACACTGCAGTCTGTTTCCTCATAGGAGTTACTGGAATTTCACCTGGGTCCTGAGACTTCTGTCAAAATTTATGCTTTTTCACCAGAATTGGTTTTTATGAGCTGCCATGAATCACAAGAGTGTGCACTTTTTCTTCACATAATTTGAATTGCAGGATTAAGTCTTTTCTTCAGCATGTGTGATTTCCATTTGAACACATCACGGATGTGTAGAAGCATTCTCTTTGGCAGATCAATGTAAGTGAGACTTTTAACATCTTTCAAGTGTCAATAATGATTCTTTTTAAAATTTTGTCAGAAATCAGTTCCACAGAAAACAATTGTCTTTTGTGATTAAAAATTCAAGCCATCCAACTTTTGTAGATTAGGACTCCCTAAGCCTTCCTCGTTATTCAGGATCCATATGAACTGAAGAGGAAATTATTTGATGATACGGTAGTTAAAGTTCCTGGTGAATATTTCAACTTGACAAAGATCATTGAGAGCCAGGCGTTCTCAAATAACTGCCATAGGTTCCAACATAATGTTGAATTTCATCAGGCACTTGATTAAAAGAACTTCAGACACCTATCAAAATGAAGTAACATCTCAGTAATATATTGTTTCAAAACATAGATACCATTTCATTATTCCTCATAACATATTAAAGTCAGAACAGTTCAATGGATCCATTGTACAGCTTTCTGCAAACGGCTGACAATTTCTCCGCCCCTCATAAATACTTGATGAACTTTATCCCATGAATGTTATAATTATAAAAACATGTACTAAGAAACTTAACCATAGGTGCTATGTAGACATGCTGTCAATGTGTTAATGCACTGGTACACCTACACTCCTACAGACCCTAACCCACCGTAAAACTAACCCTAAACCTAACCCACCCTAACCCACCCTAAACCTAACCCTAGACCTAACCCACCCCAACCCTAACCCTAAACCTAACCCAAACCTTAACTCACCCCAACCCTAACCCACCCTAACCCCAACCCTAAACCACCCTTACCCTAACCATCCTAACCCCAACCCTAACCACCAAGGATAATGAACAAAATATAGCGGATATTCGGAATAGCGGACCTTCGGAATAGTGGACCCTCGGAATAGTGGGCCGTTACCATTTTTGCCTAAATAGAAGCTGGAATGATGAAACAAATTCTTTCCTGAATGGAAGTTGGATCTACGAAGAATAGTCCTTGCTCAAATAAATGCTGGAACAGTTAATTAAACGTGTCCCTAAATGGTGCAAAGAGGACACAGTAAATGTTGCTAATGTACCAGTACAGTGTACACCTCTGACATAGCTAATTCTTATTTTGTAACTAAACGAATAAACATGCAACCATTTTGCTCGCACCTCCACTAGGCAGAATCATACCTTCTCAATAAGTAAGTAATCTTTGTTAACACGAGACAAGCGCTCATCATAGCCCCTGGAACTTGAATGGCTCCCCTTGAAGTTCTATGTACTCAATCACTGCTCTCTCTCTCTCTCTCACCTTAACTCTTACCACTCAAATTAATAATTAATCAGCCCAATTTTTTCCAGTCAGAGCGGACTCAGGAGCACTTTGTAAAGGTTAAGACAGTTTTATTTGGCCGCGGTGGGGTTGGGAGCACTTCCCTTTAAGAGGTGCCATACAGATTCTTGCCATGAATGAATAATTTGGCAAAACTCCGAACGGCGGTCCCAAATTATAACATTAAGTAAAACAACATGACGTGTCGTAATAGTTCGGTGTATTGGATGGGCGCATAGAAACGGTTTATTTTGCACTCCACACTTATAAAACGACCAGCTGGTCCACCGAAATAGAAGCCGGAATAATGAGAAAGCACTTGAGAATTGGAAGCTGGATGAAGACCTTTTACAGGTGAAATGAAGGTGGATTGATGAAAAAACGCA
The DNA here is from genome assembly GCA_945859605.1 of Lumbricus rubellus. Classification (NCBI taxonomy): domain Eukaryota; kingdom Metazoa; phylum Annelida; class Clitellata; order Crassiclitellata; family Lumbricidae; genus Lumbricus; species Lumbricus rubellus. The sequence continues at coordinate 1,833,617 of OX243819.1, forward strand.
AGTGAAATATAAGCTGCATGGATGACGGTATGTTTTAGATCTGAAACAGAAGCTGGATTGTTGACTTGAACGGTTGAGAAATAGAACCTGGATGATGGACATAATAAGTTAAGTGGAAGATGGATTAATTAAAACGCTTGCGAAATGGATGCTGGATGAAGGATCCTTATAGGCCTAAGTGAAATAGAAACTGGATTGACGAAAATTAAACTTGAGAAATGGAAACTGGATTGTTGATTTCAGTGATGTATTTCAGCATGCATCCAGCTTCCATTTCAGCTAGAATGCCGTTTATCCAGCTTTCTTTTATCAAGCGTCCATCAATCAAACGGTTTTTCATCAATCCACCTTCTATTTCACCGCAAATCATGTTTCAAGCCTTCTCGGGAGATAGCCTGTCGATTTCTTTCATTTTATAATTTGGGACCGCCGTTCGGAGTTTTGCCAATAATTTAACCAGGTGTGGCATTAAAGTAGAATTTCTTCATGATCTAGGTTAAGATATCACAATTATCACATAAACTAACGGCTTGTTGTCTTACTGGAAGCCCAGCGTTTAGGTATACGAGACAGCATGGCACACTGCGTCAAACGACACCCAGTGACTCCATTTTGTATGTGTGACTCCCAACTGTTATTTCCTAAGAGAGACTTAAACACAAAGTTCGACCTGCAGAATTAGAAACAGCAACATTGGTAAATGGTTAAATTCTATAACGCCGCGGTAGCAATTCTATAACGACGCGGTAGGAAGTAAACATCATGGATTTTACGCGTAAGGGTCGGTTAGGGCTCAGGTTAGGCGACGTGAGGGTCGGTTAGGGTTAGTTTTAGGGTTAGTGCAGTCATTCGGCTGAAATTGAAGCTGGATTGGTGAACAATAATTTTTAATGACAAATTGAATAAAAATATTTGCGGACGACATAGAAGCGAAATTTATCGAACAAATTCTTGCCTAAACAGAAGCTGGATCGATTAAAAGAATTCTCGGCAAACTAGAAGTTGGATTTATGGGCTCTATTATGCGCGGATCTTTTGCCGACATGATGTTTACTTGCTACCGCGTCGTTATAGAATTGCTACCGCGGCGTTATAGAATTTTACCCCGGCGGTCGTAAATTATAAAATTAAAGAAATCAATAGGCTATCTTCTCTTCTGATAAGGCTTTTAACATGATGTGTGGTGAAATAGAAGGTGGATTGATGAAAACCGTTTGATTGATCGACGCTTGATAAAAGAAAGAGCTAGATTCCAGCTGAAATGAAAGCTGGATGCATGCTGAAATACATCACTGAAATCAACAATCCAGTTTCCATTTCTCAAGTTTAAATTTCGTCATTTCATTTTTTATTTCACCTATAGGCCTAAGGATCCTTCATCCAGCATCCATTTCGCAAGCTTTTTAATTAATCCAGCTTCCATTTAACTTATTATGTCCATCATCCAGGTTATATTTCTCAACCGTTCAATTCATCAATCCAGCTTCCATTTCAGATCTAAAAATACCTTCATGCAGCTTCCATTTCAGATCTAAACATACCTTTATCCAGCCTATATTTCACTTGCATTTTTTCATCAATCCACCTTCATTTCACCACACATCATGTTAAAAGCCTTCTCAGAAGATAGCCTATCGATTTCTTTACCCCTAAAAATGTCTTTGACTTTGTCTGTTGGATTTGTCTTCGGATGAGAGAATAAATTGACAGAAGTTACAAAAGAATGATTTTTTAAAATAATAGCCTGCTACAAGGCTAATGAGATTAGACAATTATTTTATCATCGATAATGAGCATAGGGTGCCTTTATATACAAAATGACAAAACTATTATCGTTATGCATAAACTGTGCACTCACACACAAATAAAATAGATTGCCCTGTTATCCAGCGCTTTTATGAAATTTGTAGAACTGCACAACCTCTTCTTTTCACGAATTGTCCGTGAACCAGCTGTTGTTGAACCAGTTGTCGGTGAAATAGTTGTCGTGACACCCTTAGACAGTCCCTAATGGATGAGCGGTACCATGGAAGGTCTATATTTCACTATGAGTTTCGTGTTTTAATTGGCCGAGTAATTCTTAGAATTTGTCGCAAAAATTTCAAATAAAACTATAAAAATTAATGTTATTAAAAAGTGCACAGTTTTAGTAATGCAAGAATTTTTGCACAGGCTTAGAAGTATATGCAATAAACGAAATGGATATTATTTATATTCTCTACCAACTGCACTAATGTCACGAATGAAATCATAAAACAACAAAATCATCAAAAGTCTATCATCGCAATGCACACTAAGAAGACGATTCAATTTTCATTATTTTCATATATAATGTAAATTATCTGGTCTCTATAGGTGCAGCCGTGTAATAAAAAGTCTGCAAATGCCTGATGCAAGACAATTTTGGAGTTAAAATGTTACCCAGCAAAAAAAAATGTCAGTAGGCAACAAGCCGCATCATTAGGCATCTTAGGTACAAAAGAAAATGTACTATACATTATAAACGATTGTTGTCAAGCCGCAAGCTTCAACCACATGCGCTGAAAACTACAAATCAGCACAGGTCACGAAATAAGTCGTCAGGTGGTGAAAAGCGATGGCTAGAACAATGCTCAAGAAATTCCTTCTCAATTTCAAGCATTTCACTGCATATACCACATCCAAAACGTCTTTCCGGGTACGGTTTTGCATCCTCAGGTGATTTGACTTCATTGCTTTTTATAAGGGGACTTGTTGCTTCATTGGAATCCGAACACATGTTCCATGAGAGCCGGTCATTTGGTTTTTCAATTACCTCTATTCTACGCTGGCCTAATACTGTAAATTGAACAGATGGGTCAACAATGGAATCACTTTTCATTATTTCGACACTCTGGGGATGTACTCCTGGCTGCTTAGTTGAAGAACTGCCTTCGTGAGAAGACTTATCGCATGTGTGTTGCCTCTCCTTCGTATGAGATCTTCTGTGTTTCGTTAAACTGTCAAGGCGGGTGAATCCACTATTACAAATCTCACAAATGAATTGTTTTTCGCTAGTATGAGTTCTCATGTGAATTTTCAGACTATCACCTCTAGTAAATGATTTATGACATAACTCACATCGATACGGTTTCTCTCCAGTATGTGTTCTCAAATGTGTTCTTAAGTGACCAGCTGTAGTAAATGATGATTGACATACCTGACATTTGTATGGTTTCTCCCCAGTATGGATTCTCGTGTGCGTTTTAAGATAATTACCTGTTGTAAATGATTTCTGACATAACTTACATTTGTATGGTTTCTCCCCAGTATGGATTCTCATGTGCACTTTCAGAGCATCACCTGCAGTAAATGATTTATGACATAACTTACATTTGTATGGTTTCTCCCCAGTATGGATTCTCATGTGATTTTTCAGAGTGTCACCTGCAATAAATGATTTCTGACATAAATTACATTTGTATGGTTTCTCCCCAGTATGGACTCTCATGTGCACTTTCAGATCACCAACTTGAGCAAATGATTTCTGACATAAATTACATTTGTATGGTTTCTCCCCAGTATGGATTCTCACGTGCCCTTTCAGAGCACTACCTGTAGTAAATGATTTATGACACAACTGACATTTGTATGGTTTTTCCCCAGTATGGATTCTCATGTGATTTTTCAGAGCATCACATGCAAAAAATGATTTCTGACATAACTTGCATTGGTATGGTTTCTCCCCAGTATGGATTCTCATATGCACTTTCAGGTCACCACTTTGAGTAAATGATTTCTGACATAACTTGCATAGGTATGGTTTCTCCCCAGTATGGATTCTCATGTGCATTTTCAGAGCATTACCGGCAGTAAATGATTTATGACATAACTTGCATTTGTGTGGTTTCTCCCCAGTATGGATTCTCATGTGCACTTTCAGATCGCCACCGGCAGTAAATGATTTATGACATAACTTGCATTTGTGTGGTTTCTCCCCTGTATGGATACTCATGTGTATTTTCAGACCACCACTTTGAGTAAATGATTTCTGACATAGCTTACATTTGTGTGGTTTCTCTCCAGTATGTGTTCTCAAATGTCTTGTTAAGTTACTACCTGTTGTAAATGATTCCTGACATAACTGGCATTTGTAGAATATCTTTCCAGCAGTTGTTATCATGCTTGCCTTTTTATGAACATTTAGAGTAGAAGGATTGTTGAAATTGCTTGTCCTTGCATGGTGTTTCTGAAGTATAGGGTTCCATATGCAATTTCAACCAATGAATTTCGGCTTAAGCTTTTTCCACAAAACTGGCATTTGCATGGTTAGACTGCAACTATATTGTTTCTTCATAAGAATTGCTCTAATTTCACCTGGGTACACTTTGATGTGTGACGAAATTTAAACTTTTTCGCCGAAACTGGTTCTTATGAGCGGTGATAAATAATCAGAGTCTACTTTTTTTCTTCGCATATTTCCATTTGCAGGCATAAGACTTTTCTTGAGCAATGGTTATTTCCATTTGGAAGCAACACTTATGTGTAGAAACGTTCTCTTTCCGATCATTGTAAGTGAGACTTTTCACATCTTTCAAGTGTCAATAATAATTCTTTTTCGAATTTTGTCAGAAATTAGTTCCACCGAAAACAATTGTGTTTTGTAATTAAATATTCCACATTATTCCAGCCATCCAACTTTTGTAGACTAGGGCTCTCGTGCCTTGTTATTAAGGAAGTATATGAACCGAAGAGGAAATTATTTGATTATAGTGTAGTTAAAGTTCCTGGTGAATATTTCGACTTGATGAAGATCATTGAGAGCTAGGCGTTCTCAAATAACTGTCATGAGTTCCAACATAATGTTGATTTACTTCAGGGAAAAAGACAACTTCATGCACCTATTAAAATAAAGCAGAATCTCAGTAACAGATTGTTTAAGAACACAAAGCCATTTCGGCATAACTGGGAACGGCGGTCCCAAATTATAACATTAAGTAAATCAACATGACGTGTCGTAATAGCACAGTATATTGGATGGGTGCATTAAAACGGTTTCTGTTGCACTCCACACTTATAAAACGACCAGCCAGTCCACCGAAATAGAAGCCGGAATAATGAGAAAGCACTTGAGAAATGGAAGCCGGATGAAGACCTTTTACAGGTGAAATGAAGGTGAATTGATGAAAAAACGCAGGTGAAATATAAGCTGCATGAAGGTATTTTTAGACCTGAAATAGAAGCTGGATTGATGAATTGAACGGTTGAGAATTAGAACCTGGATGATGGACATAATGAGTTAAATGGAAGATGGATTAATTAAAACGCTTGCGAAAAAGATGCTGGATGAAGGTTCCTTAGGAATAAGTGAAATAGAAACTGGATTAACGAAAATTAAACTTGAGAAATGGAAACTGGATTTTTGATTCCAGTTATGTATTTTAGCATGCATCCAGCTTCCATTTCAGCTGAAATGCCGTTTATCCAGCTCTTTTATCAAGCGTCCATCAATCAAACGGTTTTCATCAATCCACCTATTTCACCACCATTTATCATGTTTAAAGCCTTCTCTCGATTTCTTTAATTTTATAATTTGGGACCGCCGTTCCCAGTTATGCTGCCATTTCATCACTCCTCGTAACGTATTAAAGTCAGAATGATTTTCATTGCCAGTCCAATGGATTCATTGTATTACATTCTGCAAAAAGCTCACAAATTCAATCACCCCTATGAAGACTCGATGAACTTTATCTCGTGAATGCTATACAAAACATATAATTATGAACTAAGAAACTTAACCACAGGTACTAAGTAGACATACTGTCAATGTTTGTTTGTATGTGCCCTTGTTATAGCGCCCCTTCAAGCTCTCTCTACTCAGAGGCGCTCCCGAATGCAGAGCGGACACTGCATCGCAGTTTCACACCGAAGCGCTGAGCAATTGTTAGTGAAGGACTTTCCCAAGGTCCTTACGCGGCGAGGTGGATTCGAACCTCGAACCTTCCGGATCCAAGGCAACGACGCCATCACTACACCACCACGCCCACAAATGTTGTTAATGTACCGGTGTAAAGGTTTCAAATTACCCCCTCCTAAACATTACCCCCCCCTGCAAACTGTAAATTGCATCAATCATCGCATTCATTGCACTAAAAATATCAGAAAAATTATCCTGCTTCTTGTTTCTGTCTGAAGATTTTCATCCGTCATCCCACTTCGTGGTTTGCTATCAATATTTTCATCTGTAGCTAAAATACTAAATCGCCGCTGAAATTACATGGAGAAATGGCTTCAAGGCTACTATTTTTTTCGATTAAAATACTGATAACAAACCACGAAGTGGAATGACGGATAGAAATCTTCAGACCAAAACAAGAAGCTGGATGAGTTTTCTGATTTTTTAGTGCAATAATCGCGATGATGGATGCAAATCTAGTTTCCGGGGGGTAATCTGATTTCAAGTTACCGGGGGTGGGGGGGGGGTAATGTTTAGGAGCCTGGGGTAATTTGAAACCTTTACACCGGTACACCTACGTCTCTTATTTTTGGAACTTAACGAATAAACACACAAACCTCTTGCTCGCACATCCACTAGGCAGAATCATACCTTTTCGAAATGTAGGTAAGTAAGTAATCTTTATTAGCATGAGAAAAACATTCATCCTGACCTCTGGAACTGGATTGGTTCCCATGCTGCTCCATGCCATTAACTCCTCAATCACTCATCTGTACCCTCAAGGGTTTTACGAGAACTGGTTCCACGAGAACTGGTTCACAGACAACTGGTTCACGACAACTGGTTCAACGACAAGCCGTTCACCGACAACTCGTTCACGCGACCAAATGTTCAAGGCCAATTTTTTTAGTCCTTGGTTACAGCCACTAAAAGAGAAGTTGGATCGATGAAAATAACTTGTGATAAATGGAAAATGGTTCTGTTGGTGGTACAAAAGTGGCATTGAAGAAAAGAATTCTCGGTAAATAGAAGTGAGATTGATACAAAATCAGTTTGACTGAAATGGAAGCTGCAATAATGGAAATTTTCCTGCTTAAATTGGAGCTGGATGGATGAAAGTTTTCTTTCATAAACTGGAGCTAGATTGATGAAAATCTTTTGGATTAAATTGGAGCCGGATAGAAGAAAATCTTGCCTAAATTGGAGCTGGATTGATGAAAATCGTTTAGATTAAATTGGAGCTGGATGAATGAAAATGTTCTTTCTTAAATGGGAGCTGGATGGATGAAAATATTTTTTTCTTAAATTGAAGCTGGATGGATGAAAATGTTCTGTCTTAAATTGAAGCAGGATAGATGAAAATGTTCTTTCTTAAACTGGAGCTGGATTGAATAAATTCTTCCTGCTTAAATTGGAGCTGGATTGATGAAAATCTTTTAGACTAAATTGGAGCTGGATGAATGAAAATGTTCTTTTTTAAATTGGAGCTGGATGGATGAAAGTGTTCTTTCGAAAACTGGAGCTGGATTGATGAAAATCTTTTAGATTAAATGGAGCTGGATGAATGAAAATGTTCTTTTTTAAATTGGAGCTGGATGGATAAAAGTGTTTTTTCATAAACTGGAGCTGGATTGATGAAAATCTTTTAGATTAAATTGGAGCTAGATTGAAGAAAATACTCTTGCAAATCTGTTGAGTTGAATTTTCTAAAATTATTCGCCATTGCATGGGTTTCAGCATTAGCCGAGTACCAGTCGGATTGACGAAAAGAGTTCTTTCTAAATAGAAGTCGGATTGATGAAAGTAATTTCTATTGAGATAGACGAGGAATTAGTTAAAAGAATCTTGCTGAAATTGAAGCTGGATTGATTAACAATAATTTAAAATTAAATAAAAGTTATATTAATGAAAAATATTTGCTAACGAATTAGAAGCGGGATTTATCAAACTGATTCTTGCCTAAACAGAAGCGTTGAGCTTTTCAGTTTCCTGTTTCTGTGTTTGTTTTTTCTTCCGTTCTCTAGTATAAGTTGCTTTGTCTTTTTTGTCAGTCACTATGTTGATTTTTGCAAAGACTTCGTCATGGCCACCTCACATCGTCAACTCAATATATTAGTCGGTGTCCCTAGACAGCGGGAATTTTTGGCATACCTGGGAACGGCGGTCCCAAATTATAACATTAGGTAAATCAACATGACCTGTCGTATTAGTGCGGTGTATTGGATGGGCGCATAGAAACGGTTTCTTTTCCACCGAAATAGAAGCCGGAATAATGAGAAAGCACTTGAGAAATGGAAGCTGGACGAAGACCGTTTACAGGTGAAATGAAGGTGGATTGGTGAAAAAACGCAAGTGAAATATAAGCTGGATGAGGGTATTTTAGATCTGAAATAGAAACTGGATGAGGGTACTTTTAGATCTGAAATAGAAGCTGGATTGATGGATTGAATGGTTGAGAAATAGAACCTGGATGATGGACAAAATAAGTTAAATGGAAGATGGATTAATTAAAACGCTTGCGAAACGGATGCTGGATGAAGGGTCCTTATAACCTAGGTGAAATAGAAACTGGATTGACGAAAATTAAACTTGAGAAATGGAAACTGGCAAAATTTTAGTGATGTATTTCAGCATGCATCCTGCTTCCATTTAAGCTGGAATGCCGTTTATCCAGCTTTTTAATCAAACGTCCATCAATCAAACGGTTTTCATCAATCCACCTTCTATTTCACGACACATCATATTTAAAGCCTCCTCAATCGATTTCTTTAATTTTATAATTTGGGACCGCCGTTCCCAGGTATGCCGATTTTTTTAATCTCTTTAGGGCCTCCCTTTTTTTGTAACCAATGTGCAAGATGTGTGAACCTTTCATGTATACTGGTTGCAAAATAAAAATATTTGATTGATTGATTGAAGCTAGATCGATGTAAAGGATTCTCGCCAAACTAGAAGTTGGATTGATTAACAATAACAATGCTGCAGCGAGCGAATAACTTACCATGCTAAAATACACGTTTGCCCAAGCTTCCATTCACCATTAAATTTTGTCGGTGAGCCAATATTATTGTCGTGTACCAATAATTGTCGTTGAACCAGTTGTCGGTGAACGAGTTGCCGGTGAACGAATTGTCGTGACACCTACTAAACCACATGGACGCAATGACGAATAATTAAATTCGATAAAACGACGGCGAACTAATGGTAAAATACCTAAATTCGGTGTGAGCGTGTTAGCGAATACTAAGGCACAAATATATATATTAAGAGCTGATCATTCATCGAATTAGCAAATTGATCTTAAACTAAAATCGGACCTTGTCTTCTATCCGTGCAAAATGGCGAGTGATTTCAGCAATATTGGTAAATAATAGAAGCTGAATTAATGAAGTTTTGCTCTGCCATCTAGTGAATATTTGAGATTGTTAGTTCGGGATTAGACGATGACATTAATTTATTTTCATTCATTCATTATATAATTGATATAATTTACAGCGGCCTTTAAAGGCTACTACTCTGGAGGGTGTCACGACAACTCGTCTAACGACAACTCGTCCACGGACAACTGGTCCACCGACAACTGGTCCACCGAAATAGAAGCCGGATTAACGAGAAAGCGCTTGAGAAATGGATGCTGGATGAAAGGTCTTTATTTACGAAATAGGAGCTGGGTTTATTAAAAAAAGTCTAATGGTTTCCTTGCTTAAATAGAAGCTGAATTGACGATTTTTGATCATATGTGTCTCAACATGCATCCAGCTTCTATTTCAGATAGAAAAAAAATTGATCCATCTTCTATTTCTTAAGCGGTTTTTTTTTCATCAATCCAGCTTCTATTTCACCTGTAAAAACCTTAATCCAGCTTTCATTTCTCAAGCGTTTTCTCATTAATCCGGCTTCTATTTCGGTGGACGAGTTGTCGTTGGACCAGTTGTCGTGCAACCCTCTGGAGCGCTCCCGTCCAACCTCGGTTAAAAGGTACTGTTTCAAATCTTCTATAATTATACTCATCTGAGCAAATCTTAAAGGCGTTTTTATACAGTGGGAACCCATTCCATAGCATGGTGCCAATAGCAGATAAAGCAAGGTGCTGTCTAAATTTTAGAGTAGGCCTAGTCAGCAGCTGGAAGCATCACAGAGCCTCCGTACAGAGCAGAGTCTATAGGCCTACTGGATGATTTACAACTGGAGCAACGGCTGTTGAAGGTGGTGAAGAGTAGGAAGTTTTCTACTTTGGACACATAATCAGAGCAGACAATCAACCGGTGTAATGCTTTCAAATTACCCCCTCCCGTTTTCAGATTACCCCCGGACGCGAATTCGGATTCCCTACCCGGTTAAGGGAAAACAGTGTGGAAGAGGCTAAGACCGTAGGGGGAGAAGGTAGTTAATTGATGTTACCAGTTGTTGGTCAAGCTGTAGTGTAGGCTATTAGCTTGACCAACAACTGCTAAACAACCAACGCAAAAATCTTAAGAATCTAATGACGACACTAACACTAACCTTACCGACCCTCACGACGCAAAAATCATAAGAATCTAATGGCGACACTAACACTAACCCTAACCGACCCTCACGACGCAAAAATCATAAGAATCTAATGACGACACTAACCTACACTAACCCTAACCGACCCTCACGACGCAGAAATCTTAAGAATCTAATGACGACACTAACCCTAACACTAACCCTAACCGACCCTCACGACGCGAAACCTTACCCTATACGCTGACAACACCTAGGCCTAGGTCTTCTATGTTATAACCATGCTTAAATTTAACGATAAAGAGCGCTAAAGTGAGACATAATTACCTGTGCAAAATGTTCCTCCATACGTAGGGTTATTTGTAAGAAATTTTAAACGTTTTACATTGAAATTCGTCTAAAATCGCGAGAGCCTGCACGTGTTGTTTACAGTATGCTACTGTCTAGAAAGGGATGGTGAGAAATTGTACTCGACAACCTCCTCCCCTACGGAAATCGCCTCTTCCACTTTGTATAGCGCAAACTGGGTAGGGAATCCTAATTCGCCCCCCGGACACTAGATATGCATCAATCATCGCATTTATTGCACTAAAACAACCATCCCGCTTCTTGTTTTGGTCTGAAGATTTTCATCCGTCATCCCACTTCGTGGTTTGTTATCAATATTTTGATCGGAAAAAAATAATAGCCTCGAAGCCATTTTTTAAAGACATTTAAAAGCCTGTTCTGGGGAGAAACCATACAAATATAAGTTATGTCATCAGTCATTTACTGAAGTTGGTGATCTGAAAACGCACAAGAGAGCTCGTGCTAGCGAAACGGTTCCACGACAACTGGTCTACCGACAACTCGTCTACCGACAACTCGTCTCCGGACAATTGGTCTAACGACAACAGTACTGGTCTACAGACGAACAGTATTGATGAAATCGAAGCTGGGTTTACGAAAAAAAGTTTTTAGCTTAAATGGAATCTGGATTGATGATTTTTTTATTCATGTATTTCAACATGCACCCATTTCTACTTCAAATCCAAAAATGCCTTCATCCAGCTTCTATTTCTCGCCTGTTATTTTAGTCAATCCAACTTCTATTTCAGATATAAAAATACCCTCATTTGGCTTCCATTACTTAAGCGGTTTTCTTGTCAATCTAGCTTCTATTTAAGATCTAGAAATACCTTCATCCAGCTTTTATTTATCACATGTATAAGAACCATCATCCAGATTCCATTTCTCTTGCGTTTTTTCATCAATCCAACCTCCACTTCACCTCCAAAAACTGTCATCCAGATTCCATTTCTCAAGCGCTGGATCAGTTGTCAGTAGACCAGTTGTCGTTAGACGAATTGTCCGGAGACCACTTGTCGGTAGACGAGTTGTCGGTAGACGAGTTGTCGTGACACCTAGCGAAACACCGTTCATTTGTGAAATTTGTAAAAGAGGTTTCATCAGGCTTGGATGTCTAACGAAGCACAGAGGAACTCATACAAACGAGAGGCAACACACATGCGATAAGCCATATCGTAAAGGCAGTTCTTCAACTAAGCGACCAGGATTATATCCCTATGGTGTAGAAATAATGAAAGGTGAATCCATTGGTGACCTATCTGTTCAATGCATAACATTAGGCCAACGTAGCGTTCTTGATAACCATAGGCCTAACCATAACCATAACCATAAATTTTATTGAAGCCCAAGTAACAGCATCGATATCGAGAAAAAACACAAGTACAGTTTAAAGCAAACTACCTACAAGGGATCAAAAGGACATGACCCTAAGGAACCTAGGTTCCGCTAGTGGGCCACCTGTAACAACGAAATAAGTTATGGCAAACGTAGGATTGAAACAAAAGTGTGCATTAATGCTTAACTAGTTAACTAAAGTTAATCTAAGTTGACAATCGAGCACTAGACATAGTAGACAACAACCTATGTGACAAGATGTGATCGAAGTCTTGTCTTAAAGAGCGAGATATTAGTTAAATTACGTATGATAAACCAAATGACCGGCTCTCGTGGAACATGAATTCGGATTTCAATGACGCAAGAAGTCTCCTTGTAAACAGTAACAAAGCCAAAATACCTGAGGATTCAAAACCGTACCCGGAAAGACGTTTTGGACGTGGTATATGCAGTGAAATGCTTGAAATATTGGAATGGAAGGCTTTGTTAAATTTTCAAAACAATCTGTGCATAACTTTCCGAGAACACTGGGAACAAACTATTGGAAAGTTTCATTTTCACTCATGTACATGTAGATGGTTTCTCCCCAGTATGAATTTTCATGTGCACTTTCAGTTTACATGCTCAGAGGCGTAGCGACCGCCCTCCGTACCCTCCGACTGAAGGGGGCCCCCGGCAAGGAAGGGGCCCCTAAAAGTGCCAAAAAATGAATGAAATGACTAAAAATAAATTTGAAAAAGGTCATCAAATTTTTTGGACGGCGAATATGAAATTTTCCCGAGATTTTGGCCAAAAAATGTCATCAACTTTTTCAGACGGCGAATATAAAATTTTCCCGAGATTTTGGCCAAAAAAGGCATACACTTTTCGGACGGCTAATTGATGAAATTTTCCCGACATTTTGGCCGGATGACTAAAAAAAGGTCGTCAGAAATTTCGGACATTATGCTCGGAGGGGGCCACGTTCGTTCTTGCTACGGCCCTGTACATGCTCCTCCTCCTCCTCCCCCCTCCTCTTTCTTTTTCTCCATGTCTTTCTCCCTGTCCCCGTCCATGTCCCTCCCCTGCCCCGCCCCGTCCCTCGTCCTCCGTCCCCTCTCCCTCCCTTCGATCTCAGCGATCTTTCTTCTTGCACCAGTTGCAGCACCTTTTCATTGGTTTTGTAGTCCATCCATCTAATCCTGGCCAGTCTTCTCCAAAACCACATTTCAAAAGCCTCAAGTCTGTCCACTTCTGCATTTTCAATAGTCCACGTTTCTGCTCCGTATAGCGCCACGCTCCATATGATGAGGCTCTTTATCATTCTCTTCTTTAGATCCATTTCAAAAGTAATGTTGCAACCAGAGCCATGCGCCAACTTGAGAGTGTCGGCGGCGGCGCTCCGGTCACTTTTGGTCGGCGGCGGCGACGCGCAGACCAATAAATATCGGCGGCGGCGGCGGCGCCTTCGAAATGTCGGCGTCGGCGGCGCGTCGCGGCGCGGCGTCGTAGGATTAGTGTTCCAGCGTCGCATACTTATTTTAAAAGTTATTACACGAGCAACCTATATTATAAAGATATGCGTGTTTAGCCATTGTGTTGGCAGTTATCTGGTCTTTGATCAATATTTTATTAGAAACAATTTTTCTCAGAACAGACATTCATTTAGAAAATTAGGCTATACAAAGACTTAATTATAAAGCCACATGACAACTTTTTCAAATTCAGGCAAAGCTGCTGCTGAGTGCCCAACCAAATAAGTTAAGTCTTAAATGGGTTTAAGCGTAAGCCTAGTCTATTGGATGGCATCCATGCTTCTAGAGCATCCAAAGTGTCGCTCCTTATCCGAACCGCTTCGATAGCATTAGAAGGGAGGCAATGGGTGTAAGCCATAGATATGTATTATATAATACATCTCTATGGTGTTAGCCATGATGTTATAAATGCGCGGTCGAATTATAATGCTGTAATATGCCAAACAAATTTTTGTCGAGGGAAACGGCCTCTGTTGTCATAAGCCCTCGTCAAATCTGGATCCATCCAACCACTGATATGTATTATATAGTTAGCCTACTGGATAGCTAATTGGCTATGAAAGTTTGGATTATCACTCACTCAGGGATATCCCAGGATTCCTTGGTGCAAAGCCAATGATTCCCTTCTTTGCGCCAAATCCCAGGTTTCTCTGGGGCAAATTCGAAGATTCCTAGAGGCAAACCATAGCAAACGATAGGTGGCAAAACACTCCGCTTTAAAACGCAAATTTCTCAGCAATAATACAATGAGCTAGGCCTACGTACGCCTACATTCTAGGACTCTACCAGGATCGTTCCTAGCTAAGCTTAAAACTGTTATTTTTGGGCACGCTGGAGTCGGGAGCGCCTCTGAGTAGTTTTTTTACTTGAAGGAGCGCTATATAAATGTCAAAATGAATAAATGAATTAAAATTAATTAATTAAAACCAGCCTGGGGTTTTTGAGTTGAGTGATATACAAAACAATCAACTTAGCTGTATTTAGCGGCCAATGACCAGATTTCTTGAAAATTGACTTTGAAGTTGACGAATGGGTAACATGGGTTTACATATGAACAAGCACTCGCCTCCCTGACAGGAAGTGATGGACCAATATCCGATAATCCGAAGCTTTAGTTATCCAGTAAACTTAATACATATCAATGCATCCAATCAAATGCAGTGACTAATGACGTAACCGCTGCGTCTTGAATATCAATTAGACGTCGGTAAGCCTTCGTAAGCGTTGCCACTCCTTGGTTTTTCCCCCAAAGATCTTGGTTTTATCTGAACTTGGGAAATGAGTTTTTTTGAGGAACTTGGGTTTTTTCTTCTTTTTTCCGAACTAAAAAAACCGTTTTTTAATCTGAACTTGGAAAATGGGGTTTTTCGGGAAGAACTTGGGTTTTTTGCTCAAAATTCATTCTGCAAATTGCGGACATTTCGGAAATATTTCGGCCGGATCATCCGGATGACTAAACAAAAAAGGTCATCAGAATTTTCGGACGTGAAATTGTGGACATTTTTGGACAATTTGGGCAACTTGGGTTTTCTTGGGTTATTTCAATGCTCCAACTTGTTTAAAAAAATATTTTTCAGAGCGTTAACGCTAGCCACCGTGTCAACAAAATGGCGTCTGCTTCTCCAAGTGAGTAGATTAACTCAAAACTGTCTTTTTTCGCCGTGCAAGAGTCGGGAGCACTTCTGAGTAGTCCCCTTTAAGACTCTTGAATGAATGAATTATTGATTGAATGAATTAACTATTATTATATTCGTTTATTGATAAGAAAACTGATAGACACTCCGCTATCTATAGGCCGTATAATCTTCGTCCTCTTCCTCACAGTTTTGAACTCCAGATTAAGGACGAAATAAATTAGGCTACATTTCTCGAGTACTTTACAGATACTCGACCATTGCCCCTCTTTCTGACTTCCATCCATGTGATTGAATTATGGTTTTCTGTATCACTTCTTATGTGTAACTCAGGGTGAGAATTGCCGGGGGGGTTGGGGGGGTTCAACCCCCCAGTCATTTTTAGAGGCCCATGTTAAAGTATGTTTTTCACACCCAAATTCCAAGTGCATAATGGTCCAACCCCCCCAGTTATTTCTCCACAATTCTTACACTGGTGTAACTGGCTGCGGTATGCTGCGGTATGGCAGCAAGAACTCGATAAAACGAATATATACATTTATCTGGGCATGCTTATAGTATCCGGGACCGACTTGTCCGTTAGGGTCAGGTTAGGCGTCGTGAGTGTCGGCTAGAGTCACGTTAGGCGTCGTGAGGGTCGGTTAGGTTTAGGAATAGGGTTAGTGTCGTCATTCGGTCCCGGGTACAATAAGTTTGCCTATATCAGGTACAAAAGCAATTGATCAAATGGATGATTGGCCTTGGCCTATGTGTAAGATTGTCTTTGTTCATGTAATTGAATTTATTTTAATTCACTTTTTCACCGCATAGCCGAGTGGGCTAAAAACTGTAACTAGCGCCTTAAATTGTCATAGGAAGTCATGAGAGGTCATTATCTATATAGGGCTTTGGAGTCCCTGTTCCAGGCTGTTCCAAAACTTCCGACTCTCGGAGACCCCTCCGGTCATAAGAGGGATCGAACGGGTTGATTTTGTTAATGTTCTTGGTGTCACATTTTCACATAAATTGGAGGTTTCTGCTCACATTGATAACATTGTACGCAAAGAAAGCAATTATTCTACGCACTTCGCGTCCTTACGGAGCATGCTTTGACAGGCAACCGCGACTCTTTGGTCTACGTTCCACCACGTTCCACTACATTCGCGTGAATGCTGTATTCATCACCAGCGTCCAGCATGTAGGCTAGGCCAGCTGGTTTTCAACCTTTTTTCTAGTTGCGGAACCTTTCTCGAAGCACACCTTTGCTAGCGGAACCCTCTCGTTTCACCCATCCAGTATTTCAAGAAATACAAAGCCTACAGCTTTTAAAAGTAGGCCTACTTTGCTTACACTTTTGGCGCAGACTAAAGTAGGCTATCGCATTACAAATGCATGCCTTACATTCTAAAAGTGTAGCCTATAGTGTGTAGGACCAGTGCACAAAACAATGTCACTGTCTGTCAGAGAACAAGTGCATTTTTTGCTCTATTTCGCCAACAACTATATGACAGATGGACAGAATATTGAAAGGTGAAAATAGGCTCTATTCCGGATCAGTACGTGTTGTGGTCTTGTGGACAAGTATTATCCTTCCTCAAGTTTAGGGCCTATACTGTAAAACTTGTGCCTGCATGGTTTAAGTCCTGGACGCACCGTAGATGTGAAACACGTAGGGAGACACATAACGATTCGTCTTCAACATAAAATAATTATCGTTTGGGGGCTCAACCGTCATGAGCGTGGTCAGTGGCGGCGCCAGGATTTCACGTTTGGGGGGGCTGAAGCCCTAAGCCCACCTAGAGCATTTTTTATGAAGCGCCGAAGGCGCGATGCTGCGAGTGCCGAAGGCACGAAGCCATACCGACTAGGGGGTCTGGGGGAGCGTCGTAAGCTCCCCAGCGGGGTCTGGGGCGGAGCCCCAGCCGCCAACGCATTTTTAGCTTTGTTGACCTCAACTAGAGCCCTTTTTGGCTCTTTTTTACCAGCTATTTATGAACAATAAAATCACGAAAACTTAAATAAGAAGTCGTTTTGCAGAGTCGCAGACTAGCTACCAGTATAAGAATGTCAAAATTTTATTGTAAAAGTAATGGGCTTAGTCTTTACTATAATCACAAAAGTTAAAAGTTTAGGCCTATAGCCTAACAAGTTTATAAATAGGCCCTATACTGTCATAATTATGGGTAGGCCTACTATATAGAAAACCATTGGGGCATGTCATATGTAGGGAGTTTTACGGGTACAACCAGTGGCGGCGCCAGGATTTAAGTTTCTGGGGGCTGAAACCCAAGCCCTTCCTCCCAGGGACGCAAGTAGAACATTTTCCTTAAGGGCGGTAATTTTGCATGCGCTGGACGGCTGGAGACGCGAAGCTGCAAGTGCCGAATGCAAGAAGCTCATACCGACTAGGGGGTCTGGGGGAGCGTCGTAAGCTCCCCAGCGGGGTCTGGGGCGGAGCCCCAGAAACCAGCGCGTTTTTCGCTATTGACATCGACAGGAGCACGTTTCAGGCTCTTGTTTGCCATCTATTTATGAACGATAAAGTCATGAAAAATGTTGAATTTCCACATTGCAATAATAGCATTTTCAGCTGTCATTTCTACTAAATAGCTCATCATTTTAATGCTGAAAGTCGTGGATAATGACTTCAAAAGTGTCCCCTTGTAGGTCATTGTTTAATTTTTTGGATGTCAGCACTTTAATGGTAACATTTTAAGCTGTCATCTCAACAAATTTCTCATAATTATTTTATTGCTGAAAGAAATGGTTTATGAGTTCAATAATGTTCCTCCACGTTGTATAAATTATCGAATTCCACACTGCAAAGGTAGGCTATACCAGTTTTCCTCTCGTCCTAGCAAAAATTGTTCATGATGGATAAACAGTAGGTAACACTCTAGAAATTTACAATGACACTTCTGAGATATTTATGAAATATTGGGGGAGAACAGCATCTCCGTCCACAACCACAAACTTCGGAGTCTCGTGGACCGTCTCTTGGCCCCAAGTCTTCGCCCATGACTGCTGTTGCTAAATGAACATTTCCCAAAGTATAGTTGTGTAGAACTACTGGCGTAGCCCCTCTGGAGGCCGGCGGGCCGAACATGGTGCACATAACCTCATCACGGTGTGCGGCGCATTCTATTTGCAAAAGCATCGATGCGCTATTGTAGTGAAATTCAAAATTGCTGTCCTTGTGAAAATCAGCCCCTTCCTCCGCCAACCCGGACTCACACCGGGAAAAACCTCAGCCCCCGTCCTCCGCCAGCCTGCACACCGGTTCAAACCTCAGCCCCTTTCTCCGCCAGTCCGGACTCACACCGGGCCAAACCTCAGCCCCCTTCCTCCGCCAGCCCGGACTCACACCGGGCCAAACCTCAGCCCCCTTTCTTCGCCAGCCCGGACTCACACCGGGCCAAACTTCAGCCCCCTTCCTCCGCCAGCCCGGACTCACGCCGGTCCGGACCTCAGTCCCCTTGCCCCCCGCGCAGACCTCAGCCCCTTTCCACTCGCCGCCTCGGACCTCCAGCCCTT
The DNA here is from genome assembly GCA_945859605.1 of Lumbricus rubellus. Lineage (NCBI taxonomy): Eukaryota > Metazoa > Annelida > Clitellata > Crassiclitellata > Lumbricidae > Lumbricus > Lumbricus rubellus. The sequence continues at coordinate 1,852,360 of OX243819.1, forward strand.
ACCCCGCTAGCCCTGGCTCAGACTGGTCCGGATCTCAGCCCCTTCCCCCACCAGTTCAAACCCTCCAGTCCTCTTCCCTCTTCCAGACCCGTCCGGACCTCAGACCGGTCGGTACCTCAACCCGCTGCCCCGCCATCGCAGATCTCTGCTCATTTCCCCCGCCAGACCGGTTCGGACCTCAGACCGGCCCGGACCTCAGCCCTCTGTTCCCTGCAGCTCCATTAGGGTATAAATAAGAGGACTGTATGCATGCTAGTGTTGAGTCGCAGAGAGAGAGAGTCGGTGGCCGGGAGTCGAGCCCAGTCGCAATTGATGTCTCACATGTGAGTCGATGTATGACCGTCCGCCGCAGTTGAGGTCCGAAAATAAGATAATAATAATAACTTGTAAGCCGATACATGGACATTCATTGCTTTTTGCTTTGGGATGAGGCTGAGTCACATTTAGGGGCTTAGCCCTCTTACCCCTCCTTTGGTGCCGCCAATGGCATAAGCATCTACACTATGATAATAATATAGTTGATTTCGTTGCCGTTGGTCATTGTCTATAGTTTCATTATTACGAAGTAAGCCGTTTTAGACATTTTCAGCTTTTTGCTTTGGGGGGGCTGAGCCACGTTTAGGGGGGGCTTAGCCCCCCTAGCCCCCCCCTGGCGCCGCCACTGAGCGTGGTGATTGACAAGAGGCTATAATGGGGTGGAGGAGGGGGGTTCAGCTTGTTTGTGGAATTTTAGCTTTGTTTGCTGGTTACGTCGCTGCAAATGAAAAGTGCTTCTGTAACAGCAATCACACATCTGATTCTTGTTTCACGCATCTTATGTGATTTTCCGAGAAGCAAATAGCGAATAGGCTATATAATTATATGTGCCTATAATTTTAACCTTGTCGGTTAAAGATTCAAAAGCTAGCTAGGCTTAAGGCTTAGGCTTTCATTTTCAAAATTTCGAATAATTATTATCCGCTAGGCCTACCTGTGGATGAGAAATTTAATCAGTTGCTTTCAAAATGAACGGATGAAAAGAAGAATAGAATAAAACAAGTCGTTTCTCTAGTGCTCAGGTGATTCTGTTTGTTCAGAAGAGTCCAAATAGTTTAAAACCAATGATAAAAATACTTTGTGATTGTCCGACTGGACAGTACCATGTCGTATTAACAACCTTAAGCACTAAAAACGATGAGCAACTTCGTTAATATGACAGCCTGAAATGCTACCATTGCAGCGTTGAAATTTAAACATTTAGGGTGGGCACATCTCCCTGCCCAAACTCCTCCCCGGCTCGGCGCTTCGCGCTTCAGCGATCGTCCTTCGGCCGCTCGTCCGCCCCCCCCCCCAAGTTCGGACCAGGTATCCGCCTATGTTGAGAACACAGACCTGCTGCTACAAGGGCGCCTTGACAACGACAAATACACATTCAGAGACAAGCGATTGACGAACTCTATTGAGGCAGCCACATGCGGCGCCAAGAGAACGACACCTGTCCCACCACCACATCACCACCACCACACATACACCCATAACACGTGTGCCTCTCCATAGGCATATAAAATATTATAATCCAGTGCCTCTCCATAGGCTGATATAATCCAGTGCCTCTCAATCGGCAAATGTAATCCAATGCCTCTCCATAGGCTGATAAAAACCAGTGCCTCTTCATAGGCAGAAATAATGCAGTGCCTCTCCATAGGCAGATATCATCCAGTGCCTCTCTATAGGTAGAAATAATCCAGTGCCTCTCCATAGGCAGATATTTATGTGTAAGCTTATGTTTGTTATTGTCAACCATCTTGCCTCAAGCACAAGCAGGCAACGAACTTGCCACAGTAGTCCTACAGAGGCAAGTTGATTAACTTTCAGGAAAACAATTTCTGATAATTTTTCACAAACTTAAATATGTTTTGATGCGATGACATTCTCTGATTTTGTGTTAGAATGTAGCTGTTATCAATCAATTATCAATGTGTTGTGGTGAAGTCAGAAGTCTATATGACTATTATGTTTTCATCATCGTAGATGATCATGTGTAAAAATCTGATAAAACCGCCAACGTGTCCCACTTCCCGTAAGTTGAATTGTTAAGAAAATTATGGTGTGAGAAGTTGGATTATACCTGATAAATCTATATATATGCTACAATGGACATATATCTTTGGACGTTAAAACGATTGCCCTACTTTGCAGGCCTATATTATTATTATTATGACGAGTTGACGACAAACAAAAGAATGTGTTTAAGTTGGACTAGTTTCTTGCAATATAAACTGCAACTTGTGGGCAAGAAACACACTGTTCCCAAAATTACGCGAGAAAAGGAACATGCCTACATAGTACATACACGCATATTTATTACTTACAAACAATTACGATTGCTGTAGGTATATCTATACATGCGATGGCGCTAGTGGTTGTATTGATGTGATGCATTGAATTGTGTATTTCTAAAGGAAACGTTCTTTGGAGAAGAGTTGTACTACTGTCGTTCGTGTTGCTATGTCTGCTGATTCTCTACGCTGAATGGAGTAGGATTCAGAGAAGTAAGGATGCAACAACAGGTGACAACGAACACCGGCGTCTGTCGTTCGCCGGCAAACAGGTGGTCGAAAGTAGCAGACTTGGAACAGCAGGAGGAGGAGGAGGAGGTGGTGGTGGAAGAGGAGCAGATAATCGTGAGTCCCTCATCGGAGTCATAAAGTCTGTCAACTCGGAAGCAGCGGCCATCATGCAGCAACTCGTAGCACGAAAGGCTGGTTCACGCGACCCAGAGTTAATCGACGTCGTTCGTCGTATGATGAATCCTGCACCGACCGAAGGACCGATCGTGTTGTCAGGTGAAGACGTATATGAAACAGCACAGTCGCCGGTAGTTGACGCTCTGCTCAACAAACAGGTAAGCTTATTTATACATATAATTTGTTTGGCCATGTAGAATTTTTGGGTCGCCGCGGGGCCCCCCTGTTGCGCGGGGCCCTAGGCCCGTGCCTCGCGTGCCTAGGCCTTAAAACGGCTCTGAACATATATCTTTCTCTGTCTCTAGACTCTAGCTCTCTATGTCTCTCTCTCTCTTTCTCTCCAGTGTGTCTGTCTGTGTTGTTTTTTCATTACACGTAGTATTGACAGACCATCTAAAATGAATTCCAATTCCACTTATTTATTATTTCAGCATTACGGATTGAGACATACACAATGACAGAGGAACCACTAAATCTTCTTTGGAATTTCCTAGCTTTGTCTTTGCAACCACGGTTCATGACCTCGGTGTCCAACTTGACCAAGAACTCACTTTTGGTCCTTAACTTCACCGTCTTGCTCGAGACTGCTATTACCAGCTGCGCCAGCTTCGCACTGTCATCAGTTCTCTTACGTCTGCTGCTACTCTTACTCTAGTGCATTCCTTCGTTACATCTCGCATTGACTATTGCTCTTCTTTCTACACCGTGTCTCAATAAAAACTGTGCAAAATTGTTTCTGTCAGAACTTCGTCAAATTTCCACCAATTTCAATAACATTTGGTAGGTAGATGGCAAAATGGCTTAAATTTTATGCTCTATATAAATTTTTCACCACACCTGACTCATATAACCGCACTACCTTGTTAAACACAGGTGTATAAATTTTTCATATAACGCTTGAAATTTATTACTTGCAACAAACTTTCTGACGCTTGAATTAGCCGCAGTAAAGAAAAATAATTTATGGTATAGTTATTTAATTGTTATGACAGATCTGCTTAAAAGCATTAGAATTTGTGCTCGAAATGTGCCGCGCATACACGGACACAAGCGCTTAGACGGTGATGCTACTGGTCAATAGCATCATCAACGATCGACTGGTCAAAGCGCGCCCATTCGTCGATTAGGCGCGTTTTGAGTTGGTCGACGTTGGCTATTCTGGAGCGATGAACCTTCCCTGCAGCAGACTCTAAGTGCTATAATAGTCGACTGTGTTAAGATCCGGAGAAATCGGTGGCCACAGCGTTGGAGCTATGAAGTCGGGCGTCTCTCGCTCCAGGAAAGAGACGGTGTCACGCGCTCGATGCGCCGGGGCGCCATCCTGTTGAAAGACAATAAACTCGCCCTGGGATATCCTGCGTACGTCTGACGGTATCTTCTGGGCAAGAAGGTTGTCGCGACAGTATAGGCCTATGCTCCATTCACTTTGCTCGATATGCAATGGATTTCAGTGCAGCCAAGCTTCAAGATGCCGTTATATGAAAAATCGGCACATCTGTGTTTAGCAAGGTAGTGCGGTGATATGAGTCAGGTGATGGGGAAAATTTATACATAGCATACAATTTCAGCCATTTTGCCATCTACCTGCCAAATGTTATTGAAATTGGTGGAATATTGATGAAGTTCTGACAGAAACAATTTTGCACAGCTTTTATTGAGACACGGTGTACATTGGCCTCCTATCCAGCAAATTGACTTGTCTTGACCGGGTGGCATATAGGCATTCCGTACCCGATTTCGTAGCATTGCAAGCAATAACGCTTTTTCATTGGCCGGTTCCAGATTATGAATATTCATAACCAATGACGTGTTTAGTGCCTTCTCGTGCGCTGTTGTTGCTGCTGTTGTTGGCATACGTGGAAAATGGCCGATTGCGGTGCGCATAAAGTTATAAGGAGTTTCCATTCGATAGTGAAGTAGGCCTAATCTAAGAGTGAAGGTAGACTTAAATTAGTGTTCCACACATTTCCAATTGTAACTTTAAAAGCTCTAGGTTTATTCAGTTTTCGTGAACTGTCTCATTTTCCATGCCTACTGTTCGACAACCAGTAATATTTCGAGCTTAAGTAGGCCTACAGCAGTTCATGTCAATCTCAGTTCTAGTGAAAATCATCCTAAATTTTAAACCTATGCGTAGTCCATGCGCAATTGCATATAGGCCTAGATACGTTTTATTAAGATGTGTGACGGTTATCTTCATTCAAATTATTAAAATTTGATTATTTTGAATCACGATTCAGAACCATTTGCATCCACGTTCACAGACCTTCTAATTCCACGATCTGACTTCCTGACAGGAATAGATTTGTAGAAATACTTCTGTACAGTAAAAAAAACTAGCAAAAAGGTCATTGTCCTCCGATTGGAAGTGATTTACCATGGAAGATAGGAAAGGAAAGAAGGGGTTGTGGCGTAATGCAGTTATAAAAATTCCCTTAAAACAGTCCTGTAAGAGTGAACGTTACTGCTGAATTATGAATAGCCTAAGTAGGCCTGCCAATAAAAGCATTAATATGAATGCAAGTAGCCTTATGGCTTTACAAAATAGAAAGGCATTTGCTAAGAACATCAGTGTTACTCTGTTAGAAGACTGTTATCATTGCTCATCAATAAATAATATTCTCTTTATTCAACAATCTGGTTGACAGACCGCAACCTTTAGTCTAATGACAACTTGTCACCATTCAGACATAGCGAAGTCCCAACATTTACAGCTTGACCTACCTGCCAATTGCTTACATTTTAAATACAATTATTAAACTAAAATCGGGTGTTTAAAATTTTGGGTGAGGCAGTATAATAATAATTTTCGTCTATTCAACAATCCGCTTGAAAGACCGCAATCGGTTACAGTGTACAATTAACTCAGATTACAGAATACATAAATCTTAACTGACGCAAAGGCTGCGAGTTATTAAACATTATACCCTAAGTTTATTGGTATTGCCAACGCAAGCCGCAAAGTCTGTAAACAAAACGTGCTTAATGATGTCACTGGTTATGAATATTCATAATATGGGATCGGCCAATGAGAAGGCGCTTAAGCCTGACAATGCTACGAAATCGGGTACGGAATGCCTATATGCGACCGGGTGTTGCACTCTGCTGCGCGCCTAATTGGAAAAATCCCTAAATATGGTCATGTTTCAAACTACATGCTCGAGGTACTTCACTGGCTCCCTCTTCGCCAGCGTATTGAGTAGACCTGAGAGTCGCCGCCGTTAAGTCGACTAAGTCGACTTGATATAGGTCAAGTCAAGTCAAGTCATATTTAATCCAAGTCGCCGCCAATTTTTTCTCTCCAAACCGCCGCCATAATATTCCTGCATAGTCGACTCGATCACTCAAAATTATTCTGAGGCCTACTTACTTATTTGATTTATAAGACGCCTGATGGCCGATGCCTATAAACAAGAAACTAGCGGAAATTCGGGTAATTTCCAATGTTTCATAGTTTCTTAAAGTGATGGACTGTGATATAGACGCGTTTGAAAGTTTGTAGTACATTGAATCGAGAACGAGTTTATCTGTTTTGGGTATATTAACTGTAATTATGCAGAAAATAGTACCGCAGCGTAAGCCAGCGTCAGGGTCCTCCTGTTTTGTGCAACTCTAGGCTATACAGTTTCTAGCTAGAGCCCAGCGCCTTCAGTGTTATAGATTGACTCACTTATTTCTGGTATGACCGAATGTAGGTCAGCAATTTGATATCGTTTTACAAACTGGTGGACATTTTTTCATTTGATTTGATTCAACTTGATGTGTGTGGTTTGTGTAATACAGGGTCACCAGGTCCGCACTAGGCCTACTTGGTATGGGACAGTTACTAATATAGGGCGGGGTGAAACTGAAAATACATCAGAAAATAAGGTCACAGCTTCAAAAAATAATGTTAGGTCTATATAGGCATGCAGTTCCCAGCTGCCAATGCACTTATTAAATGAAACTAGACAGAAGTCGTGACTCCAAGTCACGAAAGTTGGGAGTCAAGTCAAGTCACGAAGGTGGAGTCAAGTCACTTTCAAGTCATGTAGTTCTCCGAGTCAAGTCATAATTCCAAAGTGAAGTGACTCTCAGGTCTAGTATTGAGTTCAGGGTAGCTGCATTGGTTTGGCGATGTTGTCAGGGAATCGCCCCAATCCGTGATCTATGCAGCCTTACATTGGGTATCCAAGGACGTCGTCAGCTACGCTCTGCTGATAAGGGAGTCCTCTTGGTTCCTTTTGCTCGTACTGCTACCATGAAGAATCGAGCCTTTTCTGTGGTTGGTCCGGTGGTCTGGAATGGCATTCCTTTTGAGCTACGCTTACACCCTGGGACTCTACCAGGATCGTTCCTTACTAAACTTTAAACTGTTCTTTTTAGGCGCGCTGGAGTCGGGAGCGCCTCTGAGTAGTTTCTTTTACTTGAAGGAGCGCTATATAAATGTCCGAATGAATGAATGATCGATGGCTTCTCCCAATCACTCCCAAAGATTTTGCTGGATAGATTCAGCATAGCGGTACCAGTGGCCAAGAATGGCACTGAGCTGTTTGTAGGTAGAGGCAAGAAGTCGTGAGTTAAAAATTGTGTTTGGTCTGATTGTATATTCAGAGAAATGGCTTTTTCATCGATTGTGGAGCGTATGATGGCGAGACATCTTCGAACAGCTTGCCCTTCGAGCATCGCAGAGGGTGGACGGGAATTCTCATCGAGGTCAATCCGTATTACTACGTGCAAATGCTCGGCAGAAACCGCAAAGCGTGGACTCTCAACGCCTGTCTAAGTCCATACGACTATGCAACACAAGTAAGAAACCAAAGAGCCTTTTTCTCGACTTTTATGTATGTATTTCGACATTAATATTATATAGGCTAGGCCTATGTGTCTGAATTCTGTGTATATGTCTTGATTTTCATGCATATTGTCGATTTGTATGCATGGGCGTCCGCAGGAATTTTTCTAGGGGGGGCGCAAACTTTTAAATAATTGTCATCTGGTCACCTGGTGCCGTCAGCTCTTGGAGCTCTGGCGACAACCATGATCTATCCTCTCCAGTGTTTCCTCTCTCTTGTTGCTTCTCTAAGCATCTCCAAGCTCATAACAGACTTCTCGTGTATTTCATCCATCCATTTCTTCCTTGGTCTTCCTCGTCTTTTTCTTCCCTCTCCGCATGCCATCATCAATTCTTTTTCCAAACCGTTTGATCTCATCACGTGGCCGAAGTAGCTTAGTTTCCTCTTAGTTGCTGTTTGCTGCAGTGTCTCATCCTTCTTGATTCCCAGCTCCCCGCGCACCGACTCGTTAGTTCTCCTTTCCGTCCATGAGATCCTCAGCATCTTTCTCCAAATCCACATCTCGCACGCGTTGATTTTCTTTTCCATAACCCGTGTCTTCGTCCATGTTTCACATCCATAAAGGACCACTGGAAAGATCAGTGCTCTTACCAGTCTTTTCTTTGTTTCCCTACTCACATGTTTATCCTTCCATATCCTTCCCAGACCGTTCATTGCCGTTTTCCCCAGTGTTACCCTCCGCCTTATTTCCACATCACTTCTTCCCTCCTTCTTTATCATAGCTCCCAGGAATGTAAAGCTCGATACTACCTCTATCGTTTCCCCGTCCACCTCAAAATAATTGTCACATGGTCTAAATTTAATGGGTGACAGTTTGAATTTCCATATTACCACGAGAGAATCATATAGCCTACCTATACGTTATGCGCCCAAAGAAAGATGTATATGTTCAACTTGTAGAACGAATCGATAATCACATTGAGAATGGCGTTGTAACAATCACAATCAAAAAATCTAAATTTTATGTGCATCTATGCGAAAAATGCAAGAGGGCGCACTTGCGCCCCCTTGCGCCCCACTGCGGACGCCCATGTTTGTATGTATGCGTCTCAACTTTTATATATCTATCTATGCAATTTATATAGCGCCCCTTCAAGAAATCTACTCAGAGGCGCAAATTTTATGTGCATCTATGCGAAAAATGCAAGAGGGCGCACTTGCGCCCCCTTGCGCCCCACTGCGGACGCCCATGTTTGTATGTATGCGTCTCAACTTATATATATATACATGTATATCATGTATATATCGACTCTTATTTTAATGCATAGATAATGTCGTCTTGAGCTGGTATATTAAAGGATGAAATACTCGGTGTTTTATAAAGGCATCTCGAGGGGAAAGTTTCCTTCGGATATGACTTTTATTGAGAAAAGTTTGACAAAATGATTATTGTTTTTAGTTGCTGTTTACATTGCTGTATTACATCAACTTTTATACAATGCCGTGATATTCTTTAGTATTATATATGATTAAAACATTTTTATTCACTATTATAATATTGTATTGTATTGTTTATAATATTTATAAAGAGCCTTTTACAGTGCTAGCTATTCAGAGGCGCTCTTAGCGTGACAGCCTCGAGGAAATAAGAAAGATTTCAAGCAGCGAAGTGCTGAAGATGACACCCCTCTCTCTCTCTCTCTCTCTCTCTCTCTCTCTCTCTCTCTCTCTGTCCGTCCGTCCGTCTGTCTGTCTGTCTGTCTCTCTCTACACATGTGTATGCGTGTATGTGTGTATGTGTTCAGCTGCAGTTCCAAACCCACTTCCATGGTCAACTGGGTCGAGTGAAGCTGACCGACGACGGCCTTAAGAATCTGTCGTCGTCATCCGGTGATTTGAACGGGAAGAAGTTGGAGGTCGTTCCGTGTTTTCCGCTCGAGACGATCCTTCTCGCTCTCAACCGGACCCACGTCGACTATTTCAGCCTCGACGTCGAAGGTGTGGAACTGGAGGTCCTCAAGACCATTCCATTCGACCGAATCGACATTCACGTTCTGACGGTCGAGTATGCACATGGAAGAAGCGGGAAGGAGGCGTACAAGAGCTTCATGGAAAGCAAAGGATTCCAGACTCTGAAGGAGGTTACGGGACCCCATGCGATCGACTACCTCTTCATCAAACAATGATGATGCGGTCTCATAGGTCGAGTTGGCATCAGGTCTTTTGGGTATGGACAGAAAGGTAGATGGACGGATGTGTTGAAGGAAGAGACTCTGCCTGGAAGCGACGGTTGGTTCTTGTTCACTCCAAATGGCCTGACTTGGTGTGTCGACTGACTTTCCTATGGGATGTCTGTTCGTCTTTGTTCTATTAATTAACTGTTTGAATTAATTGCACAATGTTAGTTCGGCCTATGCATTATTTCTATTTAAGCGTTTTTTTCACGACGAGGTTGATATGTTCAATGTTAATTTATTTTTCAGTATCGGCTTTAGTTTTGTTTTAACTTTTCAGTTTAGTTTTAGTTTAAGTTTTCAAATCTTTTCAGTTTGCATTTTAGTTTTCAAAACTTTTCAGTTTTAATTAAGTTGTTGTAAAATTAAACAGAAGGAATTGAATATTTTTTATTGATGACATTCATTTTTAGTAGCAAGAGCAATAGATTTAGCTAAATTCATGTTTTCATGTACCTGGTAATTGAGCTGCAGTTTGAAGCACTCCACTGTTTAGTTTCAAAAAATATACTCAGCGGTCTAAAGTAGGCTAACTACACTTGTCCGATTTAATTTCAGAGCACTGAAGCCTCACAAACTGAAAAGTTTTCAACATTTGCCTACAATCAGGCCCGGTGTAAAGGTTTCAAATTACCCCCTCCTAAACATTACCCCCCCCCCGCAAACTGTAATTTGCATCAATCATCGTATTAATAGCACTAAAATATCAGAAGAATTATCCCGCTTCTTGTTTGGGTCTGAAGATTTTTATCCGTCATCCCACCTCGTGGTTTGTTATCAATATTTTCATCTGTAACTAAAATACTAAATCGCCGCTGATAATTTTTATTACATGGAGAAATGGCTTCGAGGCTATTATTTTTCCCGATTAAAATATTGATAACAAACCACGAAGTGGGGTGACGGATGAAAATCTTCAGACCAAAACAAGAAGTGGGATGATTTTTCTGATTTTTTAGTGCAATAAAAGCGATGATTGATGCAAATCTAGTTTCCGGGGGGTAATCTGAAACCGGTTTCAAGTTACCGGGGGGTAATGTTTAGGAGGGGGTAATTTGAAACCTTTACACCGGCCCTATATAGGGCTTGCGGGCCCAAGGCAGCATCGGTCCTCAAGCAGAAATTTACGAAGTTGATTTCCTCTCTCAACACTTGGTGGGGGAGAGTCACCTAAGATGGGACACTTCACAAGAGTAGCAATTTTCCAAAAAGCGATATTATTGTGATTAAAACGAATTAGGGGCCTATTAATATGTCCCAACTTAAGCAACTATATCCATAAGATAACATAAAAAAATCCATGATGTCAGATTGAGAAAATTTAATAATGTTAAATAGCATCAGCGAACATGAAAAATTTCAGTCATAAAGCAAATCAAGACAGCAGCACCGTAAGTATTAGGCCTAATACGTTTAACAGCTGGTATAGCCTACAATGTAGATATAGTATAGTCCATATACATGATATGTTATTCGCACCTCTTGATAGTGACTTCCTCTGTATACATGTATAGCGGTAGCACAGGTGTGTCCCATCTTATAAGAAGCGTACCATTTTAGGTGGCTTTCCATACTACCTTTTGTAGGTCTGTGCCTATCTACATGTAAGTAATGCAAAATCATCAGTGCCAGCACTTAGGGGCAATTGAGAGAGGCCCCGCCCTAAATATTGAGATTTTTACCAACTAAGGCCTACGTTCTGGTTTTTGACAAATCTCTTTGCGCCAGAGCAATAATGATATCAATTATTCACGAAGTAAATTTACATTATTTTAGACACCTCTCTGAAAATACCCATGTTCTAAATTTCCTGCTTTGCATTTTCTAAGCACTCGCTAAAATGCCACCACTGCCATTACATTGTGTTTCCCTCTCCAGCAAAAATTTTCATTTAAAAGTAAAGCATTCGGCATCTCGTATTCTGAATAATAGATAGCAGAGCGCAACACCCTGGTCAAGACAAGTCAATTTGCTGGAAGCGCGGGGCCCAAGGCGGCTGCCTCGCTCTCCTTGCCCTAAGGCCGGGCCTGCCTACAATGCTGGCGCAGAAACTTAAATCAAGCTTACTAATTCTGTTCCTAATGTACTGCTAAATTCTGTGTATAGGGCCAGTGATGGGGAAAATACTTCTTACAAGTATTTCGAGTATAAGTAGGCCTATAAATACGTGATCACAAAAGTATTTAAAATACAGGTAAATCACTTAACGACAAAAGTAGGCTACAAATATAAAATACTTGGAAAAGTATTTTAAATACTAAATACAAATACTCTGTGCAAAACTATAATGACAAAATTAATCAGAGTCATAATGAATTGCGCCTAAAATTCTTAACATAGCATTTTTGAAGACCAACAGACATTTCATCAGTTCAGCATTAGTCGAGAACAAGTCGGATTGACGAAAAGAATTCTTTCTAAATAGAAGTCGGATTCATGAAAGTAATTTCTATATCGAAGCTGGATTGATGAACAATAATTTTAAATTAAATAAAAGTTATATTGATGAAAAACATTTGCTCACGAAATAGAAACGGGATTTATCAAACTAATTCTTGCCTAACCAGAAGCTGGATCGATGAAAAGAATTCTCGCCAAACTAGAAGTTGGATTGATTAAAAATAACAATGCTGCAGCGAGCGAATAATTTACGATACTAAAATACACGTTTACCAAAATTTCTATGGCGCCATTACGCAGCCATGCCACTGCAAACGCTTTGACGACGACAAACACACATTCAAAGAGAAGCGATTGACGGACTCTATATGAATATTTTCATCAATCCAGCTCCAACTAAGCATGAATATTTTCATAACACAGCTTCCATTTAAGTAAGTTTCTGCAAACATCCGTCAGTGAACGTGTAATTTTAAAACGGCGAGACGCTTGAATCCCGGAGTATATTATAACATCAGATGCTACCTTGAAATAATTTTGCAAGCTAAAAGGGAAGGGAGATTATTTATATTTCTCTACTATCGCAAAATGCATTAAAGTCACAATGCCATAAAAAAAGTAAATCATCAGAAATTTAATCATAGCAGTGCACACCAATAAGAAGATTCAATTATCATTATTTTACCATATGATACAAATTATCTAGTCTTTATAAGTGGAGCACTGTAACACCTTTGAACAAAATAATGCAAATGTTTGATGCAAAACAATTTTGCAGTTCAAATGTTACCCAGCATACATGTCAGTAGGCATCTTAGGTCAAACATAAAATTTACCATTTACATTTCATAGACAGTTCTTGTCAATCTTTAATATTCAATCACATGCGCTGAGAACTACAAATCAGCACAGATTCAAGAAATAAGTCGTCAGGTGGGGAAAAGCGATGGGTAGAACAATGCTCAAGAAATTCCGTCTCAACTATAAGCATTTCACTGCATATACCACAACCAAAAGGTCTCTCCAGGAACGGATTTGCATCCTCAGGTGATTTGAATTTGTTACTTTTTAGAAGCGGACGTGTTGCTTCATTGGAATCCAAAAGCATGTTGCACGACAGCGGGTCATTTGGTTTATCCATAACGTTCACATTTTCCAATGCCATGAATTGAACAGATAGATCAAAAATGGATCCAGTTTTCATTACTTTCACACACTGGGGAAGTATTCCTGGTCTATTTTTTGAAGAACTGCCTTTACGATAAGGCTTATCGCATTTTTGTTGCCTCTCGTTTGTATGAGATCTTCTGTGTTTTGTTAGACTTCTAAGTCCGATGAATCCTCTTTTACAAATGTCACAAATGAACAGTGTTTTGCTAGCATGAGTTATCATGTTTGTTTCCAGACCTTTAGTAAATGATGCCCGATATAACTTACGTTGGTATGGTTTCTCCCCAGAATGGATTCTCGAGTGCCTTTTTAGACTACTACTTTGAGCAAAAGATCTCTGACATAACTGACATTTGTATTTGTATGGTTTCTCCCCAGTATGGGTTGTCATGTGTGTTTTCAGATTAATACCTTGAGTAAATGTTTTCTGACATAACTTACATATGTATGGTTTATCCCCAGTGTGGGTTCTCATGTGTATTTTCAGATTGCTACTTTGAATAAATGATTTCTGACATAACTGACATTTGTAGGGTTCCTCCCCAGTATGGGTTTGCAAATGTATTTTTACGTGACTAACTCTAGAAAATGATCTTTGACACAACTCACATTTGTATGGTTTCTCCCCAGTATGGGTTCTCTTGTGCACTTTCAGATGACCACTTCCAGTAAATGATTTCTGACATAACTTACATTGGTAGGGTTTCTCCCCAGTATGGAATCTCATGTGCACTTTCAGATAACCACCGTGAGTAAATGATTTCGGACAAAACTGACATTGGTATGGTTTATCCCCAGTATGGATTCTCATGTGCCTTTTCAGAGTTCCACCTTGAGTAAATGATTTCTGACATAACTTGCACTGGTATGGTTTCTCCCCAGTATGGGTTCTAATGTGTGTTTTCAGATTAATACTTAGTGTAAATGATTTATGACATAACTTACATATATATGCTTTCTCCCCAGTATGGGTTCTAATGTGTCTTTCTAGATTAATACCTTGAGTAAATGATTTCTGACATAATTTACATTGGAATGGTTTCTCCCCCGTATGAATTCTCATGTGCATTTTCAGATTACAACCTTGAGTGAACAATTTCTGACATAACTGACATTTGTAGGGCTCCTTTCCAGCATGGGTTCTCATACTTCTGTTTTGTGAATATTTATGCTCTTTGGCATTACTGGTATTTGCATGGTGTTTCTCCAGGATACTGTTCAATATGCAGCGTCAACCAATATATTTCTCTATACGATATCCAATACAACTGGCAGTTTCATGGTTACGCTGTAGCATGCTTCCATATAGGAGCTGCTGGAATTTGATCAACGTCGTGAGATTTCGGTTGAAATTTTTACTTTTTCACCAAAATTGGTTCTTATGAGCTGCCATAAATCACCAGCACTTGTTCTATTTGCACGATTAAGACCTTTCTTTGCCAGGAAAATCAAAATGCAAATATGGAAACATCCTCGTTGGCCGATCAATGCTAGTGAAACTTTTCACATCAGATTTCTCTCAAGAGTCAGTAATAATCCTTTTCGGAATTTTGACAGAAAATAGCTTCACAGAAAACAATAGTCCTATGTGATGAAATATTTAAGCCATCCAACTTTTGTAGAATAGGACGCCTTGCCTTGTTGTTCAGGAGCGATACCAACTGAAGAGGAAATTAGTTGATGATACAGTAGTCAAAGTTCCCGGTGAATATTTCGACTTGATGAAGATCATTTGAGAGCTAGACGTTCTCAAATAACCGTCGTAGTTCGAACGTAATATTGATTTTCATCACGGACACGATGAAAATAACTTCAGGCATATACTAAAATAAACCAACATCTCAGTAATAGACAGGGCTGAAAGTGGTTTGAAAAAGTTATCGGGTCTGACTTTGGCGGACGAGCCCGCCTTTGACCAGTTATTTTTCTGATGACGTTTTTGTAGTCACTTAACCAAAATTATACAAAATCCTACCAGTTGCTCACAATTACTCATTGCGACATTATCTCCTTTGACTGCTACATATTCGACATTTTTTTTATTTACAAGCCTTAATTTCTTAAATTCTTGCTGCATAACTGAATGAACCATGCATAAACTTGTTATTATATTATGCAGTCATATCTGGTACATTGTTTGTAAAAATAAATTTGATTTTATTGGAAAACATATTCAAAAAGTCAAGACTGAAATCATACAAAAAAATCATCAGAAAGTCAATATCGAAGTGCACATCAATAAAAGGATTCGCTTCTCGTCATATTGATTTAATGTGAATCTTGTCATTGTACGTAGAGCCCTTTAACACCATACAAAAATAAAATGGTACATGCCTGATGCGCAAAACAGTTTGGAGTCAAAGTGATACCCAGCAAAAATATGTCAGTATGTATCATAGGTCCACAATGAAATTTATTTTTTAGATATAGTTTTGGTGTAAATCCTCAACCTTCAACCACATGTGCTGTAACTACATGTCAACAAAGGTCAATAGGCCTAAATAATTTGTCAGGTGGAGAAAAGCGATGGTAAGAACAATGCTCAAGAAATTCCTTCTCAATTTCAAGCATTTCATTGCATATACCACATCCAAAAGATCTGTCCATGTACAGCTTTGCATCCTCACGTGATTTGACTTTCTTACTTTTTAGAATGGGATTTGTTGCTTCATTGATATCCGAATGCACGTCATTTGGTTCATCCATAACGTCTCCGCTACATAGGTCTAATGCTATTAATTCGACATATAGGTTGTCAATGGATTCACTTTTCATTATTTCGACACCCTGGGGATGTATTCGTGGCTGCTTGGTTGACGAACCGCCTTTACGAACTGGCATATCGCATGTGTGCTGCATCTCGTTCCTATGCGATCCCCGGTGACTCGTCAGAGTTCCAAGTTGGATGAATCCTCTTTTAGAAATTTCACATATGAACGGCTTTTCGCTAGCATGAGTTCTCAAGTGAGTTTCCAGAGCACCACCTTCAGTAATTGAAAACTGGCATTTGTAAGTGTATGGCTCATCATGTGCATTTTCAGATGACCACCTTGAGTAAATGATTTCTGACATAACTTACATTGGTATGGTTTCTCCCCAGTATGGGTTCTCATGTGGATTTGCAGTTGACCACCTTGAGTAAATGATTTCTGACATAACATACATTTGTATGGTTTCTCCCCAGTATGCATTCTCATATGTATTTTCAGATCACCACCATTAGCAAATGATGCCTGACATAACTGACATGGGTATGGTTTCTCCCCAGTATGCATTCTCATGTGCATTTTCAGATAACCATCCTTAGCAAATAATTTATGACATAACTTGCATGGGTATGATTTCTCCCCAGTATGGATTCTCATGTGAGTTTTCAGATTACTACCTTGAGTAAATGATTTCTGACATAACTTACATTTGTATGGCTTCTCCCCAGTGTGGATTCTCATATGCGTTTTCAGATCACCACCTGTAGTAAATGATGTATGACATAACTTACATTTGTATGGTTTCTCTCCAGTATGGGTTCTCAAATGTGTCCTTAAGGTACTACCTTGAGTAAATGATTTCTGACATAACTGACATTTGTATGGTTTCTCCCCAGTATGGGATCTCATGTGTATATCAAGGCAATCTCTTCTAGTAAATGATTCGTGACACAAATGACATGTGTATGTTTTCTCCCGAGTATGGATTCTCATGTGCCTTTTCCAAGCACTACCTTGAGTATATGATTTCTGACAAAACTGACATTCGTAGGGTTTCTTTCCAGCATCGGTTGTCATGCTTGCGTTTTTATGAATAATTAGAGCAAATGATCTTTGACATTGCTAGTACTTGCATAGTGTTTCACCACTTTAGTGTTCCATATGCACCATCAACGAATGTATTTCAGTATATATGATTTCGCATGCAACTGTCATTTGCATGGTTATACTATATTATGTTTCCTCATACGAGTTGCTGGAATTTTCACCTGGGTCTAAGATTTCTGATGAAATTCATGCTTTTTCACCAAAATTGGCTCTTATGAGCTGTCATCACGAATCACCAAAAAAATTGTACTATTTTCTTGCAATAATTGCATTTGCAGAATTAAGACTTTTCTGTACCATGGGTGATTTCCATTTGAAAGCAGCACGCTTGTGTAGAAAGGTTCTCTTTGGTCGATCAATGCGAGTGAAACTTTTAGCATCTTTCAAGTCTCAATAACATATAATTCTTTTGGAATTTTGTCACTGACTAGTCCCACTGAAAGCAATTGTCTTTGTGATGAAATCATTAAGCCATGCAACTTCTGCAGAATATAACTACCTTGCCTTGTTATTCAGAAGCCATATGAAATGAAGAGGAAATTATTTGATGATACAGTACTAGTTAAAGTTCCTGGTGAATATTTCGACTTGATGAAGATCATTGAGAGCTAGGCATTCTCAAATAACTGTAATAAGTTCCAACATAATGTTGATTTTAATCATGCAATTGATAAAAAGAACTTTAGGCACCTATTAAAATGAAGCAACATCTCAGTAATAGAATTGTTTCAAAACAAAAAAACCTTAATTAATCCTCATAACGTATTAAAGTCCGAATGATTTCCATTCCAGTTCAATTGATCCAATCTGCAAAGGGCTCACAATTTCACCCTCCCTATAAAGCACCGATGAACTTTATCCCATGAATGTTATATAAAAACATGTACTAAGAAACTTAACCATAGGTATTAAGTAAACATTGCCTGTCTCTGAATGTGTGTTTTGTCGCTGTCAAGACGCCCTTGTAGCAGCATGGCTGTGTTACGGCGCCATAGGAATTGTCATTGTTATTATCATTATTATTATTAATTATTATTATAGTGTCAATGTTGTTATTGTACTGGTACACCTGGTGTCATGACAACTGGTCTAAAGACAATCCATCTACCGACAACTGGCATACAGACAACTGATCCAGCGCTTGAGAAATGGAAACTGGATGAACGTGTTTTTTTACAGGTGACTTGGGGGTTGGATTGATGAAAAACGCAAGAGAAATGGAATCTGGATGACGGTTCTTTTACAGGTGAATAAGAAGCTGAATTGACGAAAATAACACATGAGAAATAAAAGCTGGATGAAGGTATTTCTAGATCTGAAATAGAAGCTGGATTGATGAAAAATGCTTTTAAGTAATGGAAGATGGACGAGGGTATTTTTGTCTGAAATAGAAGCTGGATTGACGAAAATAACGAGCCAGAAATAGAAGCTTAATGAAGGTATTTTAAAATCTGAAGTAGAATCTGAAGGATGAATTCCATGCACAGAACTCAACCAATCAGCTCACCTTAAGACAATTTTATTTGGCCAATGTGGAAATGTTGGAAGTGCTACTCTTTAAGAAGCACTATACAATTTCTTGCAACGAATGACTAATTTAACTAGGCTTGTCATTAAAGTAGAATTTCGCCATGGTCTAATTTAAGCATAAGCACCTGTATTGTTGTCTTACTGGAGGTGAATGTGTACATGTATTTTAGCGTCGTAAATGATTCACTCGTTGCAGCGTTGTTATTTTTTAATCAATCTAACTTCTAGTTTGGCGAGAACCCTTTGCATCGATCCAGCTTCTGTTTAGGCAAGAACTTGTTTGATCGATCCCACTTTTATTTTGTCAGAAAATATTTTTTATCAACTTCTGTTTAATTTAAAATTATTGTTAATCATTCCAGCTTCCATTTCAGCAAGATTGTTTTCATTAACCAGTAATCCCGAAGACTGGCTGCCCGTACTCCAAACAATATTTATTATGGCTGCAATAAAAATAGAACGCAAGGACCTATGGCGTAGCTACCTAGTCTTTGAAGAGATTCCATTTCTATCTAGTGACGACATAATTATAGCTTCAAAAGCGATCGGTTCGTTTACAAAGCGCAGGTTTATTTACTTTCCAACTGTCATACAATACATATGCTGCGTTCTATTTTTATTGCAATCGTTGGCAGCCATATTGTTTGGAGTACGGGCAGCCAGTCTTCGGGATTACCCATTAACCCCTCTTCTAATTCAATGGATATTACTTTCATCAATTCGTCTTCTATTTTATAAAGAATTCTTTTCGTCAGTCTTACTTGCACTCGACTAATGCTTAAACCCATGCAAGGGGGGCATTGGATCAGCGTTCTCGTCGCGCCCCCCGTCAGTACCCAGTAGTGATTATATCGCACACTGAGGGAAGCCAATGATCCTTCCAGCAGGACCGAATCCACATTTCAGTATGGATCCCGGTCACACGCCGGAAACAGACCTCGGCAGGCAGGAGCCCGATGACTTCCAAGCCATAGGGCCAGCATTTCGAGTTTTGCAACTCAATGTCGAGGGCCTGTCAGCAGCTAAGATATTTTTTTCTGCAAAAGCTAAATAAATAAAATGGCGAATAATTTACGACGCTAAACTACACGTTCACCAACAAATTATTAATCCGACTTCTATTTAGCTTTCATTCTTTCAGTTAATCCAGCTTGGAGACGGCCGTCGTTAAAACCCATGGATGCGATAACGAATAATTAAATTCGCTAAAACGATAGCTATCGAATGTTAATATAATTAAATTCGGTGTAAACATGTTAGCGGACATGTTTACACCGAACATAATTATAGGTAACACAGATATATAAATTAAGAACTGACCACTAGTCGTACAAACAAAATGTGTTAAACGAAAAACCGGACTTTCTTTTCCATCTGTACAAAATGGCGAGTGATTCCATCAGTGCAGGTTGACAATAGAAGCTGGATTGTTAAAGTTCTCGCATGCCACCTAGTGAATATTTGAGATTCTAATTTTTACATGATCTTTGATAAGACGGTGACAATTAATCGTTCTGTACACTCAAACACTAATATAATAGATTGCCGTGTTATCAAGAGCTTTTAAGAAATTTCCAGAACTCCACAACCTCTTCATTCCCTTCCGGATGTCAATGGTGAATTAGCTTACTATCCTTCCGACTTTACACAGCGCTTGTGAATAAGATGGTGCCATGCACTTGTCTTTCGAGTGGCGCTCTATAAGCTTGGAGAATACGATTTCTCCCAATCGGATGACAATAACCTTTTCAAAACTATTTCTAGCTGCGCAAAAATGCTTACACAACTGCACGTTTTATCAAGACCTGCTCGCTAGAAGTGGCCTGGTGCAAGGCTATCCTATCAATTGAGGAAAAAAATCTGTCACCATGCTGGCGGAGTTTGGTTTTAGTTCTTGGAGGGGGGCTGAAAATAACTTCGACTGCGTGGCTGAGACTTTGGTCCAGAACGGGGCGCGTTTTTATGTCTAACAGTTAGTTAAACAGATTGACGAAAACAACTTTTGTGAAATGGAAGCTAAATGAAGGTTCTTGGTAGGTGAAATGGAAGCTGGATGAAGGTTTTTATTAGCCAGGTTATGATATCTGTGGCGCAAATTTCATTTTAAATTGTGAAATAAAAGTGCTCAGTTTTACTAATACAATAGCTTTTTTGCAAAAGGCATAGAAGCACGCGCAATGTACGAATGGAGTTTTTTTATTCTCTGGCAAATGCAGTAAAGTTACAACACAATAGTAAAATACAAATAATCAGAAGTTCAACCATCACAGTGCACACCAATAAGAAGATTCAATTATCCTTATTTTTGCACATAATGTAAATTATCTAGTCCTTATAAGTACTGCAATATCTTTACACAAATTCTGCAAATGTTTGATGAAAAACAATTTTGCAGTTCAAATGTTACCCAGCATACATGTCAGCAGGCAGCTTAGGTCAAAAATACAATTTACTATTTAGATGCTTGTCAATTTTTAACCTTCAATCACAAGCGCTGAGAACTACAAATCAGCACAAGTCAAGAAATAAGTCCTCAGATGGGGAAAAGCGATGGGTAGAACAATGCTCAAGAAATTCTTTCTCAACTTTAAGCATTTCACTGCATATACCACATCCAAAACGTCTTTCCAGGTACGGTTTTGCATCCTCGGGAGATTTCATTTTGTTAGTTTTAAGAAGTGGACTTGTTGCTTCAATGGGATTCAAATGAATGTTCCACGAGAGCCGGTCATTTGGTTTATCCATAGCGTCTACACCACGTACGCCTAATGTTGTGAATTTAACAGATAGCTCACCAAAGGATTCACTTTTCATTTTTTCGACAACAGTTGGTTGCTTAGTTGAAGAACTGCCTTTACGATATGGCTTATCGCATGAGTGTTGCCTCTCGTTCGTATGAGATCCAATGTGTTTCTTTAGACTTAAACGTCTGATGAATCCTCTTTTACAAATCTCACAAATGAACAGTTTTTCGCTAGTATGAGTTCTCGTGTGCGTTTTCAGATCTGCATGTTGGGTAAATGATTTCTGGCATAACTTACATTTGTGTGGTTTCTCCCCAGTATGGGTTCTCAAATGTGTTCTTAAGTGCTGACCTTGAGTAAATGATGCCTGACATAGCTGACATTTGTATGGTTTCTCTCCAGTATGGATTCTCATGTGCACTTTCAGATCACCACCATTAGAAAATGATTTCTGACAGTACTTACATTTGTGTGGTTTCTCCCCAGTATGGATTCTCAAATGTGTTCTTGAGTGACTACCTGCAGTAAATGATTTCTGACACAACTGACATTTATATGGTTTCTCCTCAGTATGGGCTTTCATATGTGCTCTCAAGTAACTACATGAAGCAAATGATTTCTGACATAACTGACATTTATATGGCTTCACCCCAGAATGGGTTCTCAAATGTGTTCTTAATTGCTGACCTTGAGTAAATGATGCCTGACATACCTTACATCGGTATGGTTTCTCCCCAGAATGGATTCTCACGTGTTTTAAGGTAACTACTTCGAGTAAATGATTTCTGACATAGCTGACATTTGTATGGCTTCTCGCCAGTATGGATTCTCATGTGCACTTTCAGATCACCACCACTAGAAAATGATTTCTGACAAAACTTACATTGGTGTGGTTTCTCCCCAGTATGGATTCTCATATGTGCTATCAAGTAACTACCTGAAGTAAAAGATTTCTGACATAACTGACATTTATATGGTTTCTCCCCAGTATGGATTCTCATATATGCACTTTCAGTTCACCACCTTGAGTAAATGATTTCTGACATAACTTACATTTGTATGGTTTCTCCCCGGTATGGATTCTCATATGCGTTTTCAGAACACCACCTTGAGTAAACGATTTCTGACATAAGTAACATTTGTATGGTTTCTCCCCAGAATGGATTCTCAGATGTGTTTTCAGAGTATCACCTCTAATAAATGATTTCTGACATACATTACATTTGTATGGTTTTTCCCCAGTATGGATTGTCAAATGTGTTCTAAAGCCTCTAACGCTAGTAAATGATGTCGGACACAACTGACATTTGTATGGTTTCTCCCCAGTATGGATTTTCATGTGCACTTTAAGATTATCACTTCTAGAAAATGATTTCTGACACAACGGACATTTGAATGGTTTCTCCCCGGTATGGCTTCTCAAATGTGTTCTTAAGTAACTACCGCTAGTAAATGACGTCTGACATAACTGACATTTGTATGGTTTCTCCCCAGTATGAATTCTCAAATGTGTTCTTAAGTCACTACCGCTAGTAAATGATGTCGGACATAACTGACATTTGTATGGTTTCTCACCAGTATGGATTTGCATGTGCACTTTAAGATTATCACTTCTAGAAAATGATTTTTGACACAACTGACATTTGTATGGTTTCTCCCCAGTATGGATTCTCAAATGTGTTCTTAAGCGAGTAACTCTGGTAAACGATTTCTGACATAGCTGACATTTGTATGGTTTCTCTCCAGTATGGGTTCTCATGCTTGCACTTTTATGAATATTTAGAGTAAATGATCTTTGAAATTGCTGCTACTTGCATGGGGTTTCTCCAGTATAGTGTTCCATGTACACCGTCAACAAATGTTTCTGTATATGATGTTTCAATATAACCGGCATTTACATGGTTACACTTTGCTGTATGTTTCCTCAAAGGAGTTGCCGAGATTTCACATGGGTCCTAAGATTTCTGATGCAATTGATGCTTTTTCTCCAAAATTCGTTCTTATGAGCTGTCATGAATCACCAGGAGATGCACTATTTTCTTCCAATAATACCAGAGTTTTCTTTGCGTAATTTAAATTGCTGGCTTAAGATATCTTTCAGCATGGGGATTTCCATGTGAAAACAACACGCATGTGTAACAATGTTCTCTTTGGCCGTTCAATGCAAATTAAACTTTTGACATCTTTCAAGTTTCAATAATATTTAATTCTCTTTGGAATTTTGTGAATGACTAGTCCCACAGAAAGCAATAATTGTCTTTGTGATGAAATCATTAAGCCATGCAACTTCTGCAGAATAGAACTCGTTATTCAGAAGCCATGTGAACTGAAGAGGAAATTATTTGATGATGCATAGTCAAAGTTTCTGTTGAATATTTCGACTTGATGAAGATCATTGAGAGCTATTCATTCCAAGGTATTTGTCATAAGTTCCAATATAATGTTGATTTTAATCATGCAATTGATAAAAAGAACTTTAGGCACCTATTAAAATGAAGCAACATCTCAGTAATAGAATTGTTTCAAAACAAAAAACCCTTAATTAATCCTCATAACGTATTAAAGTCCGAATGATTTCCATTCCAGTTCAATTGATCCATTCTGCAAAATGCTCACAATTTCACCCTCTCCTATAAAGACTCGATGAACTTAAACCCATGAATGTTATGAGCAAAAAAACTTAACCATAGATGCTAAGCAGACTGCTACTGTCAATGTCGTTAATGGTTCGACGACAACTCGTCTACCGACAACTCGTCTACCGACAATTCGTCTACCGACAACTCATCTCCGGACAATTGGTCTAACGACAACTGGTGTACAGACGAATAGTATTGATGAAATAGAAGCTGGATTTACGAAAATGGGTTTTTAGCGTAAATGGAAGCTGGATTGATGATTTACATTCATGTATTCCAGCATGCACCCATTTCTGCTTAAAATCTAAAAATACCTTCATCCAGCTTCTATTTCTCGCCTGTTATTTTAGTCAATCCAGCTTCTATTTCAAATATAAAAATACCCTCATCCGGCTTCTATTACTTAAGCGGTTTTCTTATCAATCCAGCTTCTATTTGAGATCTAGAAATACCTTCATCCAGCTTTTATTTATCATTCGTTATTTTCTTCAATCCAGCTTTTATTTCACATGTAAAAGAACCATCATCCAGATTCCATTTCTCTTGCGTTTTTTCAGCAATTCAACCTCCACGTCTTCTCTAAAACTGTCATCCAGCTTCCATTTCTGAAGCGCTGGATCAGTTGTCAGTAGACCAGTTGTCGTTAGACGAATTGTCCAGAGACCACTTGTTGGTGGACGAGTTGTCGGTAGAAGTAGACAAGTTGTCGTGACATTGTCGTTAATGTACCAGTACAACTAGTCCTATGTCTCTTATGTGTTGTACTAAACGAATATACACACAAACCTTTTGCTCACACATACACTATGCACAATCATACCTTCTCGGTATGTAAGCAAGTAAATAATCTTTATTAGCACAGGAATAGCTCGCCTTGGTGCACTGTTCCATCTACAGAACTCCTCAATCACCTTAACACAGTTTTATTTGGCCATGAGGGGAGGCTCGGTAGGGGGTTTGGAGCGCTTCTCTTCAATATGTGCTGTATACAAATATTTGCAAATAATGAATAATTTAACCAGGTTTGGTATTAAAGTAGAATTTAGCCATGATCTAGCTTCAGCCATCACAAACACCCGAATTGTTGTCTTACTGGACGCCCAGCACTCAGATTATACAAGAGAGCATGACACTGCATCTAACGACACCCACTGACTTCATTTTGTATGTATGGCTCGCAACTGTTATTTCCCAAGAGAGGCTTAAACAGAAAGTGCGAACTGAAAATTATTATTATTTGCATTGTACCGTTTAAGTATTTTACTGAATTTAATTATTTCTTCGATTTTTCATTTAATAATGTGGAATAAAATTCTTGAATGAATACCTTTGAAATAAAAAGCATAATTAGTTTTCATCGATTCGACTTCCCCTTTAGCACGAATCCTTTTCTCCAATCCACTTTTTATACAGGCAAGAATTCCTTTAATCAATCCTTGGTAAACACGCACACTGCGTGCCCGTGACCCAAACAATATGGCTGCCAACAAATGCATTAAATTAGAGCACAACAACCTACCAATGACATCGCAACATGCATCCCAACATGCAAAGCGCTCAGTAAGTAAGTTATCTACGCACGTAGCAACGGTGTCACGACAACTCGTCTAACGACAACTCGTCTAACGACAAGTGGTCTCCGGACAATTCGTCTAACGACAACTGGTCTACTGACAACTTATCCAGCGCTTGAGAAATGGAAGCTGGATGATAGTTTTTAGAGGTGAAATGGAGGTTGGATTGATGAAAAAACGCAAGAGAAATGGAATCTGGATGATGGTTCTCTTACAGGTGAAATAGAAGCTGGATTGACGAAAATAACGCGTAATAAATAAAAGCTGGATGAAGGTATTTTTAGATCTGAAATGGAAGCAGGATTGATAAGAAAACTGCATAAGTAATGGAAGCTGGATGAGGATATTTTTATATATGAAATAGAAGCTGGATTGACTAAAATAACAGGCGAGAAATAGAAGCTGGATGAAGGTATTTTTAGATTTAACGTAGAAATGGGTGCATGTTGGAATACATGAATGAAAATCATCAATCCAGCTTCCATTTAAGCAAAACAAACATTTTCGTAAATCCAGCTTATATTTCACCAATACTATTCGTCAGTAGACGAGTTGTCGTTAGACCAATTGTCCGGAGACGAGTTGTCGTTAAACGAGTTGTCGGTAGACCAGTTGTCGTGGAACCCGTAGCAACAGTAAAAATGGTTCTTGTCTGTTTTACGACCCCCAAAATAGAAACGGGATTTATCGCGTGAGGGTCGGCTAGGACTCAGGTTAGGCCTCGTGTGGGTCGGTTAGGATTAGTTTTAGGGTTAGTGCAGTCATTCTGTTGAAATTGAAGCTTGATTTATGAACAATAATTTTCAATAAAATAGAAGTTATATTGATGAAAAATATTTGCTGACGAAACAGAAGCGGGATTGATTTATCGAATAAATTTATGCCTAAACAGAAGCTGGATCGATTAAAAGGTTTCTGGGCAAACTAGAAGTTGGATTATATCGCCCTCTAATTCGACTACTTACTTATCTTGCACATGGGCAATGAGCCGGTTACTTACTTACTGAGCGCATTGCATGTTGGGATACACGTTGCGATGTCGTCGGTAGGTTGATGCGCTCTAATTTATTGCATTCGTTGGCAGCCATATTGTTTGGAGTACAGGCATGCAGTGTGCGTGTTTACCCAATCCTGCTTCTATTTGAGCAACAGCTATTTTTCTATTTAATAACAGTCATATTTCATTAATCTGACTCCCACTTTATCATGATTCGTGATGCAATGTTGCT
Organism: Lumbricus rubellus; assembly: GCA_945859605.1. NCBI lineage: Eukaryota > Metazoa > Annelida > Clitellata > Crassiclitellata > Lumbricidae > Lumbricus > Lumbricus rubellus. Next base: position 1,879,196 of record OX243819.1, read on the forward strand.
TCAATCTGACGGTATAATTGGGTTTTCCAGGTTGCTCACCTGATTATACTGCCGACCAAGGGTGATTGTTGAAAAATTCTCGGTAAATGGAAGTCGGATTGATGAAAACATTTTTACCAAAATAGAAGTGGAATCGATGAACAGATTGTTGATGAAATTGAAGGGCAAAACTGAACCTGTTATTAAAATAGAACCTGGATTGATGAAAAATAGTTCTTGCCTAAACAGAAGCTGGATCGATGAAAAGGATTCTCGCCAAACTAGAAGTTGGATTGATTAACAACAGCAATGCTGCAGCGAGCGAATAATTTACGATACTAAAATACACGTTTACCCTACCAACTTACAGACCAGAACGTATGTATTCAAACGCGCCTGTTTCCAATGTTCTGAAACGTCCCTGCAATTATTCCTAATTTTTCGAAAGTCCACTGAAATCCATTGGAAATTTGTGCTTAACTTCGTTCTCGCCATATGTACACGCATACTAATGACGCCATGGACACTCACGACATTTATTAACTTCTGTAGCGCAATTATTACCAATCCGACTTCTACTTAGCTCTAATTCTGTTCGTTAGTCCAGCTTGGAGGCGACCGTTGCTAAACCCCATGGCTGTAATGACGAATAACTAAATTCGCTAAAACGATGGCGAAAGAAAGTTCAAATAATTAAATTAATTGTAAACGTGTTAACGAACACAAAGGCACAAAGACGTAAATTAAGAGCTCACCATTTATCGTATTAACAAATTGTGTTTAAACGAAAATCGAACTCTGCATTCCATATGTACAAAATGGCGAGTGATTCCATCAGTGCTCGTTGATAATAGAAGCTGGATATGGAAAGTCATTTTCTGCCATCTGGGGAATATTCAAGATTCTAAATTGTTCAAGAATATACGATTACCAACATTGTTGTGTACATTCACATACTAATAAAGAACTTTTGCCGAGTTATACATGGCTTTAAAAACTAATTTTTATAACTGCACAACCTCTTCCTACTTTCCCTCCCCATCCTCAATGGTGAACTAGAATCCTTTTGACCGACACGGCGCTAGAGAATAAGCTGGTGCCCTGCGTTTGTTGCTGTAGAAATTTGTCGATTACCACTACTCCCAATCGGATGAAAATTGCCGTTTTAAAATTATTACTAGCTGCGTGCTTCCACAATTGTACATTTTTTCACAGAAGTGACAGAACTGATCGTTAAAAAAGGTTTGGTGTGATGCAATCCGATCAGTAGCCTACAATTATTACAATTATTAACGAAAGAAACTGTCAGCATGCTGTGTGAAAACTAGGCTATCTCTTCCTATCTTACAACTAGGCTAAAACTCTATTTTAAAATGACGCTCACCTTTTTAGACTCATTGCAAACGTGATAAATGAGTTAGGCTAGGACGAATTTAAGTGGCACGTTACAGGCTAATGATGACTCGATCTTTCTTTTTATTATACAATACTATGCTACAATCATCTGAGGTTAGGCCTACACAATACGTAGGCCAAACACGAAACTTGTCAATGGTATCGATTTACAACAACATTCGTCTTCACTCGTAAACAATTAAACATGCTGCTTTTTTCAAGAGAAATTATGGTGCAGTTGATATAAAAAATCGTCATGACAACATTTATGTCAAATTATCTGAAAACGACTCAATAAGCCATTTGTAGCATTTGAATATTTGTACTACATGCACTGAGAACTACAAATCAGCAAAAGTCAAGAAATAAAGATTTCATCAGGTGGGGAAAATCGATGGAAAGAACAATGCTCCAGAAATTCGATTTCGATTTCAAGCATTTCACTGCATATACCACATCCGAAAGGTTTTTCCATGAACGGTTTTTCATCCTCAGGTGATTTTATATTGTTGCTTTCAAGAAGGGGACTTGTTGCTTCATTGCAATCCAAATGCATGTTCCAGGAGGACCAGTCATTTTATTTATCAATAACGTCCAATGATACGAATTGAACAGATAAGTCACCAATGGAATCACTTCGCATTATTTCGACACCCTGTTGATGTAATCCCGGCTTTTTAGTTGAAGAACGGATTTCACGATAAGGCTTATCGCATGAGTGTTGCGTCTCATTCGAATGAGATCTTCTGTGTCTTGTTAGATTGTCAAATCGGGTGAATCCTTTATTACAGATCTCACAAATGAACAGATTGTCGTTAGCATGAATTCTCCTGTGCGTTTTCAGAACACCAGCTTCAGTAGGCGTAAATGATTTCTGACATAGCTGATATTTGTATGGTTTCTCCCCAGTATGGGTTCTCATGTGCACTTTCAGATTACCACCTTTAGAAAATGATTTCTGGCATAACTGACATCTGTGTGGTTTCTCCCCAGTATGGATTCTCATGTGCTTTTTCAGATCACCACCTTGAGTAAATGATTTGTCACATAACTCGCATTTGTATGGTTTCTCCCCAGTATGGAATCTCATGTGAAGTTTCAGATAACCACCTGTAGTAAATGATTTCTGACATAACTGACATTTGTATGGTTTCTCCCCAGTATGGATTCTCATGTGCACTTTCAGTTCACCACCTTGAGTAAATGATTTCTGACATAACTTACATTTGTGTGGTTTCTCCCCAGTATGGATTCTCATGTGCACTTTCAGTTCACCGCCTTGAGTAAATGATTTCTGACATAACTTACATTTGTGTGGTTTTTCCCCAGTATGGATTCTCATGTGCATTTTCAGATTACCACCTTTAGAAAATGATTTCTGACATAAGTTACATTTGTATGGTTTCTCCCCAGTATGGATTCTCATGTGCACTTTCAGTTCACCACTTTGAGTAAATGATTTCTGACATAACTGACATTTGTGTGGTTTCTCCCCAGTATGGATTCTCATGTGCACTTTCAGTTCACCCCTTTGAGTAAATGATTTCTGACATATCTGACATTTGTATGGTTTCTCCCCAGTATGGATTCTCATGTGCTTTTTTAGATCACCACCTTCAGTAAATGATTTCTGACATAACTTACAAATGTGTGGTCTCTCCCCAGTATGGATTCTCATGTGTGCTTTCAGATGACCAGCTTTAATAAATGATTTCTGGCATAACTGACATGTATATGGTTTCTCCCCAGTATGGATTCTCATGTGCATTTTCAGACTACCAAGTTCAGAAAATGATTTCTGACATAAATTACATTTGTATGGTTTTTCCCCAGTATGGATTCTCATGTGTGCTTTCAGAGCACAACCTATAGTAAATGATTTCTGGCATAACTGACATTTGAATGGTTTTTCCCCAGTATGGGTTCTCACATGCATTTTCAGATTACCACCTTTAGAAAATGATTTTTGACATAAATAACATTTGTATGGTTTTTCTCCAGTATGGATTCTTATATGTGTTTTCAGACCACCACCTTGAGTAAATGATTTCTGACATAACTGACATTTGTATGGTTTCTCCCGAGTATGGATTGTCATATGTGTTTTCAGAATACCACTTTGAGTAAATGATTTCTGACACAACTCACATTTGTATGGTTTCTCCCCGGTATGGAGTCTCAAGTGTTTTCTTAAGTGACTACCTGAAGTAAACGATGTTATACATAACTGACATTTGTATGGTTTCTCCCCAGTATGGATTCTCATGTGCACTTTCAGATCACCACCTTTATAAAATGATTTCTGGCATGACTGACATTTGTAAGGTTTCTCCCCAGTATGGATTGTCATATGTGTTTTCAGACTACCACCTTGAGTAAATGATTTCTGACATAACTGACATTTGTATGGTTTCTCCACAGTATGGAGTGTCAAATGTTGTCTTAAGTGACTACCTGTAGTAAATGATGTCTCACATAACTGACATTTGTATGGTTTCTCCCCAGTATGGAGTCTCGCATGCACTTTCAGATTACCACCTTTAGAAAATGATTTCTGGCATACATGACATTTGTATGGTTTCTCCCCAGTATGGATTCTCATGTGCATTTTCAGACCACCACCTTCAGTAAATACATTCTGACATGAAACTGACATTTGTATGGTTTCTTTCGAGTTGTGATGCTTGCAATTTTATGAATATTTAGAGCATATTACATGTATCTTTGACATTTCTGCTGCATGCATGGTGTTTCTTCCGTATAGGTTTCCATATGCAACATCAACCAACGTATTTTGTTCAATGATTTCCCATATAACAGGTAGTTGCATCAGTACACCACACCATGTTTCCTCATCACAGTTGTAGAAATTGCACATTGGTAATACGATTTGTTTTTAAATTGATGCTTTTCTCCCAAATTTGCACTTATGAGCTGTCGTTGTGAATTACTTGAGTACACTTTGTACGTCGCATAATTTGAATTGACGAACTTTAAGACTCTTCTTCAGCACGGGTGATTTCCATTTAAAAGCATCACGTATGTGTAGAAACGTTCTCTTTGGCCAATCATTGCAAGTGAAACTGTTCACATCTTTCAAGTTTCAATAATAATTTTCTTCAGAATTTTGTCCAAGATTAGTCCAACGGAAAACAATTTTTTTTGTGATGAAATATTGAAGCCACCTAGGTCTCTCGTGCCTTATTATTCAGGAGTCATATGAACTGTAGAGGACATTATTTGATGATAGTGTAGCTAAAGTTCCAGGTGACTATTTCGACTTGATGAAGATCATTAAGAGCTAGGCGTTCTTAAATAAAGTCATAAGTTCCAAGATAATGTTGATTTTCATCAGGGATGATGCAGTTGATATAAAGAATTTCAGGCACCTATTAAAATAAAGCAACAACTCAGTAATAGATTGCTTCCTCGTTGTCTCATAGGAAGCCCAGCAGTCAGTTGCTTGAGACAACATGGCACTGCGTCTAACAACTCCGAGTGACTTCATTTTGTGTGTATGACTCAACGGTTATCTCTCAAGAGACTTAAACATAAGGTTCGAACAACAGAATTAGCAGCAGCAACAGCTTTCCATTGTAGGTTAAATATTGCGTTACAGAAGTTAAGTAATTGTCTGATTTGTCATTTCATAATAGTGAATCAAAATATTGAATGAATATCTATCAAACAAACAGCAGAATAATTTTTCGTCAATCCGATTTCCAATTTAGCCCGAATTCCTTCATCCAATCGAGTTTCCGTTGAGCAAAAATTTCTTTAGTCAATCCTGCTTCTATTTCTGCACAAACTATTTTTTCATTCCAGCCTCTATTTAAATAACAATTATATTTCATCAATCCAGCTCCAATCTCAGCCAGAATCTCTTCATCGATCCCAATGCTATTTAAAATTACTTGCATCAATCCAACTTCTATTTGGCTATTTTTCTATTCTTTCGTTAATCCAGCTTTGAGGCAACCGTCGCTAAAACCATGTGTGTCAAATTGGCAGTCACATTGAGATTGAGATTCGCCACACACATTCGTTTCGTGAGTGACCTCCCCAACAAAACACAAACTCAAGCACCATCGAACTGGAAATTTCACTTCGTAAATTCACATCTTTAGACCCTCTCCATCCCATAGCGCTTAGCAGGGAATATTAACCACCATCAGGACTACCTAGAACAATAGTTGCTATAGCGTTTAAATCATTATTGTCCCTATTGTAGCCCTTCAAACTTCACATATTATCGACCGTGTATTTCAATGCATCAAATATGCAAAGTTTGGCACTTGAAATGTCATACTCATCCCCTATCCATCCAATAACGCTTAACAGGGCCTATTAACACCTATCTGGACTACCTATAACAATAGTTGCTATAGCGTTTAAATCATTATTGTTCCTATTGTAGCCCTTCAAACTTCACATATTATCGACCGTGTATTTCAATGCATCAACTATGCAAAGTTTGGCACTTGAAATGTCTTACTCATCCCCTATCCATCCAATAACGCATAACAGGGCTTATTAACACCCATCTGGACTACCTATAACAATAGTTGCTATAGCGTTTAAATCATTATTGTCCCTATTGTGGCCCTTCAAACTTCACATATTATCGACCGTGTATTTCAATGCATCAAATATGCAAAGTTTGGCACTTGAAATGTCTTACTCATCCCCTATCCATCCAATAACGCATAACAGGGCTTATTAACACCCATCTGGACTACCTATAACATTAGTTGCTATAGCGTTTAAATCATTATTGTCCCTATTGTAGCCCTTCAAACTTCACATATTATCGACTGTGTATTTCAATGCATCATATATGCAAAGTTTGGTACTTGAAATGTCATACTCAGCCCCTATCCATCCAATAACGCTTAACAGGGCCTATTAACACCCATTTGGACTACCTATAACAATAGTTGCTATAGCGTTTAAATCATTATTGTCCCTATTGTGGCCCTTCAAACTTCACATATTATCGACCGTGTATTTCAATGCATCAACTATGCAACGTTTGGCACTTGAAATGTCATACTCAGCCCCTATCCATCCAATAACGCTTAACAGGGCCTATTAACACCCATCTGGACTACCTATAACAATAGTTGCTATAGCGTTTAAATCATTATTGTCCCTATTGTGGCCCTACAAACTTCACATATTATCGACAGTGTATTTCAAGGCAAGAAATGAGCCAACTTTGGCACTTCAAATAAAATACTCAGACCCTATCCATCCCATAGCACTTAACAGGGAATATTAATCACCATCGGCACTACGTATGACAATAGTCGCTATTGCGTTTAAATCATTATTGTCCCTATTGTAGCCTTCCAAACTTGTCATATTGTCCACCGTGTATTTCAAGGCAAGAAATGAGCCAAGTTTGGCACTTCAAATGTCATGCTCAGCCTTTTTACATACATTAGTGATTAACAGGGCTTATTAAGCAACACAAACACTACCTAATCCTATAGTCGCCATAACGTTTAAATGATTAACGTCGCTTTTGTAGCCCTTCAAAGTACCCCTGAACAGGCCTTATATTTAGATCTATCAAAAAGTCTTAAGTTCGCCCATTTAAATGACATGCTCAGCCCCTTTACATCCCTTAGTGATTAACAGGGCTTATTAAGCAACACAAGGACTACCTAATCCTATAGTCGCCATAACGTTTAAATGATTAACGTCGCTATTGTAGCCATTCAAATTACCACTGAAAGAGACTGTTATGGCATTTCAGCATCAATTTAAGTTTATTCACTGTATTTATATTTCTGTTGCTACTTCAGTGTATTAAATGACTTTAAAACAAGTGTTGTGCATTCATTCATTAATTTATTTAATTATTCATTCATTCATTATATGCATTTATATAGAGCCTCTTCAATGGGGGCTACTCAGAGGCGCTCCAAACCTCAGTGCGGCAAAATAAAGCTGTCATATGATGAGAGAGGAAAGTCTGAGAAGGATTTTTACAAAGAGAGCGGAGGCTCAGAGGGAGTCTATTTCATGTAGAGGGTCCTACCACCGAGAAAGCACGGTTCTGCATAGTTGAAGTACTAGCAAAAGTGACAGAGGGCAGACTTCATTTGAACGAAGAGAGCGGAAATGGTGAGAGCTAAGTGTTGGGCTACAGACAGTGTTTAAAGTGGGTGAGAACGCGGGGGAACGGCGTTCGCTGCGTTCCCACTGGTCGCGAATTTTTTGGCTGGCGTTCCCAATGCTCATCATGATGGAACCTTTGAAACATGGGCGTTCCCAACAAAACTTCATCAGCGTTCCCACTGCTCACAGTTCGCGTTCCCACTGCTCACCCAAACCACTTTAACCACTGGCTACATAGCGCACATAGGACTCCGCAGGAGTAAGGTCTAGATTGCAGCGCCAGACTAGAGTACATACTACATACATGTATCCTATACTCAATTCGCTGATTGAGAGGGGCATTTGGTAGGCCAGCATAGAGAGAGCAACAGTAGTCAAGTCTGGTGGTAACAAATGAATGGACAATAGTTGCACTTGCATCAGCAGCAACAGTGCGTATAGTATAGTATAGTATAGTATAGTAGTTATAGTAGTTATGTTCTGTATGTGCAATATTTAATGCTCAAAGAGTTTTTCATTCAGTCCAAGAAGCTTGACCTCTTTTACCATTCAACATTTCCTTCTTCTACAAAGCATCAGGGACGGATCCAGGGGGGCCAACCAGGCCATCCCCCCGTTCAAAGTTTCTGTATCCGCCATTGCAAAGCATTCATTTTTAAACCAAAGTCGCCTTATTGGATGGATAGGGGATGAGTATGACATTTCAAGTGCCAAACTTTGCATATATGATGCATTGAAATACACGGTCGATAATATGTGAAGTTTGAAGGGCTACAATAGGGACAATAATGATTTAAACGCTATAGCAACTATTGTTATAGGTAGTCCAGATGGGTGTTAATAGGCCCTGTTAAGCGTTATTGGATGGATAGGGGCTGAGTATGACATTTCAAGTGCCAAACTTTGCATATATGATGCATTGAAATACACGGTCGATAATATGTGAAGTTTGAAGGGCTACAATAGGGACAATAATGATTTAAACGCTATAGCAACTATTGTTATAGGTAGTCCAGATGGGTGTTAATAGGCCCTGTTAAGCGTTATTGGATGGATAGGGGCTGAGTATGACATTTCAAGTGCCAAACTTTGCATATATGATGCATTGAAATACACGGTCGATAATATGTGAAGTTTGAAGGGCCACAATAGGGACAATAATGATTTAAACGCTATAGCAACTAATGTTATAGGTAGTCCAGATGGGTGTTAATAGGCCCTGTTAAGCGTTATTGGATGGATAGGGGCTGAGTATGACATTTCAAGTGCCAAACTTTGCATATTTGATGCATTGAAATACACGGTCGATAATATGTGAAGTTTGAAGGGCTACAATAGGGAAAATAAAGATTTAAACGCTATAGCAACTATTGTTATAGGTAGTCCAGATGGGTGTTAATAGGCCCTGTTAAGCGTTATTGGATGGATAGGGGCTGAGTATGACATTTCAAGTGCCAAACTTTGCATATATGATGCATTGAAATACACGGTCGATAATATGTGAAGTTTGAAGGGCTACAATAGGGACAATAATGATTTAAACGCTATAGCAACTATTGTTATAGGTAGTCCAGATGGGTGTTAATAGGCCCTGTTAAGCGTTATTGGATGGATAGGGGCTGAGTATGACATTTCAAGTGCCAAACTTTGCATATATGATGCATTGAAATACATGGTCGATAATATGTGAAGTTTGAAGGGCTACAATAGGGACAATGATGATTTAAACGCTATAGCAACTATTGTTCTAGGTAGTCCTGATGGTGGTTAATATTCACTGCTAAGCGCTATGGGATGGAGAGGGTCTAAAGATGTGAATTTACGAAGTGAAATTTCCAGTTCGATGGTGCTTGAGTTTGTGTTTTGTTGGGGAGGTCACTCACGAAACGAATGTGTGTGGCGAATCTCAATCTCAATGTGACTGCCAATTTGACACACATGCTAAAACCCATGGAATGCAATGACAAAATTCGCTGAAACGATGGCGAGTGGCGATTAGCGTCGTAAATTATTTCCGCTCTTATAATGGCCCCCAAAAAGTCTTAAAATATTTTTGCCAACGTGCTATTGCCTAACTGATGTATTATTATACTTAGATTGGGTAAACGTGGACTTTAGCGTCGTAAATTATTCGTTCGTTGCCGCATTGTTATTTTTAATCCATCCAACTTCTACCGCTATAACTATGGGCCTATGGCGAACGAATGGTAAAATGATTAAATTCATTGTAAAGTTGTTAGCGAACACAAAGGCACAAAGATATAAATTACGAGCTCACCATTTCTTATCAACAAACTGTGTTTAAACGAAAATCGAACTTTGCATTCTATCCTTACAAAATGGCGAGTGATTCCACCAGTGCTCATTGAAAATGGACGCTGGATATGGAAAGTTATTTTCTGCCATCTGGGGAATATTCGAGAATCTAAATTATCCAAGATGATAATTGTCGACTTACACAGAGCTCTAAAGGTAATTGTTATAACTGCACAACCTCTTCTTGTTGCTTTTATACTCCACACTTATAAAAATGGCCGGAAGACTTCCAGCGTGAAGAACTGTTTGTAATGCTGTACTACCACGCAATGCATTAATTTAGGCTAACAGTCTTTGATTCAACACCTGAGGAACTATATATTTTGAAGCTATGAACGATAGTTTGGAGTGCTTACAACAACTGGTCTCCAGACAACTACTGGTCCACCGTAATAGAGGCCGGATTAATGAGAAAGCGCTTGAGAAATGGAAGCAGGATGAAGACCTTTTATAGGTGAAACGGAGGCTGGATTGATGAAAAAACCTAAGTGAAATAGAAGCTGGATTGATGAAACAAGACTTAAGAAATGGATGCTGGATGAAGGTTTTTTATTGATGAAATAGAAGCTGGATTGATGGGAAAACGATTAAAGAAATGGAAGCTGGATGAAGGTTCGGCACTCCTCCGAAGTCCGGTCCCAAATTATTTCGCATGGCTTATCACATAGATATGCTTCTCCAATACTTACTTACTTACTCACCCTATCTCTGAAATGGAAGCTGGATGAAAGTATTTTATGGAGGAAATAGAAGCTGAATTGACGAAATTAATGTATGAAAAATGGAAGCTGGATGAAGGTTTCTAATAGGTGAAATAGAAGCTGGATTGACGAAAATAACGCTTCAGAAATGGAAGCCGGATTAATGATAAAATGCTTGAGAAATTAAAGCTGGATTAAGGTAGTTTTATATCTGAAATGGAAGCTTATATCTTAATCCGGCTTCCATTTCAGACATAAAAACACCTTAATCCAGCTTTCATTACTCAAGCGTTTTATTATTAATCCAGCTTATATTTCAGATATAAAATTACCTTACCTTTTCGGCAGTTATCTGCAAATGCTGTGAGCTAATTACAATATTTAGTAGTCGGTGAACGGTTTGTGAAGTGACGGTGAGAAAAATGCTGTGAAATAATTTGGGACCGGACTTCGGAGGAGTGCCGAAGGTTCTTTAGTGATGAAATAAAAGTTGGATCATGGTCTTGATATTCATTTTGCATGTGAGCCCGGGGCACGGACATTTCCCCTCTGGACAAACCTCTCTGGATAAACCCCCGGACAATTCCCCCTGATTTAGCCTAGAACATTAACCCCCTGGATAATTTAGAACTCCCCGTTGCTGCGCAAAAAGCCTATTTCTGTCGATATTTGCTCAAGCTGAGGCTAATTATCCAGTTCTCTATGATGTGTCAACTCGTTAGTGTCGTACGAGTAAACAGGTGTCACTGTCGAGTGTAGGACATATCTCCCTGGACAACCCCAACCCCGGACAAAATCCCCACGGACAATAACCCCACCCCGGACAACTCCTTATGATCTAGCCTAGGACATTACCCCCCCCCCCCGGACAATTCCCCTTTGCTGTGCAAATAGTCTATTTCTGTAGGTATCATTTTCTTGGATTTTTCTCAAACTTAAGATAATTACCCAGTTCGCGGTGATGTTTCAACTAGTTAGTGTCACATGGTTAAGCTTCTCCAAAACCTTGGTTAAGCCTTTAGTTAAGTCATTAGATAAGAGTTGCTTTTCTTTTTTCTTGATTTAGTTGCATCTTACTCTATTTGTCAATTGCATATAATTTTTTCTCAATTAATGGTGGCCCTATTAGTGCGATTATTCATCCCTTCTGTGTCTCCCCTTCTGAACCATTATTTTATTGCAGCAGGCTGTGTATAGCCATCATTTGCTACAAGCTAGATGACCCTGTACTCAATACCTGTAACGAGCTACCCTGGAAGAATAAATTTGATTTTATTGGAAAACATATTGAAAATCGTCACAAAGTCAATATCGCAGTGCACATCAATAAAAGGATTCGCTTCTCATCATTTTTATTTAATGTGAATCTTGTCTTCTAAGCAGAGCCCTTTAATACCTTACACAAATTCCACGGTACATGCCTGTTGCAAAGTGATATCCAGCAAAAAATGCCATTATGCATCATAGGTCCACAAAGAAATTTATTATTTACATATATTTTTGGTGTCAATCCTCAACCTCCAACCACATGTGATGTAATTACAAGTCAACAAAGGTCAATAAATAATTCGTCAGGTGGAGAAAAGCGATGGTTAGAACAATGCTCAAGAAATTCCTTCTCAATTTCAAGCATTTCACTGCATATACCACATCCAAAAGATCGTTCAAGTACGGTTTTGCATCGTCAGGAGATTTGATTTTGTTAGTTTTCAGAACAAGACAGGTTGCTTCAATGGAATACAAATGCATGTTCCACAAGAGCCGGTCAGTTGGTTCATCCAAAAAATCTACGCTACGTCTGCCTAATTGAACAGATAGGTCGCCAATGAATTCACTTTTCATTATGTGTACACCCAGTGGAGGTATTCGAGGCTGCTTGGTTGAAGAACTGCCTTTACGAACGGGCTTATAATCGCATGTGTGCTGCATCTCGTTCGTATACGATCCCCTGTGACACGATAGACTTCCAAGTCGGATGAATCGTCTTTTAGAAACTTCACATATGGCCGGTTTTTCGCTAGCATGAGTTCTCATATGCGTTTCCAGATCACCAGATTCACCACCTTCAGTAAACGATTTCTGACATAACTGACATTCGTATGTTTCATTAACTGTATGGCTTATCATGTGTGTTTTCAGACGATAACCTCGAGTAAATGATTTCTGGCATATCTTACATGTATATGGTTTCTCCCCAGTATGGATTCTCATGTGTTTTTTCAGATCACCACTGTAAGTAAATGATGCCTGACATACCTTACATTTGTGTGGTTTCTCTCCAGCATGGTTTCTCATGTGCCTTTTTAGATTACTACCTTGAGTAAATGATTTCTGACATAACAGACATTTATATGGTTTCTCCCCCAGTATGGATTCTCATATGTGTTCTTAAGTGACCACCTTGAGCAAATGATGTTGGACATAACTGACATTTGTATGGCTTCTGCCGAGTATGGATTCTCATGTGTGTTTTCAGACCACCAATTTCAGAAAATGATTTCTGACATAACTGACATTTGTATGGTTTCTCCCCAGTATGGATTCTCATGTGCGCTTTCAGACTACTGCCTTGAGTAAATGATTTATGGCATAACTTACATTTATGTGGTTTCTCCCCAGTATGGGTTCTCAAATGTGTTCTTAAGTGACAAACTGTAGTAAATGATTTCTGACATACCTGACATTTGTATGGTTTCTCCCCCGTATGGATTCTCATGTGCACTTTCAGACCACCACCGCTAGTGAATGATTTCTGACATAACTTACATTCGTAGAATTTACTTCCAGCATGGGTTCTCATGGTTGCACTTTTCCGAATATTTACAGCAAATGATCTTTGCTGCCACTCACATGGTATTTATCCAGTAGGAATTGCTGGAATTCACCTGTATCCTGAGATTTCTGATGAAATTGATGAGCAGTCTTTCATCAAAATTGGTTCTTATGTGCTGTCATTATGAATCACCAGAGTGCCTTTTGTTCTTCGCATAATTTCAATTGCAGAATTAAGACTTTCGTTCAATATGGGTGATTTCCTATGTCAAAGCAACAGGCATGTGCAGAAATAATCTTTTTGGCCGATCTTTGCAAGTGAAACTTTTCACATCTTTCAAGTTTCAGTAATAATTCTTTTTGAAATTTTGTCAGATATTAGTACTACAGAAAACAATTCTTTTGTGATTAAGTATTCAAGCCATCCAACTTTGTAGAATAGGATTCCCTTGCCTCCTTATTCAGAAGCCATTATGAACTGAAGAGGAAATTATTTGATGATACAGTAGTTGAAGTGTCTGGCGAATATTTCGTAATGATGAATATCATTGAGAGAGCTGCTAGGCAATCTCAAATTACAATCATTAAAGTTTCAACACAATGTCGTTTGTCATCATGCACTTGATAAAAAGAACTTCAGTCACCTATTAAAATGAAGCAACATCTCAGTAACAGATTGTTTCAAAACATAAAACCATTTAATTATTCCTCATAACATTATTATCTTAAGTCAGAATGACTTCCATTGCCAGTTCATTGTGAAACATTCTGCAAAAAGCTAACAATTTCACCCACCCCTATAAAGACTCGATGAACTTTATCCTATGAATGCTATATAAAAACATAACTATGTACTAAGAAACTTAACGATAGGTACTAAGTAGACATACTGCCAATGTTGACAATGTACCGGTGTAAAGGTTTCAAATTACCCCCTCCTAAACATTACCCCCCCCCGGTAACTTGAAACCGGTCTCAGATTACCCCCCGGAAACTAGATTTGCATCAATCATCACATTTATTGCACTAAAAAATCAGAAAAATCATCCCGCTTCAAGTTTTGGTCTGCAGAATATCATCCGTCATCCCACTTCGTGTTTTGTTATCAATATTTTGATCCGAAAAAAATAATAGCCTCGAAGACATTTTCTCCATTGTAACTTCAGCGGCGATTAGTATTTTAGTTGCAGATGAAAATATAGATAACAAACCACGAAGTTGGATGACGGATGAAAATCTTCAAACCAAAACAAGAAGCTGGATGATTTTTTCGAATATTTTTGTGCAATAAATGCGATGATTGATGCAATTTACAGTTTTCAGGGGGGGTAATGTTTAGAAGGGGGTAATCTGAAACCTTTACACCGGTATGCATAGTTATTTCCCTCTTATTTTTGGAACTAAACAAATAAACAAACCTCTTGCCCGCATCTCCACTAGGCAGAATCATACCTGAAAGTAAGTAAATAATCTTTAAATTAGCAGGATAAAAACACACCATGGAACTGATATGGTGCTTTGTTCCATGTATATAACTCATCAATCACTCCTCTCTCACCTTAACGACAGTTTTTCTGGCCACGGTGGGGTTGTTAGTGGTGCCCTGGAAGAGACGCCATAAATTTTTTAAAAATTAATTAATAATTTAACCAGGTGTGGCATTGAAGTATAATTTCGGGTTCCATGACAATTGGTCTACAGACAAATCGACGAAAACTCGTCTACAATTGGTCTAACGGTATCTCGTCTACAGACGACTCGTATTGATGAATTAGAAGAGCTCTGGATTTCTATCTATCTATTTATGCAATTTATATAGCGCCCCTTCAAGAAATCTACTCAGAGGCGCTCCCGACCCAGGCCCGGTCAAAAAGAAAAGTCTTGAGCAATCTAAAGAATGTGCCAGACATGTTCCGAGGTTGGGAACGCAGGTTAGAGGGAAGGTCATTCCAGATGGAAGAACCAGTGACCGAAAATGCCCTATTCTGCCTTGTGGCTGTGCGGGCATAGGAAACCATAAAGTCGCCTCGAGAGGCCGAGCGCAGAGATCGGCGACCCACAGTAGTTGAGGTCAAAGTGAAGAATTCACGAAGATAAAGAGGTGCTGTTCCCAAGACGCATCGCCAAGCAAAGGAAATAATCCTGAAGTGGATGCGGGACTGAAATGGAAGCCAATGTAGGACATCACGAATGTAGTCCGAGATATGACCAACTTAGGGACACCTCCCACCAAGCGTGCAGCCGCCCGCAGGACACCTAGGTAAACTGGGAAAGAGAAAGACGAAAACACGGAAAACACGAATAAATAATGGCTTTTTCTTATTTGATTTACAATGCAATGTAAATTTAATCGATACACATCATGGGCCAACACTACTAACATCACAATAGATCGATTTTAATCCTTGGCCCAGCCTTTAAATAAAATTTAAAACTACATATTCTAAATACGGAGAAACTGATGCCAGCAACACGAAAGATGGCATGGAAGTTATATGCTTACCTGTATTGAAAATAGGCCTAAGAGAGCCCAAATATAGTCCATTGTCTTCATATGCATGTACGTAAGGCCTACACCACCCACTTCCACCTGTGTTTGTCTTAATAACTCTCTTTGTAAGTGTCTCCCTCTCTCCTTAACTCTCGCTCTCTCTAGGCCAGCAACACCAAAGCTCTAATGGAAGTTCTATGCTTACCTGTATTGCAAATATGCCTAAAAGAGCCCATATATAGGCCATTGTCCTTGTATCAATATAATTAAAGCCTGCCCCACCCACTTTCACCTGTGTCCTTTTATTAATCACTCTCTTTCTCTGTCTATCTATATATTTCTGTCTTACAGTCTATCTCTCTATGTTTCTGTCTATCTATCACACTCTCTCTCTCTCCGTCTCTGTCTGTCTGTCTGTGTCTCTGTCTGTGTCTCTGTCTGTCTGTCTGTCTGTCTCTCACACTCTCTCTCTAAACGTTTTTCACTAATTCCTATCTTATATTTATTGAATACTTTCATTTATATACCAGCAACACGAGAATCAGGAAAAATAATTACAATGCTCACATGTATTGCAATGTCTCTGTCTCTGTTTCTGTCTATCTATGACACTGTCTGTCTCTGTTTCTGTCTGTCTGTCTGTCTGTCTATCTGTCTGTCTGTCTGTCTGTCTCTCTCTATCTCACCAATTCCTATCTTATATTTATTTAATTCTTTCATTTATATACCAGCAACACGAGAATCAGAAAAATAATTACAATGCTCACATGTATTGCAATGTCTCTGTCTCTGTTTCTGTCTATCTATGACACTGTCTGTCTCTGTTTCTGTCTGTCTGTCTGTCTATCTGTCTGTCTGTCTCTCTCTCTCTCTCACTCACCAATT